>JAPXFY010000015.1:73128885-73171385 GCA_030674185.1 Monoplex corrugatus
CCTATGGCAAACATATAGGTGTATACTACTAGACTTCACCTATGACAGACATACAGGTGTACATCGTCAGGTTTCACCTATGACAGACATACAGATGTACATCATAAAGCTTCAGCTAGGGCAGACATATATATACAAATGTACATTGTACAGTTTCACCTATGGCAGACATGCAGGTGTACATCATAAGGCTTCACCTAGGGCAGATATAAAGACTTAATCTTCGGCAGACATACAGGCATTCATCACAAGGTTTCACCTCAATGATGATCAAAGTAAAACACATCAGTCCAAAATTTAAACACAACTGAGAACAGAACAGAAAAGAATCCACAGTAAAATAAGTCCAAAGCAGGCCAGACACGCAAACTAGCAACCATACAATGATACATAAGTATTATAATGGCAAATGAAATCCAAAGCAGGCTAAACACTCAAACTATCAACAGTACATAAATCATTAATAATACACTGACAAAAAATACGACCACAGGTCCCATACTGTGCTCACACGGGAAAAAAAAGTGTGTCTGCATTGCCTCTCTCTCTCTCTCTCCTCTCTCTCTCTTCTCTCTCTCTCTCTCTCTCTTCTCTCTTTCTCTCTCTCTCTCCCCTCTCTGTGTGTGTGTGTGTGTGTGTGTGTGGTGTGTGTGTGTGTGCGTGGTGGTGTGTGTGTGTGGTGTGTGTGTGTGCCCTCCCCAAAATGTCTTAAATTACAAAGAAAAAATCCCAACTCCCTTCACTCAGAACACACCTGTCTGTCTGTCTGTCTGTCTGTCTGTCTGTCTGTCTGTCTGTCTGTCTGTCTGTCTGTCTGTCTCTCTCTCTCTCTCTCTCTCTCTCTCTCTCTCTCTCTCTCTCTCTCTCTCTCTGTACCCCCAAAAAATGTCTTACATTACAAAGAAATAATCCTAACTTCCATCACTCACAACACACCTGTGTCTGTCTGTCTGTCTGTCTGTTTGTATTTCTCTCTCTCTCTGTACCCCCCAAAAAGTCTCATATTACAAAGAAAAAATCCCAACCCCCTTCACTCGCAATACACCTCTCCTCTCTCTCTCTCTCTCTCTCTCTCTCTCTCCTCTCTCTTCTCCTCTCTCTCTCTCTCTCTCTCTCTCTCTCTCCCCCCAAAAATATCTTACATTACAATGAAAAAAATCCCAACCCCCTTCACTCACAATACACCTCTTCCCTCTCTCTCTCTCTCTCTCTCTCTCTCTCTCTCTCTCTCTCTCTCTCTCTCTCTCTCTCTCTACCCCACACACACACACACACACACACACACACACAACAGAGAATATTTTAGGGTCACCAAGAATCCCTTCCATTTCACTCCCTTTCCCTCACCCCCACCTTAATGTACAGGAGCCATGTATCAGCATGATAACTGGGCAAGAATGCTCTCAGTACCTTAGCCCTGATGTAATACCATTAATGGGAAGCTGTCCAGCCTGCCCTCAGGGCCATCAGAATTCAGTCAAGTTGCTGCCCACACCTAATCTGTACTAGCCTACCTGCCTGCCTACCTGACACTACCTGTCTACATACCATGCCTACAGTGGGGGGTCACTGAACAACAAGGCCACCTGTTTTTTTGGGGGGCACTCATGCAGGAGAAGAGAAAAGAAAGGTTTGACACACCTCAGCTCCCTCCTACCATCCCACACTAAAAGGCTTCACACGCTCCAGCTCACTGAGTCACATACCTCCATACCAAAAACAAAACAAAACCAAAAAAGTCACATAGTTGCCCACCATCTTTAGTCTTCTACATACCTCACTGCCTCTGGCCTACTTCACACACACCATGTAGACTAGTGCTCCCACCTCTTCTACAGGGTTTCCTACTTCTCTCCTCCCTTTACATTCTCTATAAACATTTTATGGCCAGCAGACACAAGATGCAGACAGCGAGGCAGACACATTGCGTGTGTATCTGTACATGTGCGTGCATGCGCATGTTTCCATACAAGCATATGAGCACAAAATGTGAGAGTATTATATGTACATCTGTCTGTCTATGTCTGTTGTACATGTAGCATAGTGCTGGGTAACTGTTTGTGTCATACTAATTATCGTGTCAGAGCTTCGTGCCATATTGTGGTTGTCAGTGCTTTGCATCGTCAATCCTTGAGTAATGACTGTGCAGTCCTTTCCATTTCATCATGTAATTTTGTCAGCCTTGTTGTGTCCTTGTTTGTGTTGTGGTTGTTAGTGCTCTGTGTTATCACTATATCAGTCTTTGTGTGATGACTGTTCTGCTCTCCACTTCACCATGTAGGTATTTAAAAAACAAACCTGAATATAAATTTAACATAACAAAGCAAGTATTTCAAAAACAAACCTGAATACAAATTTAAACTTAACAAAGGACAATAAAACATAAAATGGCCTAAATTACTAAAGTTGCTTCCACATATCTCAATTCCCTAGAGCCAAAAATGCACTTAACCCTTTGACCCCGCACCATGTACACCAGCATCCTAAAATTGTCAGCCATGCTAGCAAATCAAAAACTTAACCCTTTGACTCCCTCACCCTATCCACCACTTCCTGCAGAAGCTGGTGGATAGGTGAGGGAGTCAAAGGTAAGTTTTTGCAGTGGTGCATAGAGTGCGGAAGTCAAAGGTTAATACATGTACCCAACTATCAATCTTAAGACAAAGTATTAAGACTTTATCAAACACATACAGGTGAATGGACCAGCAAAGCAAAATTGATAAGAAGAAATGACAGAAAGCAAAGGAACAAGGGCAGAAACAAATACAATGACAGAAAAGAGGAAAATTTCTAGCACAGAATTTCCAGAACATGAGGATACTATTTACACTGAGAGCCCCTGGCCTCCCCACGGGGGGCAGTGTGCATTTGACAATGATGCATTTCTAGTATTTTAACTATGAAAGCAATCTAACCAATTGGTTTTCTTTCTTCACACACACACACACACACACACATTCACTCTCCCTCCTCCCTCTCTCTCTCTCTCTCTCTCTCTCTCTCTCTCACACACACACACACACACACACACACACACACACACACATGCACACGCACGCACGCATGCACACACACACACCAAATACTGAGGGCCCCTTATGTCTTTCCTACCAAACTGTTTCATGTGTAGCTTATCAATTCATTTATCAAATTTACTTTGGTTTTACAAAATGAAAGTTTAAAGTATTGAATTTGAAAATGTTCTGATAGCATAATTGCTGATAGGTGACAAGGCAAGAATCAGGTCTGATACCTTCATGTTCAGAGAATTCCAATGATCTGATTTCCCTATGGCACTTGTTGTTAATCAGTTAAATTCTGTGTACACCTATTACCTACCTGATGGTGACAAACATTTTCCAGACATTCTCTTTGTTGGAGAAGACTGTGCAGACTGTGACTGGTTTTTACTCCTCAAAGCAGCACTTCCTTCACCAATGGAACTTCTTCCATCACTAGATACCATTGCGACTGGTGTTTCTGGTATCATTGATAATCTTTTCCCAGTGTCTTCCACATCTACTGATATGGATTTTGCACTGACTTTAAGATCAACTAATAACAATTCCCCATTGACTTCAGAACCTACTGGTTGTAATTTCCCATTGGCTTCAGCAAGTTCAGGATCCATTGATAGTGGTTTCCCACTGACTTCAGGATCCATTGATGGTGATTTTCCACAGGCTTCAGGATCCATTGATTGTGATTTCCCTGTGGCTGAAAGTTCCAGGCTCATTGCTAATGATTTCCCTTGTCTTTATCAGTTTATGGCTGACTCACAATGACATGACTTCAGTATTTGTATGATAGAACTGATGATGACTTCTTACCTACACAAGTCATTCACTCACTGGCAATGATTTTGCCTCAATCTACAGGTGCTTCAACAACACATTCTATTCACTTCTTGCTAATTATGGTGACCAAGGAAAAGCAAGACATATATCTGATCTTTCACATTAAAACCAGATCCACTACAATCTACCTGAAATCTCATCTGAGCTATTACACATTATGTTCCTGCAATCATTACTGTGTTACAGTCCATACTGTCCTGAACCACACTACAGTCCACACTATCCTGTAATCATCAAGGTGTAACACACTGTACAGTTCACACTGTCCTGTAATCATCAAGGTGTAACACACTATACAGTCCACGACTGTCCTGTAATCATCAAGGTGTAACACACTGTACAGTCCACGCTGTCCTGTAATCATCAAGGTGTAACACACTATACAGTCCACACTGTCCTGTAATCATCAAGGTGTAAGTTCTGTAACACACTATACAGTCCACGACTGTCCTGTAATCATCAAGGTGTAACACACTATACGGTCCACACTGTCCTGTAATCATCAAGGTGTAACACACTATACAGTCCACACTGTCTTGTAATCATCAAGGTGTAACACACTATACGGTCCACACTGTCCTGTAATCATCAAGGTGTAACACACTATGCGGTCCACACTGTCCTGTAATCATAAAGGTGTAACACACTACACAGTCCACATTGTCTTGTAATCATCAAGGTGTAACACACTATACAGTCCACACTGTCCTGTAATCATCAAGGTGTAACACACTATACAGTCCACGACTTCCTGTAATCATCAAGGTGTAACACACTATACAGTCCACACTGTCCTGTAATCATCAAGGTGTAACACACTATACGGTCCACACTGTCCTGTAATCATAAAGGGTGTAACACACTGTACAGTCCACACTGTCCTGTAATCATCAAGGTGTAACACACTATACAGTCCACATTGTCTTGTAATCATCAAGGTGTAACACACTATACAGTCCACACTGTCCTGTAATCATCAAGGTGTAACACACTATACAGTCCACACTGTCCTGTAATCATCAAGGTGTAACACACTATACAGTCCACACTGTCCTGTAATCATCAAGGTGTAACACACTATACAGTCCACACTGTCCTGTAATCATCTAGGTGTAACACACTATACAGTCCACACTGTCCTGTAATCATCAAGGTGTAACACACTATACAGTCCACACTGTCCTGTAATCATCAAGGTGTAACACACTATACAGTCCACACTGTCCTGTAATCAAGGTGCAACACATTACCAGAGCCTGGAATTGCTAAGAAAAAAAAAAGAGGAAACTTCTAGGGGGTCTGGGGACATGCTCCCCCGGAAAATGTTTAAAATCAAGACTAAAATCTGTGCATTCTGAGGCATTCTGGAGACAAATTTAAAGGCATCTAACACACTGAAAATCACAATGAATATCAGTCAAAAGAGTATAATTTAATAAACATTGGGCACAAGATCAGGATCCATCATACACAGCAAATCGTTTCAGTGTGTTGAACATACACAGACATTTTTTAACGCGAAAAATATTTTTTTGCGCAATTTTCGATTTTGATTTCCGCGGAAATCCTCGTTTCCGCGACGAATTCCAGGCTCTGCACTATACAGTCCACACTGTCCTGTAATCATCACAGGTGTAACAAACAAGTCACTCTGTTACAGATGTTACTAAAAAATCCACACAGTCCAATATAATCACAAGAGTTACTAATACTAGTAATAGTCCACACAGTGGAATATAATCACAGGTGTTGTTTATACTTATAGTCCACAGAGTGCAATATAAGCACAGGCGCTGCTTATAGTCCAGACAGTCCAATATAAGCAAATGTGTTACTGTAACTGAAGGTTCACATGGTCCAATATAATCACAGGTATTACTAATACTAATAGTCCACACAGTCTAATATTATCACAGGTGTTATAAATAGTCCACACAGTCCAATATTATCACAGGTGTTACTAACAGTCCACACAGTCCAATAAAATCACAGGTGTTACTAATAGTAGTAACAGTCCACACAGTCCAATAAAATCACAGGTGTTACTAATAGTCCACACAGTCCAATACTATTACAGGTGTTACTAATAGTCCATACAGTGGAATATAATCGCAGGTGTTACTAACACTAATACAGTTCTATGCAGTCCAATAGAACGACAGGTGTAACAGAAATTCTGTTTGCTGCCTGCCAAGTACTCTGTACGCTGATGTGATCTGGCGACAGACTGACCCCCTGACTGAAGCACAGACTACAATTATGACCACGGGTACAGCCACACGACTGTGACCACAGGTACAGCCACACGACTGTGACTGTGACTGCGGGTACAGCCACAGGACTGTGACGGCAGGTACAGCAATAGGTCTACATGGATTATTATGGTAGTGACTGTGTCTACCTTGCCACTGTGCGTGTGGCTAACACCCCTCCTCCCGTCTCACCACCACACACACACACACACACACACACACACACAACACACACACACACACACACACACACACACACACACACACCACACACACACACACATACACTAAATAATAGTGCTACTTTTCTTTCTTCTCTTATCTGTGCTTGTTAATTAATATTCATCACGTCTCTTTATCATTATGAGTCTCCTTACACAGTTACAGTCTTAGTCTCATGTCTTTAGTAGATTTTAGCAACAGCAGACACTGTCTTCAGAAAATAAAGACAACTCAATCAATCTCTCCCTCCCGTTTCTCTTTACACCTGTCCACTGACCAGTGTAAACGGTTATTTCAGTTTTCTGCTCTTCATACCTACAGCCAGGGTATAACCCACTGACACAAGCTTTCACTAATTTCAGTCTAGTGCTTTCCATACCTACAGCCAGGGTATAACCCACTGACACAAGCTTTTCAGTCTAGTGCTTTCCATACCTACAGCCAGGGTATAACCCACTGACACAAGCTTTTCAGTCTAGTGCTTTCCATACCTACAGCCAGGGTATAATCCACTGACAAGCTTTTCAGTCTAGTGCTTTCCATACCTACAGCCAGGGTATAACCCACTGACACAAGCTTTTCAGTCTAGTGCTTTCCATACCTACAGCCAGGGTATAACCCACTGACACAAGCTTTTCAGTCTAGTGCTTTCCATACCTACAGCCAGGGTATAACCCACTGACACAAGCTTTTCAGTCTAGTGCTTTCCATACCTACCACTGACACAAGCTTTTCAGTCTAGTGCTTTTCATACCTACAGCCAGGGCATAACCCACTGACACAAGCTGAAGTTTACACTGATGACTGAAACAGGCTGAAGTTTACAGCTTGTGTAAATGGTTATTTCAGTTTAGTGCTTTTTATACAGACTACAGCCAGGGCATAACCGTGGCCTTCGCGAAGGCCATGTCATAACCCACCGACACAGGCTGAAAACAAAAGGCTGAAGTTTACAGCCAGTGTAAATGGTTTTTTAATTTCATGCTCTTCATATCTTCAGCCAGGGTATAACCCACTGAAACAGGCTGAAGTTTTCACTGACACAGGCTGAAGTTTACACTGAAACAGGCTGAAGTTTACACTGAAACAGGCTGAAGTTTACAGCCAACTGGTGTAAACGGTTTTTCAGTTTTGTGCTCTTCATACAGGTGTCTACAGCCAGGGTATAACCCACTGACACTGGCTGAAATTTCATTGAAACAAGCTGAAGTTTACACTAAAACAGGCTGAAGGTTACAGCCAGTATAAATGGTTATTTCAGTTTAGTGCTTCTTTATACCTACGGAACAAGATTGCGGCAGCCGAGATGTGGTTTCTAAGAAGAATGTTAAGAGTTGCATGGAAAGCAAAGAAAACAAACGAGACAGTCTTGATGAAGGCAGACACAAGTAGATCACTCATAAGGAAGATTACAAAAGACAGGCAACATTTATGGGCCATTTTATGAGGAAGGGGGATTTAGAGCACCTGGTTACAACAGGAAAGCTGGAGGGAAAGAGAGCACCAGGTAGACCCAGGGAGAAAATGCTGGATGGACTTGCAGAGTGGCTGGGGACGAGGAGGGTGGGGGAGATGCTAGGGGCAACGAGAGATAGAGACAGATTGAAGTCCATGATCGCCAACGCCATGCGGCAGGGCACCTGATGATGATGATGATATACCTACATACAGGGCATAAGCCACAGAGATAGGTTTAAATTTACAGCCAGTGTTTGTCATACAACAAGGTTTTAAATTACCCTTCCCTTTTTGTGATCACTCTGATCATTTCACAGTACAACTATATAAGAAAAAGAAAAATGACAGAAATATGTGTGTGACTGGCTGTATAACATTATCTACCTACTTTCACCTCCATCAAGATGTCAACATATCCTTACATCACTCACAGCCTGATGCCATGACAATGTCTGGACAATATGGCGCTTTTGGGCTGAGCCAGACGTCTATATTAGATGTAACTTACATTATGACAGATGCAAGAAATCTATGTAACTTACATTATGATAAATGCAAGAAATCTATGTAACTTACATTACATGGACAGTGGACTGTGGTGGATGATCAATGAATGAGGCCAGCTTCATACAGTGATATACTACATAATGGTAACATAGCACAAACACTATGTGTTGAATCAATGCTTTGATGTAAGGTGGTTTGGTATGTCTGACCACTCACTGTCTCCAAATTGTCTTCTCCTACCTATGGCAGTGTTGCTGAAATGCCTTTGTTCAATACAGACTGACAGACAGTGAGACATACACTGTTGGCTGACATGCTTTTGCTCAATACCGACTGACAGAAAATGAGAAAGTGTTGGTTGACAAGCTTTTGTTCAATACAGACTGACAGACAGTAACAAAGACAAAGTTAGTGTTACAGTGACAAAGACAAAGTTGGTGATAGTACTGATACAGTGTTAAGTCCTGTCCCTTCAGTTTTTGAACCCAGTCCTCACAACCCACACAGTCCTCACAACCCACAGTCCTCACAACTCACACAGTCCCCCATAACCCACACAGTCATCACAACCCACACAATCATCACAACCCACACAGTCATCACAACTCACACTTTCCCCATAACCCACACAATCAAATCATCACAACCCACTTAGTCATCACAACCCACACAGTCATCATAACTCACATAATCATCACAAACCACACTATCATCAGAACCCACACAGTCCTCACAACCCACAGTCCTCACAACCCACACAGTCATCACAACCCACATAATCATCACAACCCACAGTCATCACAACCACCAGTCATCACAACTCACACTTTCCCCATAACCCACACAATCATCACAAACCCACTCAGTCATCACAACCCACACAGTCATCACAACCACCAGTCATCACAACCCACACAGTCATCACAACCCACACAGTCATCACAACCCACACAGTCATCACAACCCACACAGTCATCACAACCCACACAATCATCACAACCCACAGTCATCACAACCACCAGTCATCACAACTCACACTTTCCCCATAACCCACACAATCATCACAACCCACACAATCATCACAACCCACAAAGTCATCACAACCACCAGTCATCACAACCCACACAGTCATCACAACCCACACAGTCATCATAACCCAGTCATCACAATCCACACAGTCATCACAACCCACACAGTCATCATGACCCACAGTCATCAGAACTCACACTCACACACATCACAACACAGTCATCACAAACCACAGTCATCACAACCCACATAGTCATCACAACCCACACATACATTACAACCCACACAATCATCACAACTCACACTCATAGTCATACAGACATCACAACCCAGTCTTCACAACCCACATAGTCATCACAACCTGCACAGTCATCAGAACCCACACATTCATCACAAACCACTCAACAATGTGACCTTGATACATACCAGGACAAAAAGACTAACAAAGCCATCAAAAGCAATGCCCCTAACATTTGTACAACTGTCAGCGAAGCATTATACTGACATTTAAACAAGACACATTTCCCTACACTGATGTCAGCCATACCTTCGCTATATTCTTGTCTAAGAAAATGTCAATGAAAATGTCAGTCAAACTGACCCAGATGTGAACATACAATAACAGAATCTCAATGTCAATCAGGAAAATAAAAGTATCAAGTAACATCTTACAAAAGGCTCACGTAAGATTGTTAAACCCACAGTCACAACACACGGACAGCAATAATTACAAAGTTTCCTATCTGAAATAGAGCATTTAGAGTAAGGAAACAAATTTTTCTGAAAACTTACAAAAACTCTTCAAAACTGGATGCTTCCGACATTAAAAACCACAAACGTAACACTGACAGCCCCTTGACATCTGAGGGCATACTCAAGTTATAAACAAGAGTCAGACATGAGACAATATCACTTGCAATTCTGCAGTCTTCTCCTTTTTCCTCTCCATCACCCAACAAAAATCATTGTTCTGCAAACTCCAATTCCCATAACCACTGACAACCACCACCACATACACATCCTTAACATTGTAACCACTGACAACAATCATCATATACCCATCCATAATAAAACACACACACACACACACACACACACACACCACACACACACACACACACACACACACACACACACACAACAACACAATCATATAACCACTTACAACAACAATCACAGACAACCAGCAGACATATCACACAGACAACCAACAAATACATCAGACAACCAGCAGACACATCACACAGACAACCAGCAGACACATCACACAGACAACCAGCAGACACATCACACACGTGACACAGACAACCAGCAGACACATCACACAGACAACCAGCAGACACATCACACACGTGACACAGACAACCAGCAGACACATCACACAGACAACCAGCAGACACATCACACATGTGACACAGACAACCAGCAGACACATCACACAGACAACCAGCAGACACATCACACAGACAACCAGCAGACACATCACACAGACAACCAGCAGACACATCACACAGACAACCTGCAAACATATCACACAGACAACCAGCAGACACATCACACAGACAACCAGCAGACATATCACACAGACAACCAGCAGACATATCACACAGACAACCAGCAACATATCACACAGACAACCAGCAGACACATCACACAGCCAACCAGCAGACACATCACACAGACAACCTGCAAACATATCACACAGACAACCAGCAGACACATCACACAGACAACCAGCAGACATATCACACAGACAACCAGCAAACACATCACACAATCAGCAGACACATCACACAGACAACCAGCAGACACATCACACAGACAACCAGCAGACACATCACACAGACAACCAGCAGACACATCACACACACAACCAGCAGACACATCACTCACAAACCAGCAGACACATCACAGACAACCAGCAAACATATCACACAGACACCCAGCAGACACATCACACAGACAACAAGCAGACACATCACACAGACAACCAGCAGACATATCACACAGACAACCAGCAGACATATCACACAGACAACCAGCAGACACATCACACAGACAACCAGCAGACACATCACACAGACAACCAGCAGACACATCACCAACAACCACGACACATCACACAGACAACAGGAGACACATCACACAGACAACCAGCAGTCACAACACAGACAACCAGAAGACATATCACACAGACAACCAGCAGACACATCACACAGACAACCAGCAGACACATCACACAGATAACCAGTTAACACATCAGACAACCAGCAGGCACATCACACAGACAACCAGCAGACACATCACACACAACCAGCAGACACATCACACACAACCAGCAGACACATCACACACACAACCAGCAGGCACATCACACAGACAACCAGCAGACACATCACACACAACCAGCAGACACATCACACACACAACCAGCAGACACATCACACAGACAACCAGCAGACATATCACACAGACAACCAGCAGACACATCACACAGACAACCAGCAGACATAATATCACACAACCAGCAGACACATCACAGACAACCAGAAGACATATCACACAGAAAACCAGCAGACACATCACACACTCCACAGATAACCAGCAAAACACATCAGAAAACCAGCAGACACATCACACACACAACCAGCAGACACCATCACACAACGAGACAACCAACAGACATATCACACAGACAAACCCAGCAGAACATTAAAAAACACACAAACACACCAACCAAAAGCAGACACATCACACAGACAACCAGAGACACCACAACAACAAACACATCACACACCCAGCAAACATCACACAGAAACACAACCACACACACACAACCAGAAAGACACATCACACAGACAACCAGCAGACACATCACACACAACCAGCAGACAATCACACACAGAACACACACAACCAGAAGACACATCACACACAAACACACCAACCAAAGAGACACACACACACAACACAACACCAAAGACACACACACATCACCACAGAACAACACCAGACACACACACAGACACATCACACACAACCAGCAGACACATCACACAACAACCAGCAGACACATCACACACAACCAGAGAAACACACAACCAGCAGACACATCACACACACAACCAGCAGACACACATCACACCAGCACAACAGCAGACACATCACACACAACAACCAGTAGACACATCACAAACCAGAGACACATCACATCAGACAACCAGCAGACACATCAACACACACACACCAAAGAACACATCACACACCACCAGAGACAATCACACACACAACCAGCAGAAACATCACACAGACAACAGCAGAGACACAACACATCACACACACAACAGACACAGACACATCCACACACAACCAGAAGACACATCACACAGACAATCAGCAGACCATCGACACACACAACCAGCAGACACATCACACACAACCACGCAGAAACACATACAGACAACAGCAGACATCCACACACAACAGCAGACACATCACACACACAACCCGAGACACATCACAACAACCAAACACACACAGACACCAGCTGATCACACAACAACCAGCAGCATATCACACAGACAACCAGAAACATCAAGACAACCAGCACACACACACAGAGTAAAAGCAATACGCGAACTCACACAGCCAACAGGCAGACATCACCAAACAGCAGAACATCCAAGGATGACACATCACACACACACCAAACCAGACATCCAGGACCATACAACAACACATACTGACACACAGACAACGGAGACACATCATCACAACAGAGACACATCACAGACAACCAGGAGACACATCACACAGACAACCAGGAGACACATCACACAGACAACCGGCAGACACATCACACAGACAAACAGCAGACACAGCAGACACAGCAGACAACCAGGTGATACATCACACAAACAACAAAGGGACACTCCTTGTTGAGGGAATGAACAAGCAGGATTATAAACAGACCGAGTACTGTGAAGGATTATAAACAATCTTCAAGCTGACAAGGAATCAGCAGCACCTTCACACACAAAGTAAAATAAATAGGGAGAGGGGTAGATACTGCTGGGATAGGCCTGTAAAGCCCACAGGCACAAGACACCATAATTAATGGGCAGTCGCAAGGTGACACCACCAACTCATATTACTCATGTCAAAAGCCTTTATGTTTAGGACCTTCGTTTCTACGGCCATCATCTCACATTACTGTAACTGGTACACACTTAGTGTCAACAAAGAAGACATACATACAGTCTTCCGTGTAGTAGAACCCACCTAGTCAGTGTCTATGACAACAGACATCACTCTGTCCCGTCTCTGTGCTAGTGCACACCAAGCATCTATGGCTACTGACATCACTCTACCTGGTCTTTGCGTTAGTAGTACAACCTAATGTCTGAGAACTGACATCACTCTATCCTGTCTCTATGTTAGTACATACCTAGCGTCTATCTCTATATTCTATGACAGCTGACATCAGTCTATCCTGTCTCTGTGTTTGTAGTGCACATGTGGTGTCTATTTCTATGTCAACTGACATCACTCTATCCTGTCTTTGTGTTAGTAGTACATACCTAGTGCCTACGACAACTGACATCACTTATCATGTCTTTGTGTTAGTAGTACCCACCTAGTCAGTGTCTATGACAACCTAATCAGCGTCTATGACAACTGACATCACTGTATCCTGCTGTTTGTGTTAGTGGTACACACCTACTACGGCATGCCAGCCATCAACTGACATCACTGTATCCTGCTGTTTGTGTTAGTAGTACACACCTACTACGGCACGCCAGCCATCAACTGACATCACTGTATCCTGCTGTTTGTGTTAGAAGTACACACCTACTATGCATGCCAGCCATCAACTGACATCACTGTATCCTGCTGTTTGTGTTAGAGTACACACTACTATGCATGCAGCCATCAACTGACATCACTGTATCTGCTGTTTGTGTTAGTAGTACACACCTACTATGGCATGCCAGCCATCAACTGACATCACTGTATCCGCTGTTTGTGTTAGTAGTACACACCTACTATGGCATGCCAGCCATCAACTGACATCACTGTATCCTGCTGTTTGTGTTAGTAGTACACACCTACTACGGCATGCCAGCCATCAACTGACATCACTGTATCCAGCTGTTTGTGTTAGAAGTACACACCTACTATGGCATGCCAGCCATCAACTGACATCACTGTATCCAGCTGTTTGAGTTAGTAGTACACACCTACTACGGCATGCCAGCCATCAACTGACATCACTGTATCCTGCTGTTTGTGTTAGTAGTACACACCTACTACGGCATGCCAGCCATCAACTGACATCACTGTATCCAGCTGTTTGTGTTAGAAGTACACACCTACTATGGCATGCCAGCCATCAACTGACATCACTGTATCCAGCTGTTTGAGTTAGTAGTACACACCTACTACGGCATGCCAGCCATCAACTGACATCACTGTATCCTGCTGTTTGTGTTAGTAGTACACACCTACTACGGCATGCCAGCCATCAACTGACATCACTGTATCCAGCTGTTTGAGTTAGTAGTACTTACACACCTACTACGGCATGCCAGCCATCAACTGACATCACTGTATCCAGCTGTTTGAGTTAGTAGTACTTACACACCTACTACGGCATGCGCCATCAACTGACATCATTGTATCCAGCTGTTTGAGTTAGTAGTACTTACAGTTACACACCTACTACGGCATGCCAGCCATCAACTGACATCACTGTACCTAGCTGTTTTGAGTTAGTAGTACTTACACACCTACTAGTACTACCACATGCCAGCCATCAACTGACATCACTGTACCTAGCTGTTTGTGTTAGTAGAAGTATATCCCTTGACTGGGTTTCATAAAAATGCCACAGAAAACTCTCATGAACACCAGTGTCTGGTGAATTCTATGGTAAGTAAGGCAGTATCTTAGTGAGCACATAATTATCGTTGTACTAGTGGAGAAAATATCTTACTCCTTATTAAGAGCTGCTCTTAAATAAGCTTTGCTGAAATTTCCAAGTTTCATTCATGAAACAATGAAAATTTTTTTACCCTGTTATTAACTCTCTTTTTTGGGCTTACCAACAAATGCCTGTCAATTAACATCAGGAAGAGAACTCTTCAGTTCTTCAGTGTTATACAGAACTGATACTGTTATTGTATGGATATGAAGCATCATGGACAGTCAACACGCAACATCAGAACAAGATTGAGGCAGATGAAATGCTGGTTTCTAAGATGAATGTTAAGAATTCCATGGGCAGCAAAGAAAACAAACAAGACAGTCTTGAAAGAGACAAACACAAAAAAAACATTAATTCATGAAGAAGATCAGGAAAAGACAAGCACCATTCATAGGACATTTTATGAGGCAAGAGAAACTAGAGATACATAGGAGGGCCATGACCACCAACACCATGCGACAGGGGACATGATGATAATGATGATGATCATCATCATGATTCTATTTACTCATACCCTTAACAATGAAACACAGAAATACCTTGCCTGAATTTTTATTGCTCTTTAAGCTACTGTGAAATGTGCTTTTACATTTGGTTTTCCTTTAATATGACGACAACCCCTGACAAACTCTAGAGTGATCTTTTGTTCACTGCTGTCAAGAAGAACAGGTTGACAATTAACAAATACTGAAACAGTGAATAGAAAAAAGTCAGGGGTGGGTTTTCTGTTGAAACAGATTAACAGTACATCATGCTTGGGATGGGATTTCACAGACCCGAAAAATATTGTGAAATTCACAAAAATAATATAATACAAAATTCACATGAAAAGACTTCTGCAAAATTTGCATGCAATGAAAATGGAGCCATCCTTTCATAATCATGAAATTTGCCTACCAGTTCTAATTGAAACTATGGAACCAGTGCAATCAAAGCAAGCACCAAAAAAGAGAGGAATGTTTAGTCAGTCTGGTTCCTATCAAGACATGGTATGCAAAGAGAAAGCATTGATTTGGGATGAACAATAAATTGAAGCTCAGACATGCAAACAGACACTGCAGGATGTGGACAGGACAGGACAGACAGATGGGCAATCAGACATGCAGACAGTCACAGAGGGATGTGCTGAAGACAGGATGGCAATCAGACATACAGACTCACAGATGGCAATCAGACATACAGACACACAGAGAGGGATGTGGACAGAGAACAGACTACAGAGAAACGGGCATGAAGAAAGGCAGACACACACAGAGGGATGTGGACAGGAGAGACAGAAGAGCACAGACACAGACAGACAGACACAGCTAGGGATGTGGAGAGAACAGACAGAACAGCAATGCTGACTTGCAGACACACACAATTGGATATAGAGAGGACGGTTAGAAAAGCAAGCAGACGTGCTGACAGAGACTGCTAAGGATGTGGAGAAGACGGACAGAAGAGCAAGGAGACATGCAGACAGAGGGTTGTGGGAAGAACAGAGGAGTAAGGAGACATGCACTGATGCAGACAGAGGGTTGTGGGAAGAACTGAGGAGCAAGGAGACATGCAGACAGAGGGTTGTGGGAAGAACTGAGGAGCAAGGAGACATGCAGACAGAGGGTTGTGGAAAGAACTGAGGAGCAAGGAGACATGCAGACAGAGGGTTGTGGGAAGAACAGAGGAGCAAGGAGACATGCAGACAGAGAAATTGTGGGAAGAACAGAGACAAGGAGACATGCAGACAGAGGGTTGTGGAGAACAGAGGACAGAGACATGCAGACAGAGGGTTGTGGGAAGAACAGAGGAGCAAGGAGACATGCAGACAGAGGGTTGTGGGAAGAACAGAGGAGCAAGGAGACATGCAGACAGAGGGTTGTGGGAAGAACAGAGGAGCAAGGAGACATGCAGACAGAGGGTTGTGGGAAGAACAGAGGAGCAAGGAGACATGCAGACACAGCCAAGGATCTGGAGAGGACAGAAGAACAAGAAGACATACAGACAGACAGAATGTATGACCACATCTTTCTAGACATATAATGATATATAAATCAAGTCCTCACGTCTATATCCGTCTCACACTGACCCACACCTGACAGCTGATAGACATCTGTCCGTGGCCAATGCAAGTCCTCGTTTACCGGCCTATCTCCTGGCCATGGCTAATAGGGTACCTACACAGTATCCCTGTACGGTGTACCCTATGGCTATAGAAAATACAGTACATACATAGTATTTCTATACCCCATGGCTATAGATAATACTATACATACACAGTATCCCTATATCCTATGGCTATAGATCTATAATACAATACATAAACGTATCCTATGTCCTCTGGCTATAGATAATATAGTATCTACACATTATTTCTATATCCTATGACTACAGATAATACAGTGCTTACAGAGTATCCCTATACTTTATGCATGGACAATACGGTACTTAACAGAATCCCTATACCCTATGGCTGTAGATAATATGGTACCTACACAGTATCCATACACCCTGTGGGTATAAATACAATACATACACAGTATCCCTACATCCCATGACTACAGATAATATGGTACCTACACAGTATCCTTATACCTACACAGTATCATTAGACCCTATGGCTATAGGTAACACAGTACCTACACAATACCCATACACCCTATGGCTATAGATAACATATTACCTACACAGAATTTCTGTACCCTATAACTGTATAAGTAACAGATAATATAGTGTCTACACAGTATCCCCATACCCTATGGCTACAGATAATATAGTACCTACACTGTGTCCCTACCTTGTGGCTACAGACACATAATATGATATACACCTCTACACAGTATCCCTGCACCCTACGGTTATACATAATACAATATAAACCTCTATATGATAATACAGAAAACACTTCTATGCAGTATCCCTGTACCCTATGATTATGGATACATAATACAGTATACACCTCTATACACTATCTCTGCACACTATGATTCTAGATACATAATACACTACAGTATACACCTCTATACTGTATCCATGTACCCTATGCTTACAAATATTACAGTATACACCTCTATACAGTATCCGTGTACCCTGTGGCTATAAATGCACCACACAGTATACACCTTTCTACAATATTCCAGTACACTGTCCCCCATGGGGATGCCGGGGACTCTTTCAGTTTAAATAGTATCCCCACCTTCTGGAAATTCTGTGCTAGAAATTTCCTCCCTTCTGTTACTCTCTTTGTTTCTGCCTTGCTCCCGTGCTTTCTGTCATTTCTTCCTATCACTGCTGGTCCATTCACCGGTATGTGTCCGATAACAATTAACATCTTACATACTTTTTCTTAGGACTGATAACTGGATATATTAAGTGCTTTTTGGACTCTGGAGAAATGAGATATGCGGCAGCAATTTTAGGTAATTTAGGTCCGTATTAGACTATTACATGTTTTAGTGTCCTTAGTTCTGTTTAAATTTGTATTCAAGCATGTTTATTAAATCCCCTGTACGATAAATTGGACTGAGTGGTCAATGTTAGGGGTGTTTCCTTAGATTATATGCACAAATGCATTGATATGTGTACTTAATTTCTGGTTCCTTTTTTCCTGTTGAAGAACTGCGCGAGTATTGAAACAGTTCTAGTCATGATATGGCTCTACGGAGTTGGCTAGGCTTTATTAAGTATCAATAAGAATAGGAATAAACACAACACTACACTACAGCTATAAATACACAATATGGTATACATCTCTGTACGGTATCCCAGTACCCTATGGCAATAAATAACAATACAGTATACACCTCATAATATCCCAGTATACTGTACATAATACAGTACATACGACAAGACCAGACAATATCCGGTACCCTATGCTTACACTATACACATCCATCCTGCACCCTGTCATACACAGGACCATGGCCTGCCTACCTTTTTGTAGGCATGTGAGCTGCTGTTTCACTTTCCACTTTTTAAATGAGATTCCTTCTAGTGAATGTAAGGGTGTACAAATCCCTTTCCATCCCTCTCTCTCTCTTTCTCTCTCTGTAGTGTGTGTGTGTGTGTGTGTGTGTGTGTGTGTGTGTGTGTGTGTGTGTGTGTGTGTGTGTGTGTTGTGTGTGTGTGTGTGTGTGTGTGTGTGTGTGTGTGTGTGTGTGTGTGTGTGTGTGTGTTGTGTTGTGTGTGTGTATCTGTCAACCTGTGGGTGTGTGTGGGTGGTGTGTGTGTGTGGTGTGTATCTGGGTAATTATGTGTGTGGCCTGTGCATGTGTCTGCATGCATAGATGTTGCTGTTTCCACTGTTTGTTGAATAGGGCCGTAGTGAAAGTGAACTTTGTCAAAACTATATGTGCTGTACTGAGAAGAGTTGAGAAGTGTGTTGTGTTGTGTTGTGTTGTGTTGTGTTGTGTTGTGTTGTGTTGTGTTGTGTTGTGTTGTGTTGTGTTGTGGTTGTGTGTGTTGTGTTGTTGAGTGTGTGGTGTGTGTGTGTGTGTGTGTGTGTGTGTGTGTGTGTGTGTGTGTGTGAGTGTGTGAGTGGTTGTGCTGTGTGCATGCATGCGTGCGTCCGTGCATGTGTGTGTCTGTCTGTCTGTCTGTCTTCTGTCTGTCTGTCTGTCTGTCTTCTGTCTGTCTGTGTCTGTGTGTGTCTGTGTTGTGTGTAAGCAAGTGTGCATGTTACTTTCCACTCCTCTGCTGTTTAAATGGGTTGACTGCACACACACACACACACACACACACACACACACACACACACACACACACACACACACACACACACCACACACACTGGTTCAGACTAGTAGCATCCGCTGTGTTTACCTGTAAGTTACAAAGTCCAGACAGACAAAACAATCTCAACTCTTGCTACTGGATAACTACAATAGTTGAGAGACAAGCCAGCTAACCAGCTGGTACTGAGCTCTGTTGGAGACCAGGCAGGCCTGACCAGCTGGTACTGAGCCCTGTTGAAGACCAGGCAGGCCTGACCAGCTGGTACTGAGCCCTGTTGGAGACCAGGCAGGCCTGACCAGCTGGTACTGAGCCCTGTTGGAGACCAGGCAGGCCTGAACTGGTAGTAAGTCTTGTTAGAGTCAAGATAGGCCTGATCTGGTATGTCTTTTTGTAATATGGACATCACTTTGCTGCAATGGAAACAGAATTTTGACACAGATACCAAGCCATGATCACTAAATGTGTTGACTTACACCTAGGCTATAGATACCAAGCCATGAGAACTGAATGTGTTAATCTATAGATACTAAGCCATGACCATCGAATGTGTTAACCTACAGAAGCCATGACCACTGAATGTTAACCTACAGACACCAGCCATGACCACTGAATGTGTTAACCTACAGACACCAAGCCATGACCCTAAATGTGTTAACTCTCTCGCTACGAGCGTCAGGATTTCCCGATCATGTCTCAATTATCAATAATGCTTGTCTACGAGCGTCAGAGAAGTCCGACTTGAGTTTTGAAAATTCGCGGGGCTTGCAGTAATTCCGTTAACCGAAACTAACAGCCAGAAATAGATTCTTTGGTCATTCCTAGCCTCATTTCAGGCCATGAGGTCACTGTTCCATCGCAGTTGGTGAGTGGACAGTGCAAAGTTCATGACCCATTATCTCCGCAGCAAAGCTGATGACGGAAAAGCAAATGGCTGAACGATACTCAACAACTCGGCGCTGTTCAACTCAATCTCTTCCTTCAGTGCGCATGGAGTGTGTGTACGTTGGATATTATAAAATTTCATTCAAAATTTGACTGTAGGAACTGATGTATTGACCTGACTGTAATTTGTAAGACATTTTTCACCTGAAAATGTCTCTAATTTTACTTGCCATTAACTCAGCCAACTACCATGATAGTTAGACAGTTGAAATTTCAGCATTTTGTACACCAATCTTTTAATATATATGATCTGCCAAATTTCAAAGCTCTCTAATTTTGTTTGTTTGTATGAGAATTTTTCTCATGACAATATACAAATGATGTCTATCAGGGAAACGGCAAGGGGCATAATCGTGCGTAGCGAGTGAGTTAACCTATACCAATGATGACTAAACGTGTTAACCTATACAGACACCAAGCCATGACCACTAAATGTGTTAACCTGTAGGCTATACCCCATGATCACTAAATGTGTTAACCTATACAGACACCAAGCCATGACCACTAAATGTGTTAACCTATATCCACGATCACTAAATGTGTTAACCTATACAGCCATCAAGCCATGACCACTAAATGTGTCAACCTAAACAGACACCAAGCCATGACCACTAAATGGTCAACCTAAACAGACACCAGTCATGACACTAATGTGTCAACCTAAACAGACACCAAGCCATGACCACTAAATGTGTTGACCTAAACAGACACCATGTCATGACCACTAAATGTGTCAACCTAAACAGACACCAAGCCATGACCACTAAATGTGTTGACCTAAACAGACACCATGTCATGACCACTAAATGTGTCAACCTAAACAGACACCAAGCCAGACCACTAAATGTGTTGACCTATACAGACACCAAGCCATGACCACTAAATGTGTCAACCTAAACAGACACCAAGCCATGACCACTAAATGTGTTGACCTATACAGACACCAAGCAGTGACCACTAAATGTGTCAACCTAAACAGACACCAAGCCATGACCACTAAATGTGTTGACCTATACAGACACCAAGCCGTGACCACTAAATGTGTTGACCTAAACAGACACCAAGCCATAACCACTAATTGTGTTGACCTATACAGACACCAAGCCATGACTGCTAATTGTGTTGACCTAAACAGACACCAAGCCATAATAACCACTAAATGTGTTGACCTAAACAGACACCAAGCCATAATAACCACTAAATGTGTTGACCTAGCTAAACAGACACCAAGCCATAACCACTAAATGTGTTGACCTAAACAGACACCAAGCCATGACTGCTAATTGTGTTGACCTAAACAGACACTAAGCCATAACCACTAATGTGTTGACCTAAACAGACACCAAGCATAACCACTAATGTGTTGACCTAAACAGACACCAAGCATAACCACTAAATGTGTTGACCTAAACAGACACCAAGCCATGACTGCTAATTGTGTTGACCTATACAGACACCAAGCCATAACCACTAAATGTGTTGACCTAAACAGACACCAAGCCATAACCACTAAATGTGTTGACCTAAACAGACACCAAGCCATGACTGCTAATTGTGTTGACCTATACAGACACCAAGCCATAACCACTAAATGTGTTGACCTAAACAGACACCAAGCCATAACCACTAAATGTGTTGACCTATACAGACACCAAGCCATGACTGCTAATTGTGTTGACCTAAACAGACACCAAGCCATGACCACTGAATGGGTAAAATCCTGCTTAGACTTCAAGCCACCATCAAAGTGCTCAAAGTTGTCCTGTGGGAATTTCTCTTCGCAGATGACTGCATACTGGCCACACACACACTGGTGAGGCCATCCAACGCATCAATGACCAATCCGCTGCAGCATGTGAACTCTTTGGCCTTACAGGTAGCCTAAGCAAGACAGAGACAATGTTTCAGCTGACACCATCCCTGGCTTTTGGCACATCACAGCCTCTGGTAGTCATCATCATAATACAAATAATAGGAAATTCTTCACCAAATTTCTCCACTTCATAAAACATGTTCAAATGTGTATTGATGTATGTTGTCCTTATTATCATTGTTGCTTAAAGCCCAGCCAACTGTGTAGAACCATATCAGGGCTATAACCGTTTCAATACACACACAACTTCAACAGGAAAAAAAAAAGAACAGAAAATTAAGTACAAATATCAATGCATTCGCGCACATAATCTACGGAGATGCCCCTGGTTTGACCGCTCCATCCAATCTATCACACAAGAGATTTAAAAGAACATACCTCATAACAAATTTAAATATAACTAAGGACACTGAAAATATACAAAAACGGGCCTAAATTACCTAAAATTGCTTCTGTATATCTCATTTCCCTAGAGCCAAAAATGCACTTAATATTACGTATCCAACTATCAATCTAAGAGAAAATATGTAAGACTCTATTGAATACATACAGATGAATGGACCACTTAGAAAATGATAAAAAGAAATGACAGAAAGCAAAGAAGCAAGGCAGACACAAAGACAGTGACAGAAAAGAGGAAACTTCTACTCTAGCACAGAATTTCCAAAGGTGGGGATATTATTTATACTGAAAGAGCCCCCGGCATCCCCACAGGGGATATATTGTCCTGGATGAATAGCAACAAACTAGAGCTGAATACAGACAAAAAAGAAGTGAACATGATGTCTGTCAGTTTGGTGCTGATGACCATTGCTTTAGTCTTATCTACAATCAACTGCAGCTTGAATAACAAAAATGATTAACAAAAACAAAAATGACATTTTTATAAGGTTCCAAATCTTGATAATGACATTTATGAGGTGCCAAATCTTGATACAATAATCAAACCAAAGTGCACGCTCTCATCATTCACCAAAGCAATCACCCATCACCTACTCTGTTTCATTCAGGTCTGGAATTCAATACAGCCACCAGAGTCTTCAGAAAGAAAGATGAAAGGTTCTTAAGAGACACACTGTTATAGAGCCTGAAGCCATCAGCACAGAAATGACATCTGATGATGTACTGATGACACTGGCAAGTGAGGTATAGAGTGTGAAGAAGACTGACCCAAGTACAGAACTAGGGGGACCTTGTATCATTCATCCAATACACAAGTTTAACTGACTGGGACTCATTTACCATTGAAAGCGGTCAGATAGTATGACAGAAACCAAACAAAAGCACAACCTTTGGATTCCAAATATATGCTCCAGATAAGACAAAAAAGGATAAGGTAAGTCTACGGTTTCAAATGTGGCACAACTGATAAAGATCCAAAAGAATGCGTATGGCAATTTAAGGTAGTCTACAGTTTCAAATATGGCATAAATGATAAAGATCCAAAAGAATGCATAGGGCAATTCAGCCTGTCAGCTGAAAGCAATAAATCATTCACAATGTGAACAAAGCAGTGATCAGAATGAAGGGCAGATTAGACAGGATGATGAAGAGTGTTGGCTAAGAGATTATCAGTCAGCTGTTTCACTTTCTTGAGAAGCTTTGAAATGAACAACAAACTAGAGACCAGACAACAGCTTTTGACTGTTGGGATTGAGACCTTTTTTTTCCATGAATAAGGACTTTTTTTTTTTTTTTTGGTCCCCGTAATCCTAACTATACCACTACAACTTCCAAATTTAGGCATTCAACATTCCTCAGCGGTCTGCACCTTTGATCCGAGTCTGGTAAAAACTAAACTACATCCACAAAAGAGCTGAGACAATCTTGCTTTAGTTTATTGCATTTTTATCTCTCACACAACACACACACACACACACACACACACACACACACACACACACACACACACACACACACACACACACACACATGTACATACAGAAAGACACACATCTCTCTCACAGAACATATATATAATTTATGTTATAAAAAATTAGGAAAATGTTTAAATGCTGAATAACATGATTAAAAAAAATCAAATCCAATTTTTTTCAATAAGTAACTCAGTGTGGATCTAGTCTAACTGTTAGAATATTCCAGCCGCTTCAATTGCAGAAGCCTTTTTTACATATCAAACCCTGCCAGTTGACCAAAACTACACAAGTAGCTGCCGGCTAGCTGCACCAAACTGTAGGTTCTATATATATTATATAGGTCACTTAACCAGTCTGAGGCAGTGGCAAAAAAGGATGTATGCATAATGAGAGCGTGAGTGAATGATTGAGCGAGAGAGTTCATAGTGCTTATAGCCCTGCCCACCACTACAAGCCATCTCAGGGTTAACAGTACACCAAGTCAAAATCCAACTCCCAAGTTTAACAGAGACAGACAGAAAGACAATGGAAAGACAGACAGACTGTGTATCATATGTGCCATTACTCTGTAATTCATTGCCAACTCTCAGTCACTAATACAACAGTAATAACATAATTATCATATTGACCATACATTTTTACATAATTGGTGATAACGATAGACGATATCGGAACAGTGCATGCTTAGAAAACATTGTTATCGAACTTACCGGAAGTGATGATAGAACGAAATAATTAAGAAAACAGCTTAGCAACGGAAGTGAGAAGAAGATCAACAGCCACTGTTTGATTGTAATCATCTGCCAAAGGCATTCCTGCTGATGGTTCTGGCGGCGTTTTTCTGTCGAGCACATACATCACACTCTTCTACTAACTCTGTCATTTTCTTGAACAAATCTATGTCTTTGATTCCCGCATTCTGCATCAACTTCTTCAGATTCTCTGCTGAAGCATGCCCAAATTGTTTGTGAAGTTTCAGAAGTGATTTTGTTTGTTCTTTTTCATCTAGATTTTCCAAGGTCAGCAGGATTTCACCATCGTTTTGCATCACTTGTTTGTTTCCAACAATGTCAATGCAATAATGTCCAGTTGAAGTGAAGTTTAGCTCCACAGGTTGTTGAAACATCGTGGCTTTGTCACTGGACATATCCAGAACAGTTCCTGCTTTCTTCAAAGAATCCTTGCTCAGCAAGAATGGAAGTTCTATATCCACAACTTCTGTTTCAATATTACACTTTGTCTTGCCAATCTGAGCTGGGATTGTCGCATTCATGTATGAGCGCACTTGAGCACCATCTCCAAACCTGAAAATCTTTGTACTTGCCTTTTTCTTAATGACTTTCTTTTGATCTTCTTGTAGTCTGTTCACATATTGATCAAACCATTTCTTGCCACAGACAGTTTTAGTACAAGCTGTATCAATAACTCCACAGCCATAAGATTCTGTCATCAGTATCTCATTCTCTTTTGTGTGTTCTTTAGTGAATAATGTCAAGTTGCACTGTTCTTCACATTCTTTATAATATTCAATGTCATTGTCTGTCATTCTCACTTCTTCTTTGTGTGGGCAGTGTTTGGCCCAGAGAAGCACTGACTGGCAAACAGCACATTTTGTTCTCCTTCCATTTCTGTCCAGTGGGTTAGAGCCTCTTGGAACTTTATTCTTTGGCCATGTTCTTTGATCACTCGAAATCTACTTCCTCTGTATCTTGTACTGTTCTTTGTCACAAATGCTTCTTCTTGTTTTACTATGATTTTATCCTCAACTTTGGCTCCTGAATGACCTCCAAAAATTCTCTTCAACACTGACTTTATAGAAGAAAATTTTCTATCAAATGCTGCAGTCAGCACTAACTGTTTTTCTTTTTCTGTCAAACCTGCATTGTCCAGTAGTTTGAACGCCAATACTGCATCTGGATACTCCATCTTGTATTTATTGCAGATCGTGTATATCTTCTTTCATACTCTACAATGTAATCAGCCATTAACATGCTTTGCCCTTTTTTAAATGACTCAAAATCCAAATACAAAGAATAGGCAAGATCAACTTCATCTTGAAGAAAAAGAGCATCAAGAGCAGTAATTAGAACATTCATGCCATCTCTGGTGTTCAGATCTGCAGCTTCAATCTCCAAAGCTCTCGCTCTAGCTTGTCCCGTTAGCGATAACATAACCAACGCTTGTTTTTCAGGTTTCATGTCTGTCACTAGCTTCCAGACTTCAAGTTCACTTTTCCATTTATTGTGTCCGCTCCTAGAGTTGGCGGTATTTTAAAGTTTTGCACCATAACTTACGCTCTGCTACCATTAAAAGTTAAACTATAAATGTCCCTGGAACATTGCCTCCTCGGCTAGTACACAGATTCGTTGATTTTCTTCTCACTTCCGCTTCTCCCGTTGCTAAGTTATTTTCTTAATTACTCATTTCATCAATTGATATCAATCAGAACACTCCCTGCTTGAACATGACTCATCTTGTGTTTCACACCTGGAACACTTGTCAGTTACACACACACACACACACACACACACACACACACACACACACACACACACACACACACACACACACCACACACACACACACACACACACACACCACTCACACACAAAATATCACACTTGTCAACACACACACATACACATACACACATACATTCACTCTATCAGTACCACACCTGACAACACACACACACACACACACACACACACACACACACACACCACACACACACACACACACACACACACACACAAACACACACACAAACACGCTCACACACACACAAACACACAGAAAGGCAAACATCTCTTTCACAGTACATTACTACATAGTATATTTTTTAAAAATGAGGAGAATGCTTAAACACTAAACAGCATGATTTTTTTTTAAAATCCAATCAAATCCAAAGTTCTCCAATAAGTAACTCAGTGTGGATCTAGTTTCACTGTTGGAATATTCCAGCCACTTCAATCACAGAAGCCATTTTCTACTTATTACCAAAAGCTGACAGTTGACCTATACTATATTAGATTAATAGCTGTATGCTCTAAATATAGATCACTCAACCAGTCTATGGCAGTGTCAAATAAGGTTGCATGTATAATGAAAGAGAGTGGAGTGAGTGAGGGAAGAGACAGAGTTCATAGTGCTTATACTAGTTATAGCCCTGCCGACCAGTACAAGCCATCCCAGGGCTAACACCAAGTTAAAATCTAACGTCGCTTATACTGTTTATAGCCCTGCCGACCAGTACAAGCCATCCCAGGGCTAACACCAAGTTAAAATCCAACGCTGCTTATAGCCCTGCCGACCAGTACAAGCCATCCCAGGGCTAACACCAAGTTAAAATCCAACGCGGCTTATACTAGTTATAGCCCTGCCGACCAGTACAAGCCATCCAAGGGCTAACACCAAGTTAAAATCCAACGCGGCTTATACTAGTTATAGCCCTGCCGACCAGTACATGCCATCCAAGGGCTAACGCCAAGTTAAAATCCAACACGGCTTATACTAGTTATAGCCCTGCCGACCAGTACAGGCCATCCAAGGGCTAACACCAAGTTAAAATCCAACATGGCCTATACTAGTTACAGTCCTGCCGACCAGTACAAGCCATCCCAGTGCTAACACCAAGTTAAAAATCCAACGCGGCTTATCACCCTGCCGACCACTACAACTTGTACAAGCCATCCCAAGGCTAACACCATGTTAGAATCCAACTCTCAAGCTTGACAGACAGAAAGACAGACAATGGACACACAGACAGACAGAGTGTGTATAATATATGTCCCATTACTTTGTAATCCGTTGCCAACTCTCTGTCGCTAATAATTTAATGATGATATTGAAAATACACTTTTACACAACTGATATTGATCTGAACACTCCCTGCTTGAACGTGACTCATCTTGTGTCTCACACCTGTTACACTTGTCAGTACACACCCACACACACATGCACACACACACACACACACACACACACACACACACACACACACACACTCTCTCTCTCTCTCTTTCTCTCTCTCTCTTTCTCTCACTTGTCAGTTACACACACACACACACACACACACACACACACACACACACACACACACACACAGTGACACACACACACACAATATCACTCCTGTCAATTCACACACACACACACACACACACACACACACGCCCATGTACGCACACAAGCACGCACGACACACACATGCACGCGTGCGTGCGCGCACACACGCACACACACACACACACATGCACGCGTGCGTGCGCGCACACACGCACACACAACACACTCACACACACACACACACAAAATTGGCTAAGAACTTCTACCGTTCGAAAAGAAAGTACCACGGTCACTGCCTTTCCGTTGGGTTTCGCGAGGGGGGGGGGGGGGGGTACTGTCGAAAGCGGAGTAAACGGAAGTGGAAACGGGACTGTGATGGCACACTGCCATACCGCATTAGCTATCACAGGGGACGGGGGGGGGGGGGGATTACAACTGTTGACATCACAATGCAACGAAGAGGCTGTAATAGCACAAACAACACAACAAGACGGCCATCTAAAGCTGTCACGTTGAAAAAAAAACTCACGGGAAAAACCACAACTGTACAACAGAGCCTGAAAGAGGCCATGAATTTCACAGAGAATAAGTGACAGAGGAGAATAATAGACAGTGAATATAGCACAGGACAGAACAACAAAGAGCTGGTCCAGATAAATTCATTTCATTTCACAGAGAAAGAATGTTTGAGGAAAATAGCAGACCTGTACATAACACAAGACATAACATAACAAAGAGCCTGTGATAAAGTGATTTCAGGTTAGGGACTTATATTTAAGGTCAACGCGATGCGAGAACCAGCTGTTGTTCCATACAAACTGAAATAGCTGGCAAGCATGGCGAGATGATGTAGAACACAAACTGTGTATTTTATCACATTCTTTCTTATCCAAACTAACATTCCTCCCTCTCTCAATCTCTGCCTGTCTGCTAAGTATGAGGAAGAAACTCAGCAAGGCAACCCAGTAAGGAGTATATCTGCCGCCACCCACCATCACCATCACCACCACCACCACATGCCCAACACACTGCAACAGGCAATACCACAGCACCCTTACGCTACAAGTCTTTTGCATATTATTTCCTGCCATCTGCAAGAAGCAGGATTTATTCCACCCTCTTAAAAAAGTATTTATTCTGCCATCTGCAAAAAGCAGGATATATTTTTTTACTCTGATCTCTGCAAGAAACAGGATTTCCCCTCTGGAGCACTGTTCTAACATTCCATGTTGCAATTTTTATATGAATACACATATTTTAATCTGAACACAGTAACATGATGACGGCCTGGTGTCACCTGCTCAGCATTATTTTCACTACCGGACCAAGATGCTCCAGTGGAGCCCCTATTTACATCATTCTTGAACTTCAAGTTGGAAGTTTCTTTTATTATGTTTGGCCATGACGTACTTGGGGGATATGATGGGGTGTGTGTGTGTGTGTCTAAATCCAAGAGATGCCCTGAAAACAGTGGTGTAATCTTACCCTGTAGTGGTGCCTGTTGCACAGAGAGTGGTGTTTGTGTGGCTGACGTCAGGTGAGGAGGCTGTGGAACAGACAGATGGGGCTGTATAGTGCCTTACACACAGGCTCTGTGTTTGTGGAACAGAACTCAAGATGGGGACATAACAGACAGGCTCTGTGTTCCCTGTTCACTTTTGTCTGCTACACCGCCAGTTTGAAAGCAGCCAGTCCACAATTCCTCTTTATCTCAAGACTTATCAGCCTACTGACTTCTCTCCCAACTTTATTACATCTGACTCTCTCTCTCTCTCTCTTTTTTTTTTTTTTTTCCCCTCCCTTTCTTTCTCTCCTGCTCTTTTCTTAAATGAGACTGTTGAGTGTATGAAAAAAAATTATATGAGTATTATGACTGTATCACACACACACACACACACAACACACACACACACACACACACACACACACACACACACACACGCACGCACGCATGCACACACGCACGCACGCACATGTACACATGCATACGCACACGCACACACACATACATACACACATGCGCACACACACATGTGGACATACATGATATATAATGCAATGACTGAACCTACCTCATGTATACTGTATATATTATGGTTTACCAGTTATGCACTCCACTGGTTTTGATTTAACAACTGTGGATGGCAAGTTCCTAATTCCATCAGGATCACTTTTCTCCAACACTAACAGACTGTTTGTTTGTTTGTTTGTTTGTTTGTTTGTTTATTTGTTTGTTTGTTTGTTTGTTTTACAGTTATGAGGGTCATCCAATCAGATGATGATCAGGACCTTTCTATATTTTTTTCAAAACACCATCCCTTCTCGGTTCTCCCAAATGATTGATTCACATCTGTTGGGAAGGCTCTGGAATACTAACTGCTAGGCAATCAGAGTTGATAATGTTGCACCTGCTTAGCCATCTACATTTCAAGGTCATCTAGATCACAGAAACCTACACCAAGCAGGAGTTCTTTCAACTTGGGGAAACAGATCAAAGTTTGGGGAACTCAGACAGCTGAAAACGATGGGGTGTGACACAACATCTAAATGATACTTAAGTAAAGTTTGACCCTCTCTGCTTTGTGGCAAGATACTTTTTCCAGAACAGTATTTCATGTTTTTTAAACAGCAGGTCTTGGTAAAAATCTTCATAATAATAATAATAATAATAATAATAATAATAATAATCACAAGATGCTAAATCTTGATCATGATGTGTAAGTGAAATCAAAGTGTGCACTCTATTTATTTACTTAAATATTCACTCACAATGACAAAAACGACTTTCCATTGGGAAGGGGAGAGCAGGAGAGGAAAGGCATGAAGGGGTGGGTGTGTGATGGGGGAAATCACTGCTGAATGAAAAGACATAAGCCTTAAACTAGTTAAAGTTTGACTTGAACTTGAAGGAAGAAAGAGTTTGTGACTGTCAAAGAAACTAGGGATTTTCATCAAAAGGAAATTCCGTTAATACATCCTTGTTAAGTGTTATGCATGCATTTGTCATCATCATATTTAAATTTCTTTGTTTTCTTCTGAACTTGACAGGCAAAGTTCATGAGGTAGGAGCATGCCACTCTGATGACTGTTTCTGTAATTCTGGCTCATAGTTTCTGACCCTAGTTTCAACTACCTTATTCAAAAAGCTGTCCCCACCCCCTCTCTCTCTTCGTCACTCTCCTTCTCTCTCTCTCACAATTTCATTCTTGAAACGCACTGTACTTTGTAGTTCTGTGATAAAATTATCAGTTCATGGAAGGAGTCCAGATAGTGTGATAGTACAGATAAAAACCAAACAACTGAATTATGTTCACAAAAGCGAGTTATATGCCAACATACATTACTGATAAAAGACTGTTTTGGGCTAAGTGAAGATCACAAGACCTGAAACAAAATACAGTATAGCCCTAGCACAATGCGAACTAAACTTATGTTCTGCTTTTGATCTAGACTGCATTCTCATGATTTTAAATGGGACATGTAATGATGCTCCTGAGCCTGAGGTTCACTTCACATGATATAATCGATTCTGGGTGTAGCATGCTTGATTACTCCATATCATTAGAAGAGTTGTATCACAGAGCTCTACATCCCAAAAACTGAAATGAATGTTGCAGATATACATGGGAATCACCTCATTTTCTTTTTGAGTATTTTCGAAACATTAGCAGTATTACTAATGAGATAAATCTTATCAATACAATTGTGTGTATTAAGGAGAAGAAAGTATTATTTTCAGAAAAGTTATATTCTGTAAACTTACGCGCACACACAAACACGCTTACTGCATAGTTGATAAATAACATTAAGCTGGCTTAAGAAGAACACAACAGTTGTTGGCAGGCGTACTGTTTGTGATTATTGTTAAATCAAGCCCTAAGGTGAATGCAGTACATTTCTTTTTCCCACTAATTTCTCAATACAATTCCATTCACTTTTTTTTTTTTTCTAGTTTCAGCATCAACATGGCCAAAATTACTCAAAATGCAAACCCTGAATCCAAAGCTCTCAATTATCTATTATTCGCTGATGACCAAGCAATCATGAACTATGACCAAACACAAGTTGCAATTAAACATACAAGCAAGTTAAAAACAACAGTTGTGAAAACTATAGCATGAAAAATAAGCACCAGACAAGACAGATAATGTCCGCAGGAGAAAAACCTGACAAACTAAGATCAGAATCAAAAGGCAAAAACTTCATTAGAGTATATAGATCTAATACTTATAGTTATACTTGGGAAACTTATTCATCAAAGATGGAAAAGTGGTCAGAGAAACTGAGACCAGAATCCAAAAATGCAAATACTGTGAATTACAGAAACAAAATCAGTAAGCAGGACCACAAGACTTTTTTTTAGACATTATGGCGACGTACATGTCCCTGAGAAATAAAATCCAAAATTTCAAGTAAATATCTATTATACAAAAATATAAATATGAAGACATGGCATTTTTTTGTTTTCGTTTTTATGCACTTTGACAGAAGTGAAAGAAGCTGCTGTTTTTGGTTGGCAATAAAACCAGAAATAGAATCAAGAATGCAGACTTCATACTACCTCAGTCACACATAGTTTGTTACAGGAAAAAGCCAAGAAACTAACAATCGACAATCGTATGCATATTTCATATTAATGTGAAAAGGGTACTGTGTGTTAATGTTTTATATGAAATACACAAAATGCAAGTTTCAGTATGGTACTGACCCATTTCCTTTGTAGTGCCAATGACAGGTAAAAGCCAAGAAACTAACAATCAGCAATCACTGAATCAGATGCATCTTTTATTTATTGCAAAAATGGAGCCTACTTTGTGTTCTTTATGTGAAATGCACAAAATGCAATTTTCACTATGGTATTAATCGAAAGCGGTAAGTATGAACAGTTTCAAAATTATTTAAGTTTAAAAGCTGTAAAAGAATGTCTTTTTTCCTTATGCATCTGTCAAACAATGTTATATGCATCTAATTTTTATAACGTTTTCAGGAAACTGCTGTACACCTTTCAAGATGAAATCAGAAATGAGTTCATATATCCGGTTCTACTCAAACAATGTATGCAATAGAAAAAAACAGTGAATAATATATATCTATCATATATAGATCCATACATCTTAATTCTTACCAACTTAAGAAAATGATCCCTGACTACTTTGCATTCATCATCAATTTTGTAACCAAACAGAACTGACAGACAATATAATATACCAACAATATGCATGATGTATTCTTTGTAGGTTCATGTGCACATGCATATGTAGGGAGATGAAGAAAAAACAAGGGCTTGGGCGAGTTGTGATGGGGGAAAGGTTGTATTTTGTTATTAATGTTATTATCAAATTTTAATGTTGAAAGTTCCATGGATAGCAAAGAAGACAAACGAAATGTATTTCACTGCTTACAAACAAAATCATAATATAAGCACTCTGATTCGCTCTTTATGACAAACCAGACAACATTATTTTTGTTTCTTCTTTCTCTTTATTTCTTGTCTATTCTAGATAAATACATATGTCTGTGCTTTCTTCAAAGGATTAGTTATTATCATCACTGCATATTATCAACATCACCATTATCATCATCATCTTCATTATAATTATGATCATTATTATTATTATAATAATAACTCTTAGAAACCTACCACATACCATCTGGGATCATCAAATGTGGAAAGCCAGCTTTCCTGGAACCACTTCACGACCTCCTGTGCCTGCTAGAAAGAAGGCATGGCACCTCAGGAAATGCGCAACACCAGGACCGTCACTCCATGTAATTTTAAATACGTAATTGCAGTGACTGAAACAACTAGAGGACTATCTCCCTGTTTAGCATCTCTGACTGAACCATCCTATCTGAATTCCAAGTCCTCGCCAACTGCATTTCTCATGAATCCTAGTCAGATTCAAGGCTGAAAAATCCACAGTTCACATGATTTTTTCTGTATATCAGCTCTAGGAGAAATGCAGAGAACAACAGATGCCATTATGCATCGCCTTCATCAATCTCACAAAGGAGTGACACGGAGATTTTTGTGTGATATGGAGATCTATGTCTAGATTTCAGCTGCTAAAAGAAGATTGGTTGCCTCCCACAGATGCTCAGCTTTACCACCTCTTTCCACAAGGATATGTAGAATGTGGTCAGCTACCATGGGAAACTTCAGGGCCCTTCACAATGCAGAGCAGCTTAAATTACTTATAACAAGGATATATGTCCTTGCAACAACTTTCTTTGACATTTTCTTTTTGCTGCTGCTGAACTTCATGTTCAGACACTCTGCATGAGATCACTGAAAATGCCCACTTGCTGCATACAAGAAACAACAGAAAGCTGTTCAACTTGGTCTGTCTGAAGGCCAAGACCATGGTTCACACAGTCCTTATCAGAGAAATGTTTGCTGATGATGTAGCCCTGACTTCACACACTGAGGAGGACTTCCAGCAACTGATCAACCAGTCTGTCCTTGCCTGCAGATAGCTTGGGCCAACTATCACTAGTATCAGCATCAAGAAAACCACTGTCATGGTTCAGTACATCCCCACACCACTATCAATTAACATCAACAATGAAGTGCTTGAAGTCACTGACCACTTCACTTATCTGAACTCTGCCATCACCAGCAACCTACTGCTTGACAGGGCAATAACAATCACAAAGCTAAAGCTGCTGGCGCAATGGCTAAATTCAGCAGTGTGACGCAATAACCAGCTGACCTTGAATACCAAACTCAAGATATACCAAACATTTGTCCTCGGTAACCTGTGTATGGCACAGGCAGTGAATCCTGGATACTTACACTAGGCAAGAGAACAGCCTGAAAAGCTTTCACCTTTGCTCCCTGCATTACATGGTGACACAAAGTAACCAACACCTCAGAACTGGAGCAAGCTAGTTCCTGAGCAGGGATCTCCTCCTCTATCAGCATCAACAGTGATGGCTGGGACATGTGCACCGAATGACAGATGGTCACATACCAAAGGACATCATATAGGGTCACAGGATACTGCCCACCAGTCCATCCAGCACTGTGCTCCAAAAATGTCTGCAAACGTGACCTGAAACTCATGGGCATCGATCCACACAGCTGGGAACAGCTAGCAAATGCCCACATCAGCTGGTGCCACACTGTTCAAACAGAAGTCAAGAGGGGTACGCAAAACCTTAAACAACAACTGAAGGACATAAGACAACTCAGGAAGCAGAAACAGTAAACTCAGGCCTTCATTCCACACTTTAGTTTTGTTTGCAATACCCACAGAAGAGGTCTCTACTGTCATGCAAGATTCAGACCGCTGTGCCACTCCAGATGCTGCTCTCAACAGAACTGATCTTGACCAGCCAAGTTGCTACCATCATCTTGTGAGACAAACCAATGCCTTCTTTTTAATTCTATTAACATCATCATTATTTTTTATTACTATATCATTATCATTATTCATATTGTTGTTGTTATTGTTATTATTATCATTATTGTTATTATTATCATCATCATCATCATCACCATCACCATCAGTACTAATATCATTATTATTACCATTATTATCATAATCATTGTCATTCTTATTATTGCTGTTGTTTTTCTGCTCCATCTTTTGTGCTCAGGTATTTCAGTGGCATTGATCCCATGGGAGGAAATGCTCTTCAATACACCACCAAACCTAAGTTCATTAAAACTAATAAAAGTACAAAATAACTTTTAGTATCAGAAAAGTGCAGAGAACCATCCCTCAAAGGAAATTTGGCACTGTGCCATGTCACAGAAGGAGTCATGATTTATCTACGCATGTTTATTCTGGTGTGTGTAGTTTGGATGAATTTCAAAAATGCCTACATTTTTTTTAAAGGTGTGCATGTGTCACAGTGTGTGTGTGTGTGTGTGTGTGTGTGTGTGTGTGGTGTGTGTGTGTGTGTGTGTGTGTGTGTGTGTGTGTGTGTGTGTGTGTGTGTGTGTGTGTGTGCGTGTGCGTGCGTTTGTACACGTGTGTGTATGTGTGTCTGTGAGTGCATGAGAGAGATGAGTACATTACAATTAACATGCATTTCTGCAGCGTTACTCTACAGAACATTTAGGTCAACGTTAAAACCCTAACTTTCAAAGCAACTAGCGTTGTGTGTGTGTGTGTGTGTGTGTGTGTGGTGTGTGTGTGTGTGGTGTGTGGGGTGCGTGCGTGTGTGTACATTTGTACGTGTGTGTATGTGTGTCTATGAATGCATGAGATAGATGAGTACATTACAATTAACATGCATTTCTGCACCGTTACTCTACAGAACATTTAGGTCAACGTTAAAACCCTAACTTTCAAAGCAACTAGCGTTTTATTATATTTTTTTCTTGTATCGTACTCAAATGCCTGTACACATGGATTAACAAGTGGGAAAACTGCCAGTACAGAGTAAGTTAAATCACAGATCAGGATTCGATGACTTAAAAAAGCATGTTAATACACAGCATGTGCAACCGCCAAGAGCAGCATGCCAACACCATGAAGGACAACCAACTAAAGACAGAGCATGCAGACTGTGCAGTAACATAATGCCTGCACAGTATGTACCAAACAACCAGAACCAGAATCAATCAATGTATATATATATCAACAAATAGAAAAATGCACATCATTCACAAAAGCACGGCCTGGTGTGGAACAAAATATAGGATTTTTTTTTTCTACATTGTAGTAAAATACATGTCTCTATCTGCAACGTTATTTAAAACATGGAAATGATCTATGCAAACTCGTTCAACCCCACCCTCACCTCTCACCCTCAACAGGAACTGACCGTATCCAGGCCAAGATACAACTACATGACAGAAAGTGAGAAACATCCTTGCAAAAAAAAATATTTAGCAGCCATCCACACACCAACACCATTTATCCTCTCCATCAACCTAACCACCACCACCACCACCCCAGCCCACCCTCTACTCCTGATCAAAACAGTGGGGGGAAAATGAAAACACATCCACCATCACCAACCCTAATCCCAGTGTGAAATGACCTTAACAAAGCCCTAAAGTACACCACAGAAACCCATTCTCAAACAACACCACACAGCTTCCATCTGCCCACTAAGACCATTTATCATCTCCTCCAAACTCAAAGTATCATGGCTGGAAACTGGAATGAACAAAACAAAATTGCTGTGTATCCAGCAGCTCCCCATGCCCACTCACTCACAATCTAATCTAATCTAACACACACACACACACACACACACACACACACACACACACACACACACACACACACACACACACACACACACAACCATAAACACACACAGACATACACTTGTAACAAAGAGTATGCGTACCCCATCCAGACCACCACTTGTGCATACATGTATACAGTGATACATCACTACGAATCACTACAACTAGTACAAGCAAATCATGTAGTGTAAACATATGCCATGCACACACACACACACACACACACACACACACACACACACACACACACACACACACACACACACACACAAAGCAATGTAAACCTGACTGAACTGACTTGAAAATCCTTCCAAAGATACAGTACAGGTACACACTGGTGGCACTAGGTAAAAATAGTACTTTAAAACTAACAAATGATTTACATAGTTTTGCATGTCATGAAGGGTTCTGTTCAAATGTCAGTTTATATTGCTTGGTTTCAAGCGGTTGCATGAAAGTGTGAAATGAATGTATTTCAATACTGTTTTGCATGATAATTATAAATAAATTCTACTCACCTTGTTTAATTTCTTTGGATGTTCGCACCGATTTACGAGACTCCATTTTGAACAACAGATGTAGATGACCAGAATGTTGAAGCCAAAGCACACACAACACAGCACAGCACTGGGAGTTCAATGCACAACAGCTGGGATTTTACTTTCTACACTAGTCACAATTAATATGGTCATCATTCCAAAAATCAAAACAACAACAAAAAATAAATAAATAACTTCAGAATATAACATTCACCACACAAAGTTGTAAAAATGCTACTACTGCACTTGACTAGTTTGCACACAACAGCACAAGGTGGATGGCAAAACCTATGAACACCAAACAAAAATCTACATGTCTGTGAACATGCAAAACACAGACAACTCTGTCCAACAGTTCAACTCAAACTTCAAAGCCAGAAAGTATCTTCTCCCCCTGTATTCCGGTAGTCTTTGTTAAATTTGTAACGAGGCAAGTACTTCAGTACAAGCAAAAAATAATTCTTCACAAACTTATCTGAGCCCTTCAGTATTAGCCTATTTCTTTTACATTACTGCTGCCATTAGGGCCTATTATTACAATCATTATTATCAGGCATATTATTATCATCAGCCTATCATTATTTGGGCATATTATTATTTGATCTAGGCCTGTTTCCAATGCACATAAGTTTACACCTGTATCATATATGATTTCAAATTAGTATGATTTGGGGCTTTTGGGCCAACATGTACTGATCTAGCTGCAACACTTTTGTGTGGGTTGCGTCAACAACTGCCGGTTGACTCACGGAGCTAAAGTCACAACAGCATGACTGTAATACTGGCACTGCACGATGCCAACTATAACAGTGCATCAACATTCATGCCCTCGCTGGTAAGTCTGACACAACATGATCTGGTACCTAACTAGAGTCTAGACTTAGCTACGATGCCAGACATCAGCCCTGGCACGCCTGGTTCAGCATGTCGTTAAAGTTTGTACTGTCTGTGCTGCAGTCTACACAAACTAGCAGACGTTAGCAAGTCTGCGTCTACATTTGAACCGTGGCAGAATCAGAACTCAGAAGTGGAGATGTAAGTACATCGACATGTCTGGGAAACGATGTTATGTAAGACTGTTGATTCACAACCTGAAGAAGTGGTTGGCCGCAACATGTAGTGGCCTTGGCATTCACCGTAAGTGCACTATGCAGAGGGACGGAGGTGCAGTCAAAACACCAAACAGTATCACACCAAGACCAAGGGGGAAAAATACACAACAAACTCAACATCTACTGATCGCGAAAAGAAAAGGCATGCCGTGTCACTTACCTAATTATTGTTCACTATTTTACCAAACAACACTTTCCTCTACTCCGATCCCATGTATGACTCATTGCATTCCACGTGCAGTGGGCAAATGGCACTGCATACTGCAACTCGGATCTTTGTGCCCTCCATCAGACTTTCACCGGATATCGACTGCTACAGGGTTAGGCTGCCATCTGCTGGCAGTACGACGCAAGGCAAGAGGTAGCAACTCTGTACACGACAGCGCGCGTATTATGGTCTGAACCACAGACGGCCTCGGTCTGTTTTCAACACACCTATAACTATGATGCAGTTCTGATCTTCTTCGCTCCCACCAGCATTTTGATGATATATAATGCTGAGAGCTATAGCGTGTAGGCCTAGACTTTGTGGTCACAGTTCTGACTCACACAGGAATGCACAGAAACTCAATACAGGCTTCCAGGGATAACATTCAACAAAAACAACGAAACACAAGAAGGGCACAGAGAGAGAGAGAGAGAACGCAATGAAACACAACAAGTACACACACACACACACACACACACACACACACACACACACACACACACACACCACACACACACACCACACACACACAGATAATAACCAGCACAATGAAACACAGGCAGTAACCAACATCATGAAACACAACAAGCACACACACACGTACGCACACATACACACTCACACACACACACACACATACACACACACACACATGTATACCATACTACATACATACAGAGAGAGAGTACTTGAACCAACACAAACACAACACGCATAAGGACAATGACCAAAACAATGAAACACATGTGGAAGATGTGTACATATACAACCACAGAAGTGTTGCAAACATTCGCCAAAGATATGTTGTAAACACACACCAAAGAACTGTTGAAGACACACACCAAAGAACTGTTGTAAACATGAACAAAGAACTGTTGTACACACAACCAAAGAACTGTTGTACACGCGCCAAAGAGCTGCTGTAAACACTAAGCAAAGAACTGTTGTAAACACTAAGCAAAGAACTGTTTTAAGCACAAGCAAAGGACTTTGTAAATACGCCAAAGAACTGTTGTAAATACAAGCAGAGAACTGCTGTAAGTACAAATGGAGAACTGTTGTAAACACGTCAAAGAACTGTTGTAAACATGTCAAAGAACTGTTGTAAACACAAGCAAAGAAGTGTTGTAAACACTAAGCAAAGAACTGTTGTAAACACAACCAAACAACTGTTTTAAACATGCCAAAGAAATGTTGTAAATACAAACAAAGAACTGTTGAAAATACAACCAAAGAAATGTTGTAAACAACCAAAGAACTCTTGTAAACACGAACAAGCACTGCTGTAAACACAACCAAAGAACTGTTGTAAACACACACCGAAAACTGTTGTAAACAGTAAACACAACCAAACTATTGTTGTAAACACGCCAAGAACTGTTGTAGACACAACCAAACAACAAAAGAACTGTTTTAAACACAAGCAAGGAACTGTTGTAAACACAGGCAAAGACCTGTTCTAAATACAGGCAAAGAACTGTTCTAAATACAGGCAAAGAACTGTTTCTAAATACAGGCAAAGAACTGTTCTAAATACAGGCAAAGAACTGTTGTAAATACAGGCAAAGAACTGTTCTAAATACAGGCAAAGAACTGTTGTAAATACAGGCAAAGAACTGTTGTAAATACAGGCAAAGACCTGTTGTAAATACAGGCAAAGAACTGTTGTAAATACAGGCAAAGACCTGTTGTAAATAAGCAAAGAACTTTGTAAATACAGGCAAAGAACTGTTGTAAATACAGCAAAGTACTGTTGTAAATACAGGCAAACAAACTGTTGTAAATACAGGCAAAGAACTGTTGTAAATACAGGCAAAGAACTGTAATGTAGAATACAGGCAAAGAACTGTTGTAATACAGCAAGACCTGTGTAATACAGGCAAAGAACTGTTGTAAATACAGGCAAAGAACTGTTGTTTTGTAAATACCAAGGCAAAGAACTGTTGTAAATACAGGCAAAGAACGATGTTGTAATACAGGCAAAGAACTGTTGTAAATACAGGCAAAGAACTGTGTTGAGTAAATACAGGCAAAGAACTGTTGTAAATACAGGCAAAGAACTGTTGTAAATACAGGCAAAGAACTGTTGTAATAAGGCAAAGAAGTGTAAATACAGGCAAAGACCTGTTGTAAATACAGGCAAAGAACTGTTGTAAATACAGGCAAAGAACTGTTTTAAACACAACAAAAGAACTGTTGTAAATACAGGCAAAGAATTGTTGTAAATACAGGCAAAGACCTGTTGTAAATACAGGCAAAGAACTGTTGTAAACACAAGCAAAGAACTGTTGTAAACACAACAAAAGAACTGTTGTAAACGCAGAGAACTGTCGTAAACATAGGCAAAGAACTGTTGTAAACACAACAAAAGAACTGTTGTAAACACAAGCAAAGAACTGTTGTAAACACAACAAAAGAACTGTTGTAAATACAGGCAAAGAACTGTTGTAAACACAACAAAGAACTGTTGTAAATACAGGCAAAGAACTGTTGTAAACACAACAAAAGAACTGTTGTAAATACAGGCAAAGAACTGTTGTAAACACAACAAAAGAACTGTTTGTAAATACAGCAAAGAACTGTTGTAAATACAGGCAAAGAACTGTTGTAAACACAACAAAAGAACTGTTGTAAATACAGCAAGAA
>JAPXFY010000015.1:73186385-73193885 GCA_030674185.1 Monoplex corrugatus
ATAACCAATCTGAAGACCCGTTTATTCCCAAAATAACGATATCTTGTTAAGGTCTGTCTCGATTCCTTTACACTATACCATAGCAGCCTTTCTGCTCTTCTAATTCTTCTTCTTCTTCTTCTTCACCTCCTCCTCCTCTCTCTCTCTCTCTCTCTGTCTGTGTCTCCCCCAAACCCCATTTGTTCTCTGACACTCTCTCATTACACCGTCTGTTCTACTGTCTGTCGCGTGTGCATGTTGCAGTAATGATGTGTTGTGATGTTCAAGTAGCCTATTTCGTTTGCTCGTCGTATTTATTGTCTGAAAGAAGCGTTGCATTCGGTGTGTTTTGTATTGATAAATTTTTGTTGTGTGTTGGAGTTAAACACTTTTGATTGTTGAGTTTGTGCGCGCGTTTTGATTTTGTGATTTTTGAGTCGAGTTGAAGATGAATGTGATGTGACCGTGTCTATAAGTCTGTTCTTTGATTTTGTTCAATTTTGCGCTGTGATTTGTATTGCGATTTTGGCGTGTGCTGTTTTAATTGCTTTTATATATGCCTAGGGCTATTTTGATGAGGCGTCGATGTTCATCATCATCATAATTATGACAACTTTTGACACTTGATGTAAATTAACCGGTTGCTGAAATGATCCAAATCACGAAGTCAGTAAAGGAAAGAGGCAGACACAGATAAATCAGAGCTGGAATTTTTAGAAATGTGTCTTATTTTCTGTTGAAGAAATCAATTAATGGAATTTATCAGGGAAACATTTGGATGAGATAATGTTTCAGAAGGACAGTCTCAGTTGTTGCATCTCTTACCTGGCCACTCAACTGGAAACTTTGCTTGGAAGAACTTGAAATAGTGATTTCGTCACCTATGTGTTGTTTGTTTATTTACTCATCTATTCATTCATTTATTTATTCATTCATTCATTCATTCATGAAGAACCTGAAAGAGTGATTTCGTCACCTATGTGTTATGTTTGTTTGTTTGTTTATTCATTCATTCATTCATTCATTCATTCATTCATTCATTCATTCATTCGTTCGTTCGTTCGTTCGTTCATCCGTCCGTCCGTCCGTCTATCTATCTATCTATCTATCTATCTATCTATCTATCTATCTATCTATCTATCCATCTATCTTTCTTTCTATCTATCTATCTATCTATCTATCTATCTATCCGTCCGTCCGTCCGTCAGTCCGTCCGTCTATCTATCTATCTATCTATTTATCTATCTATCTACCTATCTATCCATCCATCTATCTATCTATCTATCTGTCTGTCTCTCTGTCTGTCTATCTGCCTGTCTGTCACACACACACACACACACACACACACACACACACACACAAACACACACACACACCACACACACTTGTACATACACATATTTATACATACACACACACACGCGCGCACACACACACACATACGCACGCACACATGCACACATACACACACACAGACGCCCACACACACATTCATACAGATGCACACACACATACACACACACACGAACTACACACACAGACGCGCGCGCACACACAGGCACACACACACACATGTACGCACGCACGCAGGCACATATACACACACACACAACTCATACACACCCTTTGTGTCAATATTAGATTTTAAAAAAAATTGGTGAAGATGATGGAAGGAAATTAACCACCTCCCCACCCTCCTAAAAATGGAGAACCTAGTTGCATAGAATATATCCTCATAAAGATGCCCATAATGAATGTCTCCCCCACCTCCTTCCTTCCCCAAATTTCATCACACAGATGTCTATGCTTCTCCCTCTCTCCCCACATCACACAAATGTCCATATTTCTGTGCCTATTTTCCAAGGGAAGTAAGCAGGGCAGTGATGGGATTGAGACATAGCTCCTGAGAACCCAAAAACAAGATGGCGGTATCCATTTCCTCTTCCCGGGCGCATTATCTTCCCCAGCCTTCGACAGAGTCCAGATAACAGCAACAAGCCGCCTGCAGTGGAGCCCGTGCCCACCAAACTTTTCTCGAGCGAGACTGAACGCTGCACAAACGCCAGAGTTGACAAGCCAGACTCGAAAGTTGGTTGCTCAACACACACGACCACTGATGGACAACACAAACTTTGTGCACACGACCGCCGAGGGGCAGTAAAGGGACACAACCATTACGTAAACGTTGCAACATCATAAGTAAACTTATCTCCCCTGTCTCACTCTTACGTTTAGTTTAGTTTAGCTTTACCGGTATCGTTACATTTGTTTAATTTTAGCTTTATCTAAATATTTCTTTAATTTTAGCGTCATCGATACCTTTGTATTGTTGAAGCAACGGCAGACTGAACACTGTTGTATTGTATCACTGGTTTTTAACTTCGAAAATGAAAATCAACCAACCAACCAAACCGACGTCAACAACCACCAACAATCAATCAATCAATCAATCTCAATCATCAATCAACGATCAATCATCATCGATCATCAATCGATCATTAATCAACCAACTAACAATCACAGTCACGACTGTCTTCTGATAATTAGTAAAACAAGTAAAGACGACGTTACGAAGATGCCATTCTAATCAAGCCAGAACTTGTTCATGAAACTTAAGCTGAAATGCAAAAGTTGCACATGAAGACGTATACACTTCACAGTAGTAAAGACAAACTGAAGTCGGTAAGTATGAATATATAAACAGGTCACCATGGTTACTGAAGTGTTTACTATCACGGATCATTGAAGTGTTAGGATCATGCCACCATACTCGTTGAAGTGTTTACTATCACAGATCATAGTCATGGAAGTGTTTACTATCACGATATTGTCACCATAGTCATTGAAGTGTTTACTATCACTAGTATCATAGTCATTGAAGTGTTTACTATCACAGATCATAGTCATAGAAGTGTTCACTATCACGATCATGTCACCATAGTCATTGAAGTGTTACTATCACAGATCATAGTCATTGAAGTGTTTACTATCAGATCATGTCCCATAGTCATTCAAGTGTTTAGTATCACGTATCATGTCACCATAATCATTGAAGTGTTTACTATCACAGATCATAGTCATAGAAGTGTTTACTATCACAGATCATAGTCATAGAAGTGTTTACTATCACGATCATGTCACCATAGTCATTGAAGTGTTTACTATCATGTATCATGTCACCATAGTCATTGAAGTGTTTAGTATCACAGATCATGTCACCATAGTCATTGAAGTGTTTACTATCACAGATCATGTCACCATAGTCATTCAAGTGTTTACTATCACGATCATGTCACCATAGTCATTGAAGTGTTTACTATCACAGATCATGTCACCATAGTCATTCAAGTGTTTACTATCACAGATCATGTCACCATAGTCATTGAAGTGTTTACTATCACAGATCATGTCACCATAGTCATTCAAGTGTTTAGTATCACGATCATGTCACCATAGTCATTGAAGTGTTTACTATCACAGATCATGTCACCATAGTCATTGAAGTGTTTACTATCACGTATCATGTCACCATAGTCATAGAAGTGTTTACTATCACAGATCATGTCACCATAGTCATAGAAGTGTTTACTATCACGATCATGTCACCATAGTCATAGAAGTGTTTACTATCACAGATCATGTCACCATAGTCATAGAAGTGTTTACTATCACGTATCATGTCACAATAGTCATTGAAGTGTTTACTATCACGTATCATGTCACCATAGTCATTGAAGTGTTTACTATCACAGATCATGTCACCATAGTCATTGAAGTGTTTACTATCACGTACATCATAGTCATTGAAGTGTTTACTATCACGATCATGTCACCATAGTCATTGAAGTGTTACTATCACAGTACCATAGTCATAGAAGTGTTTACTATCATGATCATATCACCATAGTCATTCAAGTGTTTAGTATCACAGATCATGTCACCATAGTCATTGAAGTGTTTACTATCACAGATCATAGTCATTGAAGTGTTTACATCACGTATCATGTCACCATAGTCATTGAAGTGTTTACTATCACGTATCATGTCACCATAGTCATTGAAGTGTTTATATCACAGTATCATGTCACCATAGTCATTCAAGTGTTTACTATCACAGATCATGTCACCATAGTCATGAAGTGTTTACTATCACAGATCATGTCACCATAGTCATAGAAAGTGTTTACTATCACGTATCATGTCACAATAGTCATTGAAGTGTTTACTATCACGTATCATGTCACCATAGTCATTGAAGTGTTTACTATCACAGATCATGTCACCATAGTCATTGAAGTGTTACTATCACAGATCATAGTCATAGAAGTGTTTACTATCACGATCATGTCACCATAGTCATTGAAGTGTTACTATCACAGATCATAGTCATAGAAGTGTTTACTATCATGATCATGTCACCATAGTCATTCAAGTGTTTAGTATCACGTATCATGTCACCATAGTCATTGAAGTGTTTACTATCACAGATCATAGTCATTGAAGTGTTTACAATACACGTATCATGTCACCATAGTCATTGAAGTGTTTTACGTATCACGTATCATGTCACCATAGTCATTGAAGTGTTTAGTATCACGTATCATGTCACCATAGTCATAAGTGTTTAGTATCACGTATCATGTCACCATAGTCATTGAAGTGTTTAGTATCACGATCATGTCACCATAGTCATTGAAGTGTTTATATCACGTATCATGTCACCATAGTCATTCAAGTGTTTAGTATCACGTATCATGTCACCATAGTCATTGAAGTGTTTAGTATCACGATCATAGTCATTGAAGTGTTTACTATCACGATCATGTCACCATAGTCATTGAAGTGTTTACTATCACGTATCATGTCACCATAGTCATTGAAGTGTTTACTATCACGATCATTCACCATAGTCATTGAAGTGTTTACTATCACATCAGTCACCATAGTCATTGAAGTGTTTACTATCACGTATCATGTCACCATAGTCATAGAAGTGTTTACTATCACGTATCATGTCACCATAGTCATTGAAGTGTTTACTATCACGATCAGTCACCATAGTCATTGAAGTGTTTACTATCATGTATCATGTCACCATAGTCATTGAAGTGTTTACTATCACAGATCATGTCACCATAGTCATTGAAGTGTTTACTATCACGACATGTCCATAGTCATTGAAGTGTTTACTATCATGTATCATGTCACCATAGTCATTGAAGTGTTTAGTATCACGATCATGTCACCATAGTCATTGAAGTGTTTACTATCACGATCATGTCACCATAGTCATTGAAGTGTTTACTATCACGTATCATGTCACCATAGTCATTGAAGTGTTTACTATCACAGATCATGTCACCATAGTCATTGAAGTGTTTACTATCACAGATCATGTCACCATAGTCATTGAAGTGTTTACTATCACGTATCATGTCACCATAGTCATTGAAGTGTTTACTATCACGTATCATGTCACCATAGTCATTGAAGTGTTTACTATCACGTATCATGTCACCATAGTCATTGAAGTGTTTACTATCACGTATCATGTCACCATAGTCATTGAAGTGTTTAGTATCACGTATCATGTCACCATAGTCATTGAAGTGTTTACTATCACGATCATGTCACCATAGTCATTGAATGTTTACTATCACAGATCATGTCACCATAGTCATTGAAGTGTTTACTATCACGATCATGTCACATAGTCATTGAAGTGTTTCTATCACAGATCATGTCACATAGTATTGAAGTGTTTACTATCACGATCATGTCACCATAGTCATTGAAGTGTTTACTATCACAGATCATGTCACCTAGTCATGAAGTGTTTACTATCACAGATCATGTCACCATAGTCATTGAAGTGTTTACTATCACGATCATGTCACCATAGTCATGAAGGTTTACTATCACGGATCATAGTCATAGAAGTGTTTTACTACCACAGTCATAGTCATGAAGTGTTTTACTATCACGTATCATGTCACCATAGTCATTGAAGTGTTTACTATCACGTATCATGTCACCATAGTCATAGAAGTGTTTACTATCACGTATCATGTCACCATAGTCATTGAAGTGTTTACTATCACGTATCATGTCACCATAGTCATAGAAGTGTTTACTATCACGTATCATGTCACCATAGTCATTGAAGTGTTACTATCACAGATCATGTCACCATAGTCATTGAAGTGTTTACTATCACGTATCATGTCACCATAGTCATAGAAGTGTTTACTATCACGATCATGTCACCATAGTCATTGAAGTGTTTACTATCACGATCATGTCACCATAGTCATAGAAGTGTTTACTATCACGATCATGTCACCATAGTCATTGAAGTGTTTACTATCACGTATCATGTCACCATAGTCATAGAAGTGTTTACTATCACGTATCATGTCACCATAGTCATTGAAGTGTTTACTATCACGTATCATGTCATCATAGTCATTGAAGTGTTACTATCACAGATCATGTCACCATAGTCATTGAAGTGTTTACTATCACGTATCATGTCACCATAGTCATTGAAGTGTTTACTATCACGTATCATGTCACCATAGTCATTGAAGTGTTTACTATCACGTATCATGTCATCATAGTCATTGAAGTGTTACTATCACAGACCATGTCACCATAGTCATTGAAGTGTTTACTATCACGTATCATGTCACCATAGTCATTGAAGTGTTTACTATCACGTATCATGTCACCATAGTCATTGAAGTGTTTACTATCACAGATCATGTCACCATAGTCATTGAAGTGTTTACTATCACAGATCATGTCACCATAGTCATTGAAGTGTTTACTATCACAGATCATGTCACCATAGTCATATAAGTGTTCACTATCACAGATCATGTCACCATAGTCATTGAAGTGTTTACTATCACAGATCATGTCACCATAGTCATTGAAGTGTTTACTATCACAGATCATGTCACCATAGTCATAGAAGTGTTACTATCACGGATCATAGTCATAGAAGTGTTTTACTACCACAGATCATAGTCATTGAAGTGTTTACTATCATGATCATGTCACCATAGTCATTGAAGTGTTACTATCACAGATCATAGTCATAGAAGTGTTTACTATCACGATCATGTCACCATAGTCATTGAAGTGTTTACTATCACGATCATGTCACCATAGTCATTCAAGTGTTTAGTATCACGTATCATGTCACCATAGTCATTGAAGTGTTTACTATCACAGATCATAGTCATAGAAGTGTTTACTATCACGATCATGTCACCATAGTCATTCAAGTGTTTAGTATCACGTATCATGTCCACATAGTCATTGAAGTGTTTACTATCACAGATCATAGTCATAGAAGTGTTTACTATCACGATCATGTCACCATAGTCATTGAAGTGTTACTATCACAGATCATAGTCATGGAAGTGTTTACTATCATGATCATGTCACCATAGTCATTCAAGTGTTTAGTATCACGTATCATGTCACCATAGTCATTGAAGTGTTTACTATCAC
>JAPXFY010000015.1:73201385-73208885 GCA_030674185.1 Monoplex corrugatus
TGTCTACAGACACAACAGTCCTGTCTACAGACACAACAGTCCTGTCTACAGACACAACAGTCCTGTCTACAGACACAACAGTCCTGTCTACAGGCACAACAGTCCTGTCTACAGACACAACAGTCCTGTCTACAGACACAACAGTCCTGTCTACAGACACAACAGTCCTGACTACAGACACAACAGTCCTGACTACAGACACAACAGTCCTGTCTACAGACACAACAGTCCTGTCTACAGACACAACAGTCCTGTCTACAGACACAACAGTCCTGTCTACAGACACAACAGTCCTGTCTACAGACACAACAGTCCTGTCTACAGGCACAACAGTCCTGTCTACAGACACAACAGTCCTGACTACAGACACAACAGTCCTGTCTACAGACACAACAGTCCTGTCTACAGACACAACAGTCCTGTCTACAGACACAACAGTCCTGACTACAGGTACAACAGTCCTGTCTACAGACACAACAGTCCTGTCTACAGACACAACAGTCCTGTCTACAGACACAACAGTCCTCACTACAGACACAACAGTCCTGTCTACAGACACAACAGTCCTCACTACAGACACAACAGTCCTGTCTACAGACACAACAGTCCTATCTACAGACACAACAGTCCTGTCTACAGACACAACAGTCCTCACTACAGGCACAACAGTCCTGTCTACAGACACAACAGTCCTGTCTACAGACACAACAGTCCTCACTATAGACACAACAGTCCTGTCTACAGACACAACAGTCCTCACTACAGGCACAACAGTCCTGTCTACAGACACAACAGTCCTGACTACAGGTACAACAGTCCTGTCTACAGACACAACAGTCCTGTCTACAGACACAACAGTCCTGTCTACAGACACAACAGTCCTGTCTACAGACACAACAGTCCTGTCTACAGACACAACAGTCCTGACTACAGACACAACAGTCCTGTCTACAGACACAACAGTCCTCACTACAGACACAACAGTCCTGTCTACAGACACAACAGTCCTCACTACAGACACAACAGTCCTCACTACAGACACAACAGTCCTGTCTACATACACAACAGTCCTGTCTACAGACACAACAGTCCTGTCTACAGACACAACAGTCCTCACTACAGACACAACAGTCCTGTCTACAGACACAACAGTCCTGTCTACAGACACAACAGTCCTGTCTACAGACACAACAGTCCTGTCTACAGGCACAACAGTCCTGTCTACAGACACAACAGTCCTGACTACAGGCACAACAGTCCTGACTACAGACACAACAGTCCTGTCTACAGACACAACAGTCCTGTTTACAGACACAACAGTCCTGACTACAGGTACAACAGTCCTCACTACAGACACAACAGTCCTGTCTACAGACACAACAGTCCTCACTACAGGTACAACAGTCCTGTCTACAGGCACAACAGTCCTCACTACAGACACAACAGTCCTGTCTACAGACACAACAGTCCTGTCTACAGACACAACAGTCCTGTTTACAGACACAACAGTCCTGACTACAGGTACAACAGTCCTCACTACAGACACAACAGTCCTCACTACAGGCACAACAGTCCTCACTACAGACACAACAGTCCTGTCTACAGGCACAACAGTCCTCATTACAGACACAACAGTCCTCACTACACACACAACAGTCCTGACTACAGACACAACAGTCCTGTCTACAGACACAACAGTCCTCACTACAGACACAACAGTCCTGTCTACAGACACAACAGTCCTCACTACAGACACAACAGTCCTGTCTACAGACACAACAGTCCTCACTACAGGCACAACAGTCCTGTCTACAGACACAACAGTCCTGTCTACAGACACAACAGTCCTGTCTACAGACACAACAGTCCTCACTATAGACACAACAGTCCTGTCTACAGACACAACAGTCCTCACTACAGACACAACAGTCCTGTCTACAGACACAACAGTCCTCACTATAGACACAACAGTCCTGTCTACAGACACAACAGTCCTCACTATAGACACAACAGTCCTGTCTACAGACACAACAGTCCTCACTATAGACACAACAGTCCTGTCTACAGACACAACAGTCCTCACTACAGACACAACAGTCCTGTCTACAGACACAACAGTCCTCACAATAGACACAACAGTCCTGTCTACAGACACAACAGTCCTCACTATAGACACAACAGTCCTGTCTACAGACACAACAGTCCTCACTATAGACACAACAGTCCTGTCTACAGACACAACAGTCCTGACTACAGACACAACAGTCCTGTCTACAGACACAACAGTCCTGTCTACAGACACAACAGTTCTGACTACAGACACAACAGTCCTGTCTACAGACACAACAGTCCTGACTACAGACACAGCAGTCCTGACTACAGACACAACAGTCCTGTCTACAGACACAACAATCCTGTCTACAGGCACAACAGTCCTGTCTACAGACACAGCAGTCCTGTCTACAGACACAACAGTCCTGTCTACAGACACGACAGTCCTGACTACAGACACAGCAGTCCTGTCTACAGACACAACAGTCCTCACTACAGACACAACAGTCCTGTCTACAGGCACAACAGTCCTGTCTACAGACACAGCAGTCCTCACTACAGACACAGCAGTCCTCACTACAGACACAACAGTCCTGTCTACAGGCACAACAGTCCTGTCTACAGACACAACAGTCCTGACTACAGACACAACAGTCCTGTCTACAGGCACAACAGTCCTCACTACAGACACAGCAGTCCTCACTACAGACACAACAGTCCTGTCTACAGACACAGCAGTCCTGTCTACAGACACAACAGTCCTCACTACAGACACAACAGTCCTGTCTACAGACACAACAGTCTTGTCTACAGGCACAACAGTCCTCACTACAGACACAACAGTCCTGTCTACAGGCACAACAGTCCTGTCTACAGACACAACAGTCCTCACTACAGGCACAACAGTCCTGTCTACAGACACAACAGTCCTCACTACAGACACAACAGTCCTGTCTACAGACACAACAGTCCTGTCTACAGACACAACAGTCCTGACTACAGACACAACAGTCCTGACTACAGACACAACAGTCCTCACTACAGACACAACAGTCTTCACTACAGACACAACAGTCCTCACTACAGACAAAACAGTCCTCACTACAGACACAACAGTCCTGTCTACAGACACAACAGTCCTGTCTACAGACACAACAGTCCTGTCTACAGGCACAACAGTCCTCATTACAGACACAACAGTCCTGTCTACAGGCACAACAGTCCTGTCTACAGACAAAACAGTCCTGTCTACAGACACAACAGTCCTCACTACAGGCACAACAGTCCTCACTACACGTACAACAGTCCTCACTACAGGTACAACATTACAGGTACAATCACACCAAATCCTCACTACAGGTACAACAGTCCTCACTACAGGTACAACAGTCCTCACTACAGGCACAACAGTCCTACACTTACAGGTACAACAGTACCTTATTACAGGCAAAATTATCCTTCACTCCAGGGCAGAAATCGTATACCAGTATAGTAATACCTCACTTTTAAAACTTTAGTAACTCATTGCAAGTACAAACAATACACTTCTTACTCTATGTATAACATTCCTCATGTAATGGAAAAAACCCGAAAACAGAATCAGAATGCGTATTTAATGCAGACAGACAAGACAAGCGCAAATTATCGACCAACTTTTTCTCGTAATTTTTGTATTGTTGCTTATTTATGTGTTCCTTTTTAATGATCTTACGTTTAGGTTTAACAAAGGGCAGTGGCTGAAAAATTGCGCCTGTCCTGTACGGTTGTATTAAATACGCCTTCTGATACTATTATACGTGTTTTTCTGGTTTCTGTATGCTTGCAAGCGGGCAGTCTCACTTGTGAAGACTCCCTCACCGTTTTGACCAAAACTCACTGTGGTGACAAACTCCTTCACTGCAGGTGCAAGAGGACGTCACTTCAGGATCGAGAGTTTTTCATGTTACCGGTTCATACTCCAGACACCTGAGTCATTTACTTCAAGCAAACCGTCACCTGCAACAAGTACGAGAACTGTTCTCAACAACTACACAAGTACTTTCGAGTGTATTCTGTCAGGTATAAAAGTTCTTCATCCCTAATGTAGTGTTATCACAAGTCTAAGTGTTGTATTACAGGTCTAGTGTCATGTTACAGGTCTGATGTGGTGTTATATATAAAATATATCACAGGTCTAGCATTATATCACAGGTCTAGTGTTGTATCACAGGTCTAGTGTTATATCACAGGTCTAGTGTAGTGTTATATCACAGGTCTGATGTTATATCACAGGTCTAGTGTTATATCACAGGTCTGATGTTATATCACAGATCTAGTGTTATATCACAGGTCTAATGTAGTGTTATATCACAGGTCTAATGTAGTGTTATATCACAGGTCTGATGTAGTGATATATCACAGGTCTAATGTAGTGTTATATCACAGGTCTAATGTAGTGTTATATCACAGGTCTGATGTAGTGTTATATCACAGGTCTAATGTAGTGTTATATCACAGGTCTAATGTAGTGATATATCACAGGTCTAATGTAGTGATATATCACAGGTCTAATGTAGTGTTATATCACAGGTCTAATGTAGTGTTGTATCACAGGTCTGATGTAGTGATATATCACAGGTCTGATGTAGTGTTATATCACAGGTCTGATGTAGTGTTATATCACAGGTCTGATGTAGTGTTATATCACAGGTCTGATGTAGTGTTATATCACAGGTCTGATGTAGTGTTATATCACAGGTCTGATGTAGTGTTATATCACAGGTCTGATCTAGTGTTATATCACAGGTCTGATGTATGTTATATCACAGGTCTGATGTAGTGTTATATCACAGGTCTAGATGTAGTGTTATATCACAGGTCTGATGTAGTGTTATTTCACAGGTCTGATGTAGTGTTATATCACAGGTCTGATGTAGTGTTGTATCACAGGTCTAATGTTATATCACAGGTCTGATGTAGTGTTATTTCACAGGTCTAATGTTATATCACAGGTCTGATGTAGTGTTATATCACAGGTCTGATGTTATATCACAGGTCTGATGTAGTGTAGTGTTATATCACAGGTGTAGTGTAGTGTTATATCACAGGTGTAGTGTTATATCACAGATGTAGTGTAGTGTTATACACAGGTGTAGTGTTATATCACAGGTGTGATGTAGTGCTATATCACAGGTGTAGTGTTATATCACAGATGTAGTGTAGTGTTATATCACAGGTGTAGTGTTGTATCACAGATGTAGTGTAGTGTTATATCACAGGTGTAGTGTAGTGTTATATCACAGGTGTAGTGTTATATCACACATGTATGTAGGTTATATCACAGGTGTAGTGTTATATCACAGATGTAGTGTAGTGTTATATCACAGGTGTAGTGTAGTGTTATATCACAGGTGTAGTGTTATGTCACAGATGTAGTGTAGTGTTATATCACAGGTGTAGTGTTATATCACAGGTGTAGTGTAGTGTTATATCACAGGTCTAGTGTAGTGTTATATCACAGGTCTAGTGTAGTGTTATATCACAGGTCTAGTGTTATGTCACAGGTCTAGTATGTTATATCACAGGTCCTAATGTAGTGTTATATCACAGGTCTAAATGTAGTGTTATAATCACAGGTCTAGTGTTATTCACAGGTCTAATGTAGTGTTATATCACAGTGTCATAGATGTAATGTTATAATCAGCAGTGTCATTAGTGTATAGTTATATATCACAGGTCTATGTTATATCACAGTGTTATGTTATATCACAGGTCATGTAGTGTTATATCACAGGTCTAAGTGTAAGTGAGTTATATCACAGGTCTGATGTAGTGTTATATCACAGGTCTGATGTAGTATTAATATCAAAGGTCTAAGTATAGTGATATATCACAGGTCAATGTATGTTATATCAAAGGTCTAATGTAAATGTTATATCAAAGGTCTGATGTAAATGTTATATCACAAGGTCTATGTAAATGTTACATCAAAGGTCTAATGTAAAGTGTTATATCAAAGGTCTAATGTAAAGTGTTATATCAAAGGTCTGATGTAAATGTTATATCAAAGTCTAAATGTAAATGTTATATCAAAGGTCTAATGTAAATGTTATATCAAAGGTCTAATGTAAATGTTATATCAAAGGTCTAATGTAAATGTTATCTCAAAGGTCTAATGTAATGTTATATCACAGGTCTAATGTAAATGTTATATCACAGGTCTAATGTAAATGTTATATCAAAGGTCTAATTAAATGTTACATCAAAGGTCTAATGTAAATGTTGTATCAAAGGTCTAATGTAAATGTTTATATCAAGGTCTAAGTGAATGTTACATCAAAGGTCTAATGTAAATGTTAATCAAAGGTCTAATGTAAATGTTACATCAAGGTCTAATGTAAATGTTATATCACAGGTCTAATGTAAAGTTGTAATCAAAGGTCTAATAGTAAATGTTGTATCAAAGGTCTAATGTAGTATATCAAAGGTCTAATGTAAGTACACAAAGGTCTAATGTAAATGCTATATCAAAGGTCAATGTAATGTATATCAAAGGACTAATGTAGAATGTATATCAAAGGTACTTGTCTGATTTTGTGTCAACGTCATGCACATGGCAGTGTAACAACACATAGTCAGTAATTACAATATACAGCATGTCAATGACATGACATATACAAATATGACAACAGGTCTATGGTGTGATATGACATATAGTATGTACAGGTATGTCAGTGACAATGAGGGAATGACAACAAGTATGTCAATGACATGACAAGGCAAGTAGTGACAACAGGTCTGTCATGTGATATGACATGACAGCAGTGATAACAGGTATGTCAGTGCATAATGACAGGTAGTGACGACAGGTATATTAGTAAGGTGTGATAGGTAGTGCAACAGGTATATCAGACATGTGACAGGTTGTGACACAGAAATCTCACTGACATATGACTGGTAGTGACAACAGGTATGTCAGTGACATATAACAGGTAGTGACAACAGGTATGTTAGTGACATGTCACAGGTAGTGACAACAGGTATGTTAGTGACATATAACAGGTAGTGACAACAGATATGTTAGTGACATGTCACAGGTAGTGAGACAGGTACATATTATGTCAGTGACATATGAAGGTTTGACAACAGGTAGGTCTGACATATGGATTGTCGAGGGTGGTTGAAAATCAGAGAAGTTGCAGAGAAAGAGAAACAAACAGACCAAAAGACAACACGCAAAGAGAGAGAGAGGGGGGGAGAGAGAGAGAGAGAGAAGAAGACAGACAGACAGACAGACAGACCGAAAACTTATAGACAGAAACAGAGACAAAGACAGAGGAGTGAGTAAGAGGCAGAGAGAGAGAGAGAGAGAGAGATGCAGAGAGAGAAGACACAGACAGACAGAGAACAGAGAGAAAGAAAGAGAGAGATAAAGAGGAGGGGAGAGAGAGAGAGAGAGAGAGAGAACAG
>JAPXFY010000015.1:73211385-73218885 GCA_030674185.1 Monoplex corrugatus
GATCACGGCACAAGCCTTAAGCCTGAACATAAATCCCTGAGCTGGCCAGGTCCTGACGTCCTGCCTGGGGTCGTAGGGGAGTGAGGTGGCAGAGTCCTCAACTTTTCCCGGGGCCAGCACCACGAGGGCGGCGCCAAATCCCCTCTCCCTCTCTTCCAATTCATATTCTTATTCATATTTTTTTTATAGAGACTTCAGAAAGGCAAGAAGGCTAATTGGTCTTCAAGAGGTGGGACCTGGGAAATCAACCTATCTCTTCAATGTTTTATACCAAGGCAGCCGGGCAATGCCCTGCTCTTCACGATTTTCAACTGCCGTGGGATATTTAGCATACGCAGCCAGAAGGCACACGGGTTCGACTCGTTTTTCGCCCCTTTCCGAAGGACTAGACGTTCAGTTCGAATTTCCGGTCAAACTGAGGAGAAAGGTCAAGGCCTCTACGGGGAGCGAACCCTGGAACCTCGAGTTTAGTTATTGGCAAGCGAACGTCTGGACCATTCTGGGGTATGATTCTCGCTTAGGGTACGAGAGGTCCCTTTGCCACAAAGACAACGGAAAAGAACACAGGCTCTAGAAGGTATCCTTACTTCATTCTGCTCTGCAATGGTAAAAGTTTAGATGCCTCCCCATTCTCTTGCACCCTGGCCAGCATGCCATTGTGGAAGGAATCAGTCAGTGAGACAAGTTTCTGAGGGCAAGCAAACATTATAGTTTCTCCCATAAGCCCTTCCAGATAACAGTGTCAAATGCTTTGAACAGATCTACAAACTCCTGGTTTTGTTCAAAATTCTTCTCTTGCAGTTAACCTATGGCAAACATCACGTCAATGGTGCCTTTTCCTCCACCATAACCACACAAGATGAGATGGATGTCCCATGATAATAATCGCATAGGGTCTAATCATCTGTTCCCTTGAAAACGTGGATGATCACAACATTTTTCAAGTCTTGCGGAACCGCTACCTTCTGACATACAGACTGGTACAGTTGCAGAAGCATCTTGCCCCCATTTCTGCGGGAATATCATCAGCTTTTGGTGCCTTCCCTTCTATGGGTTTCTTCAAAGCTATGGTCATCTCGGCACTGAAGGGTGGGTCTGCTAGCGTTCTATCAGTGGCAACTGAGGGTGTTTTGTAATAGTGTTCTCAGACGCTGACGATTCCCTGTTCAGCAGTATGTTAGAGTGCTCATCCCGGCGTGATAAGATGTCAGGTTTCTCTGTAACCACAATGAAGTGGAGGAACAGGTTCTAATGAGCTGGAAGCTTAGTCCATTCACCGTATATAGGCCAATATAGAATAACTTCATATTTTTAGTATCAGCCGCAGTCTGGATATCCTGTACTTTCGTCGCCCACAACTGGTTCTTAATCTGCCGCAATTTTTGTTGGACAAGCTGTTTTGTTCATGATTCTTGCTTCTTCTTTTCACAGACCTTGTTGTTGATGAGCTCCTTCTGTACAGCGTGGAAACATAAATCCCTGAGCTCTTATCTGCCACACCAGCTGCATGAAGTTCAACATGAATTGTCGATCTGACCAAAGCATTCGACACTGTTAACCTGAAGGGTTTATGAGAGTTATTGCTGAAGTTTAGTTGACCTCAGAAGCTTGTCTCGCTGCATGATTCCTTCCGCAATGGCGAGCTTGCCAGGATGCTAGAAAATGGGGGAGGTATCTGCATCTTCCCATTGAAGAACTGGGAGAGAAAAAGGATGCCTTCTGCTGCCTGCACTGTTCTAATAATAATAATAATTATTATTATTATTATTATTGTTATTATTATTATAATTATAATAACAATAATAATAATAATAATAATAAAGATGACAACAATAATAACAGCAACAACAACAACAATAATAATAACAATAATGATTATTATTATTATTCCAGCAATGCTGATTGATGCAATCAGTTACTTTGACTTGAAGTTCAAGTTCCACTCAGACGGAAACTCTTCAATCTGCATTGCTCCAGGCCAAAACCCAAGAGCTCAAGACGTTTTGCAGGAATGTCTTGTATCTCAGATGAACACACATAAACCATGCGATAGAGGACCAGTATGTCGGTGAACATGTACGTGCCACGATTTATTATCTAGCTTACAAACATCTGCAGATATTAAGAGAGCATGCAAACAGTATACACACCACCTGTAAACACGTACATACACCACCTGTAAACACGTATACACGCTATCTGTAAACACGCACATGCACCACCTGTCCACGCGTACGCACACACCACCTATAAACACGTACACACATTACCTATACTCACGTACACACACCACCTGTAAATACGTACACGCCATCTGTAAACACGCACGCACACCACCTGTAAACACCTACGCACATCGCATGTAAACACGTACACATACCACCTGTAAACACGCACACACACTATCTGTAAACACGCCCACAACACTCGTACACACGTATACACGCCACCTGTAAACACGTACACACACACCCCACCTTCAAATACGTATACACGCCACCTGTAAACACCTATATACACCACCTGTAAACACGTACATACACACACACGCCACCTGTAAACACGAATACACACTACCTGTGAACACGTACATACACCACCTACACACGTATACATACCACCTGTAAACACGAATACACAACACCTGTAAACATGTACACACACCACCTGTAAGCACGTACACAGACCACCTGTAAGCACGTACACGCACCACCTGTAAACACATACACGCACCACCTGTAAGCACGTGCACAACCACCTGTAAATACGTATATACACACACACCACATATAAACACGTACACACACCACCTGTAAGCACGTACACGCACACCACCTGTAAACACGTACACACACACACACACCACCTGTTAGCAAGACAGGCCCTGTGAAGAGGAGCATGACGGAATCTCTAACACCTCCAGGTCACAGCCACAAATAGACAACGCTTATCGCTAGAGATGACTAGTTTCCATGGCAACCTCATTAGAGATGATGTAGCGGTGGACGCAGATAAGACATGGGGCACCACTGAATGACAGCAAAAGAGTCAGTATCTGTTCCACACCACTCCCCATCCTCCACGAACCAGCATAGCATCATCACACCCCCAACCCTTCTTTTGGCACAGAATTTCAAGCTCTTTCTCTTTATCTCTGCCTCTATCTTCACCCCCACTACCCTCATAACCCTTCCTCTGTCTGTCTGTCTGTCTGTCTGTGTGTCTGTCTCCCTCTCTCTCTCACTCTCTCTGTCTCTCTGTCTGCCTGTCTGTCTGTCTTTGTCTCTATCTCTCTCTCTGTCTGTCTCTCTCTGTCTCTGTCTCTCTCTCTGTCTCTGTCTCTCTCCGTCTCTGTCTGTCTGTCTCTCTCTCTCTCTCCCTCTCTCTCTCTTTCTTTCTCTCTTCCGTTCATGGCGTGAATGATTCATCTATACACTGGCACCGATATCCCAGGTGTTCCAACATGCGGTGAACTCTGCTAAAGCCCGACCTCTGTCTGTCTGTCTGTCCGTCTGTCTCTCTCTCTCTCTCTCTCTCTCTCTCTGTCTCTCTCTCTCTCTCTCTGTCTCTCTCCCTCTCTCTCTCTCTCTCTCTCTTTCTCTCTCTCCCTCCCTCCCCCATCTCTCTCTGTCTCTGTCTCTGTGCAAGAAAGATGTAAATGTGAATGTGTGTACATTCATGCACTTGTAAATGTGTTTTTTTTCCAGAGCAAAAAAGGACAGCAGTTTAGTTGGCCCTTGTAGTGTGACCATCTTAACTCACAATTTTCTTTTGATCCTGGAATGACTGTGATGCTGAAACTTGGCTTTATGTCGACTGCGTCTACCACGTAGAACATATCATCAGATTTACTAGAAGTTACAAATAAATGAAGTTCATTCTGAGTACCGAATAGGTAGATGTTTTTTAAAATTTGCAGAGGAATTCTCTGATATAATGAAAGTACAAAAGTTAATTGGGACAGCATTATCGAACATTTTTCCTTCAGTATGTATAGATCAGTATGTTGAAAATCTAGTTTCCGTAGAAAAAGGAAAACACTTATATCAATCAGTCAAGCAATCAAGCAAGCAAGCAAGCAAGCGAGCAAGCAATCGATTAATTGATCGATTGATCGATCAGTCAATAAAATATCTTCAAAATGTACTCATACTATCTTGACTGTTGAAGCTGGACCATTGGACATCAACAGACACATATATCAAAGAAGAAAATTAGATGTGATTACACTGAACAACTTTTGTTCTTAAGTTTATGTGCAAAATCGATTCCTTGAATCTTAAATCAATTTTTGTTCCAAAGACTCCATATTTCGTGTTTTTCAAATCACTGTGGACTTGAAGAAGCCTTGTTGACAGAAAACTTGGGGCACATTGAGCACAATGACAGAAGATAACAACAATGAAAACAGAAGTCAGATATTGTCGGTATGACACCTGTCCAGTCACCATGCTCTCAGCACAACACCTGTCCAATCACAACGCCCCCAGAACAACACCTGTCCAGATAAATCCTAGTCACAACATTCTGTATGACAACTGTCCAGATATATCCTAGTCATAACACTCTCAAGACCTTGCCAGCGTATAGGGTTTTGCGCAGGCTTAGGGAGTCTGCCAGATAATTGCAGGTAGATTTGGGTGGAGCACATGGAATTGTCCGAGTACGATGAATCCCTCTTGAACAAACTCCAAACTCCATAACACTCTCCTCCCAGTGCAACACCTGTTCAGATAACGCTGTCAGTAAAACACCTGTCTAGATATATCCAAATCACAACGCCTTCAGTACAACAACTGTCTATATATATCCACGTCACAACGCTCTCAGTACAACACCTGTCCATACATATCCAAGTCACAATGCCCTCAGTGCAACACCTGTCCAGATATATCCAAGTCACAACGCCCTCAGTGCAACACCTGTCCAGATATATCCAAGTCACAACGCCCTCAGTGCAACACCTGTCCAGATATATCCAAGTCACAACGCCCTCAGTACAACACCTGTTCAGATATATCCAAGTCACAACACCCTCAGTATGACAGCTCTCCAAATACATCCAAGTCACAACACTCTAATATGACACCTGTTCAGATATATCCAAGTCACAACGCCCTCAGTACGATACCTGTTCTGATATATCCAAGTCACAACACTCTGTTTGACACTTGTCCAGATATATCCAAGTCACAACGCCGTCAGTATGACACTTGCCTAGATATATCCAAGTCACAATGCCCTCAGTAAGACACCTGCCTAGACATATCCAAGTCAAAACGCCCTCAGTACGACACCTGTCCAGATATATCCAAGTCCCAGTATTCGATATGACACCTATCAAAATATATCCATTGCACAACGTCCTCAGTGCAACACCTGTCCAGATATATCCAAGTCCCAACATTCGATATGACACCTGTCAAAACATATCCATTACACAACGTCCTCAGTGCAACACCTGTCCAGTTATATCCAAGTCACCACGCTCTCAGAAGAACCTTCTGTCCAGCATTTACTCCATCACTTTACATGTCAAGTACATGGCTCACAGACGGCAACCCCCCCCCCCCCCCACCCCGGGTATTCCGGTTTTGTTTTTTTCAGTACAAATAGTATCCCCACCTTCTGGAAATTCTGAAAGAAATTTCCTCTTTTTTATCACTCGTTGTTTCTTTCTTCCTACTTTGTTTTCTGTCATTTTTCCTATCATTTTCTGCCTTTCTAGTCCATTCACCTGTAAGTGTTCGATAAGTCTTACCTACTTTCTCTTAGGATTAATAACTTGGTCTATGTGTTAAGTGTATTTTTGGCTGTAGGGAAATGAGATATGCGAAAGCAATTTTAAGTAATTTAGGCCGTTTTCAAACATGTTTTGATGTCCTTAGTTATGTTTAAATTTGTGTTCAGGTGTGTTTTATTAAATCCCCTGTGCGATAAATTGGATGGAGTGATCAATGCCAGGAGCATCTCCATAGATATGTGCGCGAATGCATTGATATGTGTACTGCAATTTTCTGTTCCTTTTTTGTCTTTTTTTTTTTCGTGTTGAAGTATTGTGTATGTTTGAACTGGTTATAGCCCTGGTAGGCTCTCGCATAGGGGGCTTAAACAACTAACAATACAGTACACAGACGACGGGTTTCACTGCACCAACTGACCACAAATGACAGTTACATGACAGAAGAAGACAAAATATACATTTAAAAGTCTACGGTCACAAACTATGGCTTACCAACTGACACAGGGTTCAAAGTATAGGGTAAAGGGTAAGCTACAACGTACAGAAAACTATCAGGACTACAACCACAGGGTTAGGGTTAGGGTAAGTACACGTACAGAGAAAACTGTCAGGACTTACACCACAGGGTTAGGGTAAGGGTAAGCTACAACGTACATGGAAAACTGGTAGTCTCAGACGTACTGTCATCCACAGGTTAGGGTAAGGGTAAGCTACAACGTACAGAAAACTGTCAGACGTACGCCACAGGGTTAGGGTAAGGGTAAGCTACAACGTACAGAAAACTGTCAGACGTACACCACAGGGTTAGGGTAAGGGTAAGGGTAAGCTACAACGTACAGAAAACTGTCAGACCTACACCACAGGGTAAGGTTAAGGGTAAGCTACAACGTATAGAAAACTGTCAGACTTACACCACAGGGTTAGGGTAGTTAGGGTAAGGTATATAACATACAGAAAAAAAGGGGTCAGACTTACTGGTTAGCACTCCCTGGTCCATCAGGAGTAAATATTTTGCACGTGCATCCCTGGGAGAACTAACGGCACCACTGGCTGTTTCAACAACCGCACATCTTTATCTCCCTTTTGCTCCCTATCTCTAGAGAGAACTTTGAGGTTGCCAATGTATAACACCCATCCCCTTCCTCCCTTAGCCACACCCACCTCCCATCCCTTCCTGCTCATCGCTTCCTTATATCTTTGCCTTCAAAAACAAATTTTATCTGTTTCTTAATCAGGTTCAGTTACTGACTTCGGACTTGAAAAGCTCTAGTAATTCTGACTTAAAGTTCCAATCACCAATCTCGAACTGAAAGTTTTAGTCCTTGATCTCTGATTTAAAGTTCCAGTCACTCAACCTAAGACTTACAAAGTTCCAGTCACTGATTTCTGATTTAAAAGTTCTAGTCATCAATCTTGATTAAAAGTTGCGGTCATTGACATAATTATGTTGAAATGTCCGTCAATGACAGTGTACACAGAGCTCAGATAACACCGTATGAGCTGGTCCTAGCATGGCTTTTGTTTCAGTTAGGAATGTTGAACGAGACAGTCTTGATGGAGGCAGACACAAGACTATCGTTGATAAAGAAGATTAGGAAAACACAAGCAACATTTATAGGCCCTTTTATGCGGAAAGGGAAATTAGAGCACCTGGTCACAACAGGAAAGCTTGAGGGAAAGAGAACACCAGGTAGACCCAGGAAGAAAATATTGGACGGACTTGCAGGGTGTCTGAGGACAGAGAAGGTGGAAGATGT
>JAPXFY010000015.1:73226385-73231385 GCA_030674185.1 Monoplex corrugatus
ACCACTATACCCACATACACACCTATCACCACCACTATACCCACATACACACCTATCACCACCACTATACCCACATACACACCTATCACCACTAGATCCACATACACACCTATCACCACTAGATTCACATACACATCTATCACCACCACTATACCCACATACACACCTATCACCACCACTAGATCCACATACACACCTATCACCACTAGATTCACATACACACCTATCACCACCACTAGATCCACATACACATCTATCACCACCACTAGATCCACATACACACCTATACACCATACCACTATACCCACATACAACACACTATCACCACCACTATACCACATACACACCTATCACCACCACTATACCCACATACACACCTATCACCACCACTATACCCACATACACACCATAATCACACTACCACTATACCCACATACACACCTATCACCACCACTATACCACATACACACCTATCACCACCACTATACCCACATACACACCTATCACCACCACTATACCCACATACACACCTATCACCACCACTATACCCACATACACACCTATCACCACCACTATACCCACATACACACCTATCACCACCACTATACCCACATACACACCTATCACCACTACATAACATCACACATTACACATCTATCACCACCACTATACCCACATACACACCTATCACCACTAGATCCACATACACACCTATCACCACTAGATTCACATAACACACTATCACCACCACTATACCACATACACATCTATCACCACCACTAGATCCACATACACACCTATCACCACTAATTCACATACACACCTATCACCACCACTAGACCACATACACATCTATCACCACCACTAGATCCACATACACACCTATCACCACACCACTATATACCCACATACACCACCTATCACCACCACTATACCCACATACACACCTATCACCACCACTATACCACATACACACCTATCACCACCACTATACCCACATACACACCTATCACCACCACTATACCCACATACACACCCATCACCACCACTATACCCACATACACACCTATCACCACCACTAGATCCACATACACACCTATCACCACCTATCCCACATACACACTATCACCACCACTATACCCACATACACACCTATCACCAACCACATATACCCTACATACACACCTATCACCACCACTAGATCCACATACAATCTACCTATCACCACTAGATTCCACATACACATCTATCACCACCACTATACCCACATACACACACCTATCACCACTCACTAGATCCACATACCACACACCTATCACCACACTAGATACACATACACACCTATCACCACCACTAATCCACATACACATCTATCACCACCACTAGATCCACATACACACCTATCACCACCACTATACCACATACACACACACCACCACTATACCCACATACACACCTATCACCACCACTATACCCACATACACACCTATCACCACCACTATACCCAAATACACACCTATCACCACCACTATACCACATACACACTATCACCACCACTATACCCACATACACACCTATCACCACCACTATACCCACATAACACTACACACTATCCTACACACCTATACATAACCACATACACATCTATCACCACCACTATATCCACATACACACCTATCACCACCATATACCATATATACACACCTATCACCACCACTAGATCCACATACACATCTATCACCACCACTATATCCCACATACACACTATCACCACACTATACCACATACACACTATCACCACTATATCCACATACACACCTATCACCACTAGATCCACATACACATCTATCACCACACTAGATCCACATACACACTATCACCACACTATACCACATACACACTATCACCACCACTAGATCCACATACACACCTATCACCACCACTAGATCCACATACACATCTATCACCACTACTAGATCCACATACACACTCTATACCACTACTATACCCACATACACACCTATCACCACCACTAGACCCACATACACATCTATCACCACTACTAGATCCACATACACATCTATCACCACTACTAGATCCACTACACATCTATCACCACTACTATACCCACATACACACCTATCACCACCACTAGATCCACATACACATCTATCACCACTACTAGATCCACATACACACCTATTACCACTACTATACCCACATACACACCTATCACCACCACTAGACCCACATACACATCTATCACCACTACTATACCCACATACACACCTATCACCACCACTATACCCACATACACACCTATCACCACCACTATACCCACATACACACCTATCACCACCACTATACCCACATACACACCTATCACCACCACTATACCCACATACACACCTATCACCACCACTATACCCACATACACACCTATCACCACCACTAGATCCTCATACACACCTATCACCACCACTATACCCACATACACACCTATCACCACCACTATACCCACAAGACAGTAGTGTACGTCTGATCCCCAGGTCTGACCATCTTCTTGACAGATGGGATGGTCAGAGGTGAATGTCAGATGTACACCACTGTCTTGTGGGTATAGTGGTGACGGTATGTGTGTATGTGACCCCCAGGTCTTACCATCCCCTCTGTGAAGACAATAGTGTGTAACTGACCTCTAGGTTAAACATTGACCATCCCCTCTGTGAAGACAGTAGTGTGCAACTGACACTTAGACCTGACCATCACCCTCTGTCAAGACAGTACTGTGCAAATGACCTCCCGCCTGACCACTGACCATACTCCTCTGTCAAAACAATAGTAAACATTTGACATCATAGTTGCCTCCCCTCTCCCCACTTCTTACTACTGCTCATGAACACATGGGCATTTCATTTTGTCCCTTTTTATCCACTGGACGAGGCTGCAGGGAAGTTTTTAGTCCTCTTCTTATTATCCGTTGTTTGGTGTTGTTTGTGACCGTGCATTCGCGCTTGACAAAGGCCGGTTGGCCGAAAATTTGCGCTTGTCTTGTCTTGTTGTATTGAATACGCGTTCACTTTGGCTTACTTGTTCTTCTGGTTCCTGTTTGCTTGGGCGCGGGCAGTCGCACTTGTTTTGGATCTCATAATAGTAAACATCTGATCTCTGGGCTTGACCATATCCTCTGTCCAGACAGTAGTGTGCAACTGACCCCTAGCCCTGTCCATCCCTTCTCTGTCAACAACTAGTCTGACCATCCCGTCAGTCAACATAGTAGTATGCAACCGACCTCTAGACCTCTGATACGGTGAACAGCGTTTAGATACAGGTGTTAGCTGCAAAATAAGCGTTCCTTACTGGCATACTCTCCCCTACTGCTTTCTCTGTCAACAAATGGTGCCATACATAAATACTGATATACACACACACAGAGGAGAGAGGGAGGACACGCCAGCTTATACAGCATCATGTAATGTGACATGGACACAACATACATACAAAGGGGGGAGGGGAACAATGCCAGGTATACATCAGGTGATATGACATGGACACCACATACATACAGAGGGTGGAGGGGAACAATACCAGGTATACATCAGGTGATGTGACATGGACACCACATATATACAGAGGAGGGAGGGGAACAATACCAGGTATACATCAGGTGATGTGACATGGACACCACATATATACAGAGGGGGCAGGGGAACAATACCAGGTATACATCAGGTAATGTGACATGGACGCCACATACATAAGAGGGGGAGGAGACCAATGCCAGATATACATCAGGTAATGTCACACGGACACCACATACATACAGAGGAGGGAGGGGAACAATACCAGATATACATCAGGTAATGTGACATGGACACCACATATATACAGAGGGGGCAGGGGAACAATACAGGTATACATCAGGTAATGTGACATGGACACCACATATATATCAGAGGGGGCAGGGGAACAATACCAGGTATACATCAGGTAATGTGACATGGACACCACATACATACAGAAGGGGAGGAGAACAATACCAGGTATACATCAGGTAATGTTGACATGGACACCACATACATACAGAGGGGGAGGGGGATATACCAGGTATACATCAGGTGATGTGACATGGACACCACATACATACAGAGATGGGAAGAGGTATGCCAGGTATACATCAGGTCATATGACATGGACACCACATACATACAGAGATGGGAAGAGGTATGCCAGGTATACATCAGGTCATATGACATGGACACCATATACATACAGAGATGGGAAGGGGCATGCCAGGTATACATCAGGTCATATGACATGGACACCATATACATACAGAGATGGGAGAGGTATGCCAAGTATACATCAGGTCATATGACATGGACACCACATACATACAGAGGGGGAGGAGAACAATACCAGGGTATACATCAAGTAATGTGACGTGGACACCACATACATACAGAGGGGGAGGGGGATATACCAGGTATACATCAGGTAATGTGACATGGACACCATATACATACAGAGGGGGGAGGAGAACAATACCAGGTATACATCAGGTAATGTGACATGGACACCACATACATACAGATGGGGAGGAGGATATGCCAGGTATACATCAGGTGATGTGACATGGACACCACATACATACACAGGGGGTAGGGGGATATGCCAGGTATACATCATGTAATGTGACATGGACACCACATACATACAGAGGGGTAGGGGGATATACCAGGTATACATCAGGTAATGTGACATGGACACAACATACATACAGAATGGGGTGGGTGGGAGGGGAACAATGCGAGGTATACATCAGGTAATGTGACATGGACACCACATAAATACAGAGGAGGGGGAGGGGGATATGCCAGATATACACCAGAAAATGAGACATGGACATCACATACGTACAGAGGATACACACCAGTACATCAGGTAATGTGACATGGACACTACATAAGTACAAGGGGGGGGGGGGGAGACACTTTAAG
>JAPXFY010000015.1:73236385-73241385 GCA_030674185.1 Monoplex corrugatus
TCTCCCAATTCATTTTGCTTTTTCTTGCGTTCTCTTCCTCAAAGTGTTCTGTTTGTTTTGTATTTTAGACCAGATACTTGACTGTGTCGATCAGGTCTATTTTGTCAGCGTGTTTGTATGTGTGTGTATATATTAGGCCTAAATAATATATATATATACTATATATATATACATATATATATATCGTCGTCGGCCTCTTTACATCTCAGGAGATGATAGTCTGCACCAGGAGGCGTTGTGGTCATGACGTGCACTTTCTGCTGTGGCTGTGCAGCCGATTCTTGAGTGGCAATCTCTGATATATGACGACAAGACAGAAGCTATCCTCATTGGCACCCGTCAGAAACTTTCTCAGCTGCCTCCTCTTTCTCTCCCATTATGTAACACATCAGTCCCAATTTCTGATTCAGCTAAAGACCTTGGTGTCTGCATTGACTCTATCCCTCTCCATGAACAACTTTGTTTCTCAAACTGCCAGATCTTGCTACTATCACCTCCATCGTATAAGCCTGATCAGGAAGTATCTCTCTGTCGAAACAACTGCAAAACTCGTTCTCTCCTTCATAATGTCTCGCATTGACTATTGCAATTCACTCCTGTCTGGTCTTCCTCCTCCACCATTCACATCCTACAGCGCATTCAAAACAATGCTGCACGCCTTGTACTCAAAAAGAAAAAAGCTGACCACATATCTCCTCTCCTGGCACAACTTCACTGGCTCCCTGTATCAAAGCGCTATACAGTACAAACTAGACACCATGTGCTACAAAAGCCTCAATAACGCAGCCCCCGATTACCTGTCAAGCCTACTTGAGATCTATGTTCCCTCACGTACCCTCCGCTCTGCCTCCGATCCTCTGACTTTTCGCTTTCCACGCACTAAGCTCAATACCAACCTACTTTTGTCTCCTTCAAGTCCGCTCTCAAAACTCACCTTTTCTCCTCTGCATAAAATCCTGACCTCACTCAATCCCCTCTGCAGCCTGTCTCCACTCGGAGGGGAATCACATTGTAATATATAATATTGTATATAACATGCTCTCTATAATTTTCCATTGCTTTTATTCTTTCTCCCCATTTATAGCCGTGTGTGTGTGTGTGTGTGTGTGTGTGTGTGTGTGTGTGTGTGTGTGTGTGTGTGTGTGTGTATGTATGTGCGTGCGTGCGTGCGTGCGTGCGTGTGTGTGCGTGCGTGCGTGTGTGTCTGTTTCACGCTTAGATTTGATTTTGTCAACATTTTGCGCTATATAAAATAAATATTGTAATTATTATTATATACATATATGGTATATATACGTACATATGTGTATATATATGTTTGGGCACACCACTGCAAGGGACAGAACTCTTCTTTGCCTTGTCTTGGCTCTGTGACAATCTATTCACATTTACTGTACGTGGTGGTCGGCCCTGGCAATCTCTCTGTGTTTATAAACAATGTGCAAAGGTTTCGGACCAGAACCTGCCAGCACACACACACACACACACGCACGCACGCATACACATGCACGCACACACGCACGCACACACACGCACGCACGCACACGTCTAATATCACTTATAGTGAAAAGAGGTTGAATTAAAGAACGATACGATACGAACACACACACCACACACACACACACACACACACACCACACACAACACACACGCACACACGCACGCACGCGCACACCACACAAACATACACCGCACAACACACACACACAGATCCACCCATTCCATCAACCCTCTGTAAGGGTGGTGGTACTGTCCCCACAGAGCCACAGACGCAGTTCAAGGCCAGTGAAGATGAAGACAGTGAAGACGGTGTGAGTGAGAGAGAGAGAGAGTGAATCCCCCTCCCCCAACATCACCCCATCCCTCCCCTCCACCCTTCCCTCCAGTGTATTGATCTCTTGTCCACATCAGTCAATGGTCCGCCAGCCACGTTCCTCGCGTCCTCTCTGAGGACACGCACGTGACAGTCATGCCATAGGGACACTGTCTCTTTCTTTTATCCGTCTAACATCAGTTCCCTGTACGGATACACATCACCGCCATGCCACGTACACGCTCTCTGTCTCTTACTTCAAGTCTCGGCACTTTATGGTGTCGACTGACCTAAAAAAAAAAAAAAAAAAAAGGACATGACAGATGGAACTGACGGGATTATGACTTTTCAATGTTGTTCCCCCCCCCTCCCCACTCTCCGTCTTCCCGCTATGGATATTGTTTGTTATATAAAACCATCAACATGAGGATTGGTTGTTGAAACCATCAGCATTAAGCATCAAGCATTAAGGACTGTTTGTTGTCATTATAAACATTAACGTTAAGGACTGTTATCAAACACTCAGTTTTAAGGACTGCTCGCTGTTATTAAGAATGGGTATGGTATAGATTGTTTTTTTTCACTTTGGGTAAGGGTTTGTTTGTTTGTTTGTTTTTGTTTTGTTTTGTTTTTGTTTGTTTGTTTGTTTGTTTGTTTGTTTGTTGTTGTTTTTGCGCTTGTTATCAATGTAAGCATCGGTTGTCATCAGAACGTCACGTTTGTCAAATTAAGGAAGAAGAGAGGGGAGAATGAGAAAGAGGGACAGAGAGAGAGGGGGGGGGGCAGTCAGACAGACAGACAGAGACAGAGGAACAGAATCAGAGACAAACAGAGAGGCAGACCCGAGACAGACAGACAGACAGACTGACTGACAGACAGTGACAAAAACAAAAAAGAATAAGAAAGAGACAATGAAAGAAACAGAAAGAGGGAGAGACATACAAATATACAGACAGAGACAGAGACAAAGAGAGTGAGAAAGAAGGAGTCAGGAGAGGGAGAGAGAACTGCTTTTTCCTTGTACAGGTTTATTTTTCAGTTCCTTATTGAGAGTGAACGATTGTCTGCTGGTTTGCTGGCTACTTGGGGGATCCGGATGGACTTTCTTGGCGGAGGCCTCAGGATGTTAAATACCACCAAGGAACTCTGTACAGATCCCCACAGTGGGCAGCTGATCAGCTGACAGTCGTCTAATCTCTTAAGTACATTCTCCTTCTTCAAATTTGACAGGGAACAGCAGTAGACAGAAAAAAAATACAATATGTGTACTGTGGAGTCCTGTTACTGAAGGTACTACTGACATTCTTGCCGTAGGCAGCACTTTACGGGTTTAATGAGCCCGTTTAGGGTTGAAACACTTGCTTGAGGTGGTGTCTTCTCTGAGGACCTTCTGCTGTTCAGCTCTCCCGAGTTTCTTGCTATTTAGTGTGAAGACGATACGCTTAAGGACTGTGGACATGTCTTAAACATCTACTTATGATCTGTACAATGTTTCTTTAGACGCGTCTTAAACATCTATGCTCTATACAGTGTTTCTTTAGAAGGCTGTAGACACGTCTTAAAACATCTGTGCTCTATACAATGTTTCTTTAGAAGGTTGAAGACACGTCTTAAACAGCTATGCTCTACACAGTGTTTCTTTAGAAGGCTGTAGACACGTCTTAAACATCTGTGCTCTATACAATGTTTCTTTAGAAGGTTGAAGACGCGTCTTAAACATCTATGCTCTACACAGTGTTTCTTTAGAAGGCTGTAGACACGTCTTAAACAGCTATGCTCTACACAGTGTTTCTTTAGAAGGCTGTAGACACGTCTTAAACATCTATGCTACAGTGTTTCTTTAAAAGGCTGTAGACACGTCTTAAATATCTATGCTCTACACAGTGTTTCTTTAGAAGGTTGTAGACACGTCTTAAATATCTATGCTACAGTGTTTCTTTAGAAGGTTTAGACACGTCTTAAACATCTATGCTACAGTGTTTCTTTAGAAGGTTGTAGACACTTCTTAAACACCTATGCTACAGTGTTTCTTTAGAAGGCTGTAGACACGTCTTAAACATCTATGCTCTGTACAGTGTTTCTTTAGAAGGCTGTGGACACGTCTTAAACATCTATGTTCTATATAGTGTTTCTTTAGAAGGCTGTAGACATGTCTTAAACATCTATGCTCTATATAGTGTTTCTTTAGAAGGCTGTAGACATGTCTTAAACATCTATGCTCTATACAGCGTTTCTTTAGAAGGTTGTAGACACGTCTTAAACATCTATGCTCTACACAGTGTTTCTTTAGAAGGCTGTAGACACGTCTTAAACATCTATGCTCTATATAGTGTTTCTTTAGAAGGCTGTAGACACGTCTTAGACATCTATGCTACAGTGTTTCTTTAGAAGGATGTAGACCGTCTTAAACATCTATGCTCTATACAGTGTTTCTTTAGAAGGCTGTAGACACGTCTTAAACATCTATGCTCTATACAGTGTTTCTTTAGAAGGCTGTAGACACGTCTTAGACATCTATGCTACAGTGTTTCTTTAGAAGGATGTAGACCGTCTTAAACATCTATGCTCTATACAGTGTTTCTTTAGAAGGCTGTAGATACGTCTTAAACATCTATGCTACAGTGTTTCTTTAGAAGGTTGTAGACACGTCTTAAACATCTATGCTCTACACAGTGTTTCTTTAGAAGGCTGTAGATACGTCTTAAACATCTATGCTACAGTGTTTCTTTCGAAGGCTGTAGACACGTCTTAAACATCTATGCTACAGTGTTTCTTTAGAAGGTTGTAGACACGTCTTAAACATCTATGCTACAGTGTTTCTTTAGAAGGTTGTAGACACGTCTTAAACATCTATGCTCTACACAGTGTTTCTTTAGAATTTTGTAGACACGTCTTAAACGTCTATGCTCTATACAGTGTTTCTTTAGAAGGCTGTAGATACGTCTTAAACATCTATGCTCTATACAGTGTTTCTTTAGAAAGCTGTAGATACGTCTTAAACATCTATGCTCTACACAGTGTTTCTTTAGAAGGTTGTAGACACGTCTTAAACATCTATGCTCTATATAGTGTTTCTTTAGAAGGCTGTAGACATGTCTTAAACATCTATGCTCTACACAGTGTTTCTTTAGAAGGCTGTAGACACGTCTTAAACATCTATGCTCTATACAGTGTTTCTTTAGAAGGC
>JAPXFY010000015.1:73246385-73261385 GCA_030674185.1 Monoplex corrugatus
GTTTTTAGAACACAATTCATAGATTTCATTCAGGATTTCTTGTAAACGAATGTTCATCATCACTTTACTGTTTCCCTGTGCATAGATTGTTTCTTCATCAGCAAACATATCACACAGTCAATTGTTGGATCAGATCTATAAAATGGCAAGTCATGTATGAATATAGGAAACAGAGCAGGTCCTAAAACTCACCCTTGGGGAACACCATGTTTTACATGACCCTCAGTTTGATATAATCCATTGATATGTAGGCCTACTTTTTATTTTCGTTCATAAAGAATGAAACTGCCGTGTGATTAAGATATGTATGTAACTGACTCAGTTAGATATGATAAACGAGGCTAAAGATTGTTTTTTAATCTGATATTAGTGTTCTTGTTGATTTACATTCATTCATGGCTAAATAATTAAATGTCGGCGAGCTTTGTGTGGACTGTGTAACAAGTGTTTCTGACTGAAACCAGACTGAAGAGAGTGAAGAAGACTTTGTTTTCCACGTAGCCCGAAAGGTGTTTATAAGTATGTTTCTCTAGAGGCTTTGACAGGACAGACGGGAGAGAATTTGGCCTGTAGTTAGCTATTTGTGGAAGGTCTTTTGTTTCTGACAAGGGGAAAACTTTAGCCTCTTTTTGAACTCTGAGAAATGCATTGTTTTATGCTGATATTACATATGTATGTTATATATAGTTTCCGTAATATAGGGCAGCGACAGTTTTAGAGTTTGGAACTAATTTCATCTGGTTCAGATGATTTTTTTAATAATCCGGTTAGTTATGTACATGCTAGTTTCGTGGATTGATATGCTAGGGATGTTAAACGAACGTGTGCTGTTTGTCATCTGCTTGCAAAAGTTCATAAGACTTTGAGAAGAGACATATTGACCAGAGTTTGCTTGTAAAGAGATGGACGAGTAATTCTGACACTGGCAGAAAATGATCAATATGTTTATAAGAATAGTAAGAATGAGGGGCATGTCAGAATTTTTTTTCCCGTTTCCCTGAGAAGTCAGATCCATGGCTTTCCATACAAAGAATACATCTTTATCGTCTTTTACCAGTCTGTCATAAAGAGATTTCTTGGATATTGATGAACCATTGATTTCACTTTATTGCACACTGTTTTTTGTTTGGTAAAGTGCCTTCTGGCTGCTAACGCTGAAGATTCCACGGCAGTTGAAAATCGTGAAGAGCAGACATTGCCCGGTTGCCTTGGTAAAAAACATTGGAGAGACAGGTTGATTTCCCAGGTCCCTCCCCTTGAAGACTAAGTAGCCTTTTTGTCTTTCTGAAGTCTTGGTTAAAAAAAAAAACGAGTATGAATAGAGGGAGAGGATATGGGCATCGCCCTCGTAATGCTGGCCTTGAGAAAAGTTGAGGTCTCTACCACTTCACTCCCTTACGACCCCCAGGGTTATCAGACTATCTATCTATCTCTTTCTATCTCTCCAAAGCAGTTATCTGTCTTTAGCTTGCCGTGTATCTGTTGCCTTCATACTGATCATTTCTTTTGGTAACCATAGAGGCATTGTTGGATGTTATACTTTCCTGATGCAGTGGAGTGTGTTTATTTCATACATTTAGGAACAGGTTATACTTGATGCTCAGGACTTTGTTAGGATCACTTGAAGTAGACACTCTCCGGGTAAGATGTCAAGTATACGTATGTATTCAGATCAACACAACAGAACAACTTGTGGCTTAGCCATCTTGGATTCCTTCCCTTGCGCGAATTACCTCCCATGCATATACTATATATCTCCACCGTTACGACAGTTAACTATTCTGCAAATGTAAATGGAAAATGTTCTTGATGGTGATCTCAATCTTTTTAATTTTTGGATTTTGGATTTCAGTCTTTTCAATTTTTCAAGTTCAAATAACAAACTTGAATCAATTTTAAGCTTGAAGAAAACACAAATCAATGTTGTTGGTTTTTTTTCTATTTGATCACTGACCAGGTGATCTCTTTTGTCTGTAAGGTCATGGTTCATTTTCTGTGGTAATTGTTTTTGGGCGACTTTCTTCTCTATAACAGTTTGAACCGGGTCTAGGTGTGTCCGCAGCTTCCTATTGTTGAGGAATTCTGCTAGTGTCAGCCCAGTGATTGTTTGAAGAGTGGCATGGTATGCTGAAAGGAATCAGAACACTCTGGGCTCAAAGAGGGAATGAAAGGGTTGTTTTTGCTTTGCTGTCATGGCTGGCAATACGGGATGCTGTTGGATAGGGTGAGGAAGTTAAAGGGTTAAGGAAATGAGACGGTCCTCTGCAGTCCATTGAGGAGTTTGAAGAGTTCATGTTTTTCAAGCCTTGCTTCAGTGTCTGCATGGCACTTTAGGCCAACCCGGTGGTTGACAGGAGGTCTGGTGATGACTTTCATGTATTGTACGCCGTTCTGACACATGAAATCTTCAAGCTCTCCAATGGTAAAACAGGTCCCGTCGTCTGTGACCAAGGTTTCCCGTAAGCCATGAATGGCTGCTGACTGTCTCATTTTCGCAACCCTTTTGACTCCCTGACTCTATCCACCAGCATCCCGCATTGCCAGCCATGACAGCAAGGCAAAACCAACCCTTTCATTCCCTCACCCTATCCATCAGCTTCCTGCATAAAGCTGGTGGATATGGTGATGGAGTAAAAGGGTTCAGGTTTTGCAGCTGGTGGATAGGGTGCGAGAGTGAAAGGGTTAATGGTTGTGCTTGACGTGCTTTACTGAGATCAGTAAGGAATGCCTTTTCAGTAAGGAATGTGTTTTCAGTAAGGAATGTATTTTCGTCCAAATGTTATCAAGATTTTCATTCGCTCGTCCTATCCATCAGCTTCCTGCATGAAACTGGTGGACAGGGTGATGGAGTAAAAAGGTTAAGTTTTTGCAGCTGGTGGATAAGGTACGGGAGTGAAACGGTTAATGGTTGTGCTTGATGTGCCGAACTGTGCTTTAACGAGATCAGTAAGGAATGCATCTTCGTCCAAACGTTTGCAAGACCTGTACATGATACATGTATGTTTGTTCTGTGTTATGTTTGGACTTTGGTCGCCCTGGTTCAGTTTACTGGTTGATGACCCCCGCGGGGATGCCAGGGGGCTCCTTCACTATAAATAATCTCCCCACCTTCTGGAAATTCTGTGCTAGAAATGTCCTCTTTTCTGTCACTTTCTTTGTTTCTTTTTTCATCTTCTGCTTTCTATCATTTCTTCCGATCCTTTTCTGCCTTGCTGGTCCATTCACCTGTATGTGTTCGTTAAAGTCTTACGTACTTTCTGTTAGGATTGATAATTGGGTACGTGTATTAAGTGCATTTTTGGCTCTAGGGAAATGAGATATGCGGAAGCAATTTTAGGTAATTTTGACCTGTTTTTATACATTTTCAGATTTCTTTGTTATATTTTAATTTGTATTCGGATGTTGTTGTTTTTTTTAATTAAGGCCGGTTTATATATATTTTTAGAGTTCTTTGTTATATTTCAATTTGTATTCGGGTGTGTTTTTTAAATCCCCTGTTCGATAAGTTAGACGGAGTGGTCAACGCCAGGGGCATCTCCTAAGATTATGTGCGCAAATGCATTGATATGTGTACTTAATTTTTTTCATTTTTTTCCCCTCCTGTTGAAGTATTGTGTATGTTTTTAAACGGTTATAGCCCTGACATGGCTCTACGCAGTCGGCTGGGCTTTAAACAACAGAAAAATAATAACAATAACAATAACAATAACTGGTTGATGATCACTGACACTTACATCATCCACATCTCCATTTGCTTTGATGATTATTTCTGGTTTGTTTGTTTGTGTAAATGAGATCATCACACGTTTCTTGATGTTGCTGTGATTCTTGTCGCATCAGTTACTAATTTGCCAACCAGAACGGTCGTTGACTCAACGATCCAAAGGAGGCGTGGACAAAGGGCTTGCAGTACATTCCCCTATTACAGTGTACAACACAAGGGGCAAGGTGACGGGGTGGGGGTGGGGGTGTGGTGGGTGGGGTGGGGGGCATGGAGCACTGCAGTGAATTCCCCCGATTCCCACATGAAGTGTAGAGACAAGGAGGCTAAGGCGATAGGGGGGAGGGGGGAGAAGGGGGCAGCGCGGCAGTTTTCCCCCCACACTGGGTCTGGAGAGAATGGGCAAGGTTGGGAGGGTGACTGGGGAGATGGGAGAGAGAGAGACAGAGACAGAGAGAGAAAGAGACAGAGACAGAGAAAGAGGAGAGAGAGAGAGAGAGAGACAGAGAAAGAGAGAGAGACAGACAGAGAGATGGGAGAGAGAGAGAGAGACAGACAGACAGAGAGAGACAGACAGAGAGAGAGAGAGAGATGGGAGAGAGAGAGAGAGGAGGCGAAGCCAGCTGGAATAGGGATGTCTATTTCTGGCACAGGGCATCATCAGCTCTTTCAAATTTCAGACCAGGCTCTGCTGTTACAGCAGGAAGGTGGGTGGGGTGGGGGGTGGGGAAGGAGGACGGAGATGGAAGGCGGTTTGTGGGTGGGGGGGGGGGTGCGGGAGGAAGGGGCAGGCAGTGAAGTTGCAGTTGGGCGAAAGAGACGTGGTAGTGAGGGCAGGAAGAGATGGATGGTACGAGGCCTGCTGCCTTGTATTTACTAAAAAAAAAGCTTCTTCTTCTTCTTCTTCTTCTTCTTTTCTTCTTCTTCTTCTTCTTCTTCTTCTTCTTCTTGTCAGTTACCAGTAACTGTTTCTGATGCGATTCAGAAGGCTGCTTCGTTTAACTCATAAAAAAGCCCTTTAAAAATAAGTTTGTATCATTTTTTTTTTTTTTATTAACCAGTTACTGATTTTGAGGCTATTGGTTTCTGATGAGAAAAGTTATGATGGATAAATAAATAAACAAATAGATAGATAGATAGATAGATAGACAGATGGATGGATGGATAGATGGATGGATGGATGGATGGATGGATGGATGAATGGATGGATGGATGGATGGATAGATAGATAGATAGATAGATAGATAGATAGATAGATAGATAGATAGATAGATAGATAGATAGATAGATAGATAGATAGATAGACAAATAGATGAACAAACAAATAAATAAACAGATAAATGGATAAACAGAAAAACAAATAAATAAATAAATAAATGAATAAATAAAATGAATAGACAAATAAATAGGTAGACAAAACCAAACAAATCAATAAATAAACGAATATTCTTTTTAGAAAAAAAAAAAAAAAACACGTACATATATACATTCTGTATACGATAGCAACAATAGCAAAAAAACGGAGGAGTCAAGTCATACAACCGCACTGTACAAAAAGCCAAGCTGTACGCACCGTCCCAGTTCTCCCCCCCCCCCCGACCCCCCCCCCCCCCCCCCCGACAAGATAGATAACAGACTATGTCGGCCAGCGGCAGGTGAAAACTAGACGAGGTGAGAACATGCGCTATGACTCACGACTGTAAAAGTTTACACACGATCTGCACACACACTGCTCTTTCTGCAACATTTCAACTTTTAAAATCAGTCAACCCATATCCACGACCTCCTCTTCTGTTTTTGCGCTCATTTAGATATGTATAACCCTTTGACTCCCCGTACCCTGTCCACCAGCATCCTGCATTGTCAATAGCGCTAGCAAAGCTTTAACTTGTCTTTGACTCCCTCACCCTGTCCACCAGCATCCTGCATTGTCAACCGTGCTAGCAAAGCTTTAACTTGTCTTTGACTCCTTCACCCTGTCCACCAGCATCCTGCATTGTCAACCACGCTAGCAAAGCTTTAACTTGTCTTTGATCCCCTCACCCTGTCCACCAGCATCCTGCATTGTCAACTGTGTTAGCAAAGCTTTAACTTCACTCTTTGACTCCCTCACCCTGTCCACCAGCATCCTGCATTGTCAACCATGCTAGCAAAGCAAAAAACTTCGCCCTTTGACTCCAGCACCCTGTCCACCAGCATCCTGCATTGTCAACCATGCTAGTAAAGCACAAAATAAACCTTTTGACTCCCTCACCCTATCCACCAGCTTCGTGTAGATTCTTGCAACAGTATGAAAATGACATATTTCAATGACGTTTTCAGTAACGAGATTTTTTGTGAACATCAAACATAAGACTTAAAAGACACTAAATGAAGTTAGTGTAGATCAGAGATTGTCATAGCCCTAAGAGAGGCAAAGAAGGGATTTCTCTCCCTTGCAATGACACAAACAGATGAACAAACTAAAAACAAGTGGACAAAACAGACCTCTCACTCGACAGAATAAAATAAACTGTCTTGTCTAAAAAAGAAATAGTCAGCAGAGTCGACCAAGACAAAACAACATTCAACAAGATGAAAAGCGTTCTTACCAACAAATGCCTATCAGTTAACATCAGGAAGATAGTTCTTGAGTGTTACACAGAACCGATACTGTTGTATGGTTGTGATGCAAAGTCAGAACAAGATTGAGGCAACTGAAATGTGGTTTCTAAGAAGAATGTTGAGAGTTCCATGGACAGCAAAGAAAACAAACGAAACCATCAGGAAAGTGGCAAACATAAAAACAACATTCATGAAATAGATAAGGAAAAGACAAGCAACATTTATAGGACATTTTATGAGGCAAAATGAAATAGAGCACCTGGTCACAACAGGAAAGCTGGAGGGAAAGAAAGCACCAAGTAGACCCAGGGAAAAAATATTGGAGGGATCAGCAGAGTGGCTGAGGACAGAGATGGGTGGAGATGTATTGCAGCGACAAGGGATAAATTCGTATGGAGGACCATGATCGCCAACGCCATGCAGCAGGGCAAATGATGATAATGATGATGGTAAAAAAACAAACGACAAAACAACAACAGCAAGAAGAAGACTAGAAAACTTTAGGAAAGACAACACAAGGAAAAAAATAAAAAAAGGACAGACTGCTGTGTGATGTGGAGCCGCCTAGGAGACGCTCCCTACGGACAATGCTGTTTAGACAGTGTCCTTACAGCACGTGATATACTGGTTCACATTTTAGACACACTGTCCTACAGCACGTGATATACTGGTCCACACTGTCCTATAACACGTGATATAGTGGTCCACAACTGTCCTATAGCACGTGATATACTGGTTCACACTTTAGGCACACTGTCCTATAACACGTGATATACTGGTCCACACTTTAGACACACTGTCCTATAACACGTGATATACTGATCCACACTGTCCTATAGCACGTGATATACTGATCCACACTTTAGACACACTGTCCTATAGCACGTGATATACTGATCCACACTTTAGACACACTGTCCTATAACATGTGATATACTGATCCACACTTTAGACACACTGTCCTACAGCACGTGATATACTGATCCACACTTTAGACACACTGTCCTATACCACGTGATATACTGATCCACACTTTAGACACACTGTCCTACAGCACGTGATATACTGATCCACACTTTAGACACACTGTCCTATAACACGTGATATACTGATCCACACTTTAGACACACCATTCTATAGCACGTGATATACTGGTCCACACTTTAGACACACTGTCCTACAGCACGTGATATACTGATCCACACTTTAGACACACTGTCCTACAGCACGTGATATACTGGTCCACATTTTAGACACACCATTCTATAGCACATGATATACTGATCCACACTTTAGACACACTGTCCTACAGCATGTGATATACTGATACACACTTTAGACACACTGTCCTATAACACGTGATATACTGATCCACACTTTAGACACCCTGTCCTACAGCACGTGATATACTGATCCACACTTTAGACACACTGTCCTATAACACGTGATATACTGATCCACACTTTAGACACACCATTCTATAGCACGTGATATACTGGTCCACACTTTAGACACACTGTCCTACAGCACGTGATATACTGGTTCACACTTTAGACACACTGTCCTATACACTTGATATTCTGGTTTACACTTTAGACAGAACTGAATGTCCGATATCACGTGATATATTGGTCTACACTTTTATTGCACTTAACTTCAAGAACTCAGATCATAGTCAGTACAACATCACGCCATCTGTCACTGGAATAATTGCTAAACCGAACTCAACCATTCCGTGTATTCGCATTTGCAGCTATTCATCAGGAATCAGCCAAAATTTGATACAAAAACATCTGTTATGTGAACATCTGAACAGCTGGGAAACATTTGAAACAATTTTCAAATCTTCTCACACACACACACACACACACACACACGCACGCACGTATGCACACTCGCACGCACGTATGCACACATGCACACACACACACACACATACACACATACACGTACACGCACGCCGTATGCACACTCGCACGCACGTATGCACGCACACACACGTACTACCCTGGAGCTAATAACACTCATAGTGAAAGATTTTAGATCAAACACACACACACACACACACACGCACGCACGCACGCACACGTACATACACACACGCACACATAATACACACACGCGCAGACAGGAATGCACACACACACTCACATACACACACGTACTACCCGCGAGCTATCAACATTCATAATGAAAAGGCGTTAAATCAAAGAACACAAACACACACACACACACCACACTACACACACACCACCACGCGCCACACGCACAACACACACACACACACACACACACACACACCACACACACACTCACACACACACACCACACACACGCCTCACACACACACACACACACACAACACACACACACACACACACACACACACACACACACACACACACACACACACACACACACACCACACACACACACACACACACACACACACACAACGCTACAGACAAAAACAACAACCAACCAAACACAAGAAGAGGAGGCAAAGGAAAAGACAGAAGGAGAGGGGCACACATCCCTCAGTGTCAATATTAAATCACTATTTTTTGGTGGCACATTAAAATCAATACGAGGAGTAGATGAAGTAAGGGAAAGGGGGGAAAAACACACACACACACAAGCCACACAAAATAAGACAGTCAAGCCATATTAAATTAGTTTTTTTTTTCTCCATTGATGCGTTTTATACTGTTTCCAATTAGAATAAAATCATCTGAATGTATTTGTTAATCATTGTCTAAGATATCAGTCTTTTCATTTCTTACGTTTTGAAATATGGCGACTATATCATGTATGACAGGAGGGAGTTCCATTATAATTTGGATGACAGGGTCTGTCTGAGCCGTTAATTGAAATTTGAAGAATCTGGTCCTTTATTACTTTTTGTCGATAAGATTTGGGGGATGTTCAAACCGAATTATTACCTTATACAAAAAAATCTCACACATAACAAGAGAGGAGAGCAGAAATGCACGAAGAACACTAAACAATAGTTGTCTAAGACAGTCCCTACGTGGAATGATAAATACAACACATGTGTTTAATTGATCAACAACATCGTAAAACACAATTCACCATTCTTACAGCTCTAAAACCCTAATATGCATAACTTATCTTCAATAGCTTACGTATTACTAACATGCTAACATTTCCGTCTGTCCAACTCCATTCTCTTGCTCTGTTTCCTGAAAAATAAAATACGCTTCTAATTTCTAACCCTAATCTTACCATCAAACAAGAGTACGAAATGAAGCGTGGGTCACATACTTGTCAGGTAGAAGGGATGTCCCCAGGGACTGACTGACTACTCGCTTTTATAGAAGGGAGATTCAATTTAGGACGCTTTCCCGCTCTGACCATAAATGTGTCAGCCTGTTATTAGCTGTCCGTATCCCTAAGGCCTGATTGAAAAATTGGGTAACTCGAATGAGATCGTTACATAGTGGCTAAAGTTAATGTAATCCTGAACCATTCAATACAACATTTTCAGGAGTCAGTTTGGTCATTAACTTTTATTGCCACATGTCAGCCCTTCGAGACTGCTCGCCTTTCTGTGTCCAACTCCCAAAAGTTGAGTAACGGACTATGGCGATTGACGTTATTTCCCGAATTTGACACTTGTTTCTGGCCTGTGGTGTTTGTCTCTGCTTTACAGATCCTTCAGATCTTCTTAACGCATCTGTTGCAACCTAAAGGATTCCTGCGATAATATGTCCCCTCCCCCATAAAAATGTCACTCATTTTATTGGTAACATTATATTGGGGATGGCGAACATAAGGAAAATTGAAATGATCCCTGGAAACAACATTCTCGTACATAATTGACTCATGATAGGAAGGTATGGGAATAGAGAAGTTTACCAGGATCAGTTTGTGTGAAATGGAATGACTCTGAACACACTTGTTCAAACTGAAGAAGATACTATACAGATTGGGATGGGCGGGTCAGTTCCAGGAAAATCCCATGCTTGGTAGGCAGAGTCCTGTTAGCACTCTCATGAAAAGTGTCACACTTCCACACATGCTGATACGTTGTGTTTGTACTACGAGAACACCATTCAGGCTGAGTTCATGTCCATGTGACGTATGCAAGAGGACGTCAAAGAAAGCACTGAAGATGGAGATAGTGTGGCGTGCCACCAAGCAGTGAAGACTGAAGACAAGGAAGAGCTGCAGACCGCATTTGATCGTTGAAACGAGGTGGTGTTGCATGTGGCACAGTTCATTTCAGAAGTTAAGGCAACATGTATTGTCTGTTTCACTCTCTGGAACAGTAGTGTTAATGGACATGTGTGTCCATGGTGTCTCCCGTACACAAACTGACTGAATAGCTGGATGCTATAATGAATATGATTGTGTGTGAAAGGAGTCAACAAAACATCTGAGCCATGGTATACGAAGGCTCAGGAACGTAGCTGAACTGAGATGACTTAAGCTGAGTCGAGCTTCGGGGCATTGACATGAAGAACAGAGGAAGTATCGTGGAATCACCCCAATAATGAAGAGCAGTAGTTTCTTGCACAATGTTTTTGAATTCATGGGACATGGAATGGGAATGGTAAAAGTAGCATTCAAACAGAGCAATCACTTGTCATCCATATCAGGGATAAGCAGGATATACATTGTAAACTAAATCAAATGTCTTCCATATCAAGTTTGCTTAGGCTATGCAATGTCGCCCAAATGCAAAAATACATGTAACTGGTATATGACTGAAGTTGTCTGTGACACCATACAACATCACACTATATCATAGAGTAAAGACATGTTAGGCATAAAAGAAGGCAAGGGCATACACTTGTGTGAATAATGCAACAACAATAAAGAAACAGAATGGGTTTAGGAAAATTCTGCTGGAAAACACGCTTCATATATGGCAACTACCAGTGCCCGAAAACACACTTCATACATGTAAACAACCAATGCCTGAAAACACCTTCTTCAAAAATATAAACAACCATAACAATCACATCAGAAGAAGAAACCATATGCAATAACACATCATTGACAGAGCGATATACGATATCCACACAAGACTGGAGACGTGCAGTGTTAAGCTGCACTGTATACAGAAACCATAAGGACAGTTTAACTTTACTGTCAAAAAGTGAAATGGATTCACCAAAGAGAAATGTCACTTGAAATATCATCAAAAGCACCAAAATATATTATCGTAGTTCCAGGAGTAAGCAAGATTGAAGACGACAGTGTACTTGAACATATGGAGCCAAATCTGACATATACTCGTTGCAAAAGTTCGCTGGCGAATTGTCAAAGTCGTCTCATATCATGTACACATACAAAGGTAATTAACCTTTAGCACTTGAATTCGCATGTTCAAAGCAAGCTAAAAATGTATATGAAAGAACGTGAAGTGGCACATCTCCTTGGTACCTGAGAGGGTCTTGGAAGAAGTCTTGCAAGCTTGTAACAGAGCTCAAGTGAGATTTCATCATACCAACACGAACGTTTTTTCACATGTATGATAATTATTTCATCATACCAACACGAACGTTTTTTCACATGTATGATAATTATTTCATCATACCAACACGAACGTTTTTTCACATGTGTGATAATTATTTCATTAGCTAATAGATGCGAACAAAAAGAAATATGTCTGTCTCATCCCTATAGTGTAATAATATTATCGTTAGTTGTATGCTTATGTGAAAAAAATGTATAGCAACATGTGGCATTACCCCATGGACATGAGGATTTTACTCTAAGAATAAACCAAGACATGTATTGACAAAGAAGTGCATCCATTAACTTTCAAGATGTCACTGAAGTGATGAAAACATAAAACAAAAACAGGCAGAGGATGATGACAACGAGCATGAAATCAAGGAAACAAGATGACAGAGGAGAACAGGGACTGCATGATGTAATATGATACAACAAGACATGTGTAGACTCATGGAATGAAATGATATGATGTAATACCACATATCAGGTACTTTCAAATGATACAACAGGATACAAGATGATATCAGATGATATGAAGTGATACCCTGGGGTGCATGATAATAAATGAGTAGCAGAATGACAGGGTGAATATGTAATGAACGCAGATATGAAAATTGCGGATGGATGTTTTATGAACTCAGGGTCTAGCTGAACGTAGAGTAAGCACTGAACAGTGAATGCATAATGAGCATAAGAATGAAATTATACACAGCAATGCTAAAGTAGCGCAGGGACTGCTCACAGTAAATGACCTCCAAAGCGTAAGTAATCTTCAGGAAGGTGTTGCTACATTGAGGACTGTATACAGTAATAAGATGCTCGCAAAAGAAAATGTTGGGGTCACAGGGTAATGACTCTTGAAATAGAATTCCATAATTTCAGGAATGCTCAAAGGAGCATGGAAATATGAAGCATATCGTGTAACGGCTGCGTTAGGATGCTAATTTCAACACCACACAAAGCGGTAGAACCAATAAAGTAAAAGCATCACGCAAACGAATATCAACATTTGGAGTCACATTATGATGGTCACAGGGTTGTAAAGAAAGATTTTCCTGCAACAAAAGAAACACATTAATACCAACACATACACAACATAAAGAAAACGTTGAGTCATAAGAAATATGTAAAGCTCATTAATAACTCAAATACGTACGGTATTGTAACACTACTAAGAAAACTATTGCCCAAAGACAGTAGCAGTTGTGTAGTAACCATATATCTAACTCTGTAGATTGGATCACTATTAATGGGCACAAGAAAAGAAGAAGTTCTGCGTACTTAGGTATCATTTCCTGAGTAGTAATCATTGGTATCAGCAGACATTTTTATCAGTCTTTGATAATGTGTGTCATATCATGTGAATTGAAATATCCTCTGACTGAAGGATCGACACATGCACGATTATGCCCTCAAGCACGACACCTTGCGATAAGTGTCTCTCAATACACACACCGAAAACAACAACAAAAAGTCGGGCAATACCAAGTGCAGCACCCCTGTGCGTTTAACTCTCTGTGGTGGTATGCCATATAGCATGGAGCACAAATCAGTAATTGGCACAGAGCATTATAAATGGTAAAAGCAATAGAAAAAAGAAGTACGCAGCATCCGACAAGTATCAAACGTGCCATCAAGTAGAGAAAACGAATGAACGATTGGCATGTGAATACGCCATATAAAGCACCATGAAGTAGAACATGAGGCAATACCAGAGCTGCCAGCACTTGACTCCATGGTGTATGCCGTACAATATGTGCCATCAAGGCGAAATGAATGAAGATCGGGCTAACAGCGTTTGGCCCTATGACATTTGTCATATAAAACACACCATGAAGTAGAACATGAGGCAATAGAGCTTGCTATTCCTCGACTCTGTAATATAAGCTGTACAATATTACAACGAAGTAGGAAGGCGGCTATGTTAAGGTCACCTGAGCATAACCCTATGTCATACGCTATGTAGCATGAAGCACAAAAACCAAGATAAGCAGTGGGCTGTCTGGCCTAATGTGGCGCTAAGGTACATGAACACACGGTAGAGGGAGTGGAAGTACAAAGAGCAGATGAGCAAGTAAGCCAGCACTGAGATAAAGAGACCACATACCAATCATAACGCTTAATTACCAACCACAGGAGGATAATATGGCCAACCAAGTCTCTTATGAATTGGCAAGAGAACGCACGAAAAAAGGAGACTGCAAGCGTTAAGCCTCTGAGTTGATCATATGGACCTGAGACTGTAATATGCATGGTGTGGAAGGGCGAGAAAAAGAAATCGTGCGAGCAACGTGCACATGTTGCCAGTAAGTCTGATGTATAGTCTACATAGGTGGTTTCCCATGTAAAGTATACTGACTTACATGTGAATACTTCTTTCTACCATTCCCCATACTTTTACAAACCATGAGGACCAACTGTAAAAATGATACAATGAATAATTACGTCCTGAATTGCAGGAAGACATGTAAGGACTGACATTGACAACGAATCTGTAGTACAAAATTAACCACGAAAGATGGTTGCATACCAACCACAATGTATAGAATGGTTCTAAGTAATACGTGTACAAGACTCGAACTAGACATACACAGGTGATGGACATAGACATGATAAGGAGCATCATAATCACAACGTGTATACACAGGTGTCCGGAAGACAACTCCTTTTTTCTTAGCTTGACTGACTCTGTATTATCCCCAAAGTGAAAAACAGTAACGGAATTATTGTGAGTGGGATTTACTTGACAGAATATTAAAGGACAATGTACATGTCCCGAAACAGCATGCATGAAGCAGACGAATGAACAATAACCACACAAAAGAAAATATGGAACCCTTGACCACATGTAAAGTCGGACCCGTGTGCCTTCTGGCTGCACACGCTAAAGATCCCACGGCAGGTGAAAATCGTGAAGAGCAGAGCATTGCCCGGCTGCCTTGGTATAAAACATTGAGAGATAGGTTGATTTCCCAGGCCCCACCCCTTGAAGACCACTTAACATTCTTGCCTTTCTGAAGTCTAGGTTAAAAAATAGTGAATATGAATATGTATTTGAAGCGAGGGAGAGGGGATGGGCGCCGCCCTCGTGGTGCTGGCCCGCGAAAAGTTGAGGTCTCTGCAACCTCACTCCCCTACGACCCCAGGATTATGGAACTATCTAAGTAGGACCTCAGGACCTGGCCAGC
>JAPXFY010000015.1:73266385-73341385 GCA_030674185.1 Monoplex corrugatus
AAAAATAATCTAAAAACAAGTTTTTAAAAAAAACTTTACTTGCCTACCGTAAACACTGGCATTCTTTGTTAGTTTTACTGCGCACACAGATCTTTACTTGCCTGCCATAAACACTGGTATTCTTTATTAGTTTTACCACGCATAAAGACCTTTACTTGCCTTCCGTAAACACTGGCATTCTTTATTAGTTTTACTATGCACTCAGAATTTTACTTGCCTACCGTAAACACTGGCATTCTTTATTAGTTTTATCATGAATAGTGACCTTTACTTACCTACCGCAAACACTGTCATTCTTTATTACCCTGCACTCAAAATTTTACTTGCCTACCGTAAACACTGGCATTCTTTATTAGTTTTATCATGCACACAGAACTTTACTTGTCTACCGTAAACACTGGCATTCTTTATTTGTTTTACCACGCATAAAGACCTTTATCTGCCTACCGTAAACACTGATATTCTTTCTTAGTTTTACCATGCATAAAGACCTTTACTTGCCTACCATAAACACTGGCATTCTTTACTAGTTTTACTATGCACACAGAACTTTACTTGTCTACCGTAAACATGGCATACTTTGATAGTTTTACGATGCATACAGAACTTTGATTGCCTATCGTAAACACTGGTATTCTGTATCATTTTTACTTTGTAATAAAGACCTTTACCTCATCATCATCATCATTATCAGGTGCCCTGCCGCATGGCGTTGGCGACCATAGACTTCCAACCACCTCTATCTCTCGTTGCCCCCAGCATCTCTCCCATCCTCCTCATCCCCAGCCACTCTGCAAGTCCGTCCAGCATTTTCTCCCTGGGTCTACTCTTTCCCTCCAGCTTCCCCGTTGTGACCAGGTGCTCCAAATCCCCCTTCCTCATAAAATGGCCTATAAATGTTGCTTGTCTTTTCCTAATCTTCCTTATGAGTGATCTACTTGGACCTTTACCTGCCTACCATAAACACAGTCGGTTTTTTTAAAATTAGTTTTACTATAAATAACGACGTTTACATGGTCACCATAAACGTTGGTATCCATTCTTTCAATATTTGAACAGACATGCACTTGTCCATCATAACCACTGGCTTTCTTTGTTTTACCATGCATACAGCGTTTACTTGCCTACCGTAAACATTGGCAATTGTTTATTAATTTTACCATGCATAAAGACGTTTACTTGCCTACCGTAAACATTGGCAATTGTTTATTAATTTTACCATGCATAAAGACGTTTACTTGCCTACCGTAAACATTGGCAATTGTTTATTAATTTTACCATGCATAAAGACGTTTACTTGCCTACTGTAAACATTGGCAATTGTTTATTAGTTTTACCATGCATAAAGACGTTTACTTGCCTACCGTAAACATTGGCAATTGTTTATTAATTTTACCATGCATAAAGTCGTTTACTTGCCTACCGTAAACACTGGCAATTGTTTATTAATTTTACCATGCATACAGACGTTTACTTGCCTACCGTAAACATTGGCAATTGTTTATTAATTTTACCATGCATAAAGACGTTTACTTGCCTACCGTAAACATTGGCAATTGTTTATTAATTTTACCATGCATAAAGACGTTTACTTGCCTACCGTAAATATTGGCAATTGTGTTTATTAATTTTACCATGCATAAAGTCGTTTACTTGCCTACTGTAAACATTGGCAATTGTTTATTAGTTTTACCATGCATAAAGTCGTTTACTTGCCTACCGTAAACATTGGCAATTGTTTATTAGTTTTACCATGCATAAAGTCGTTTACTTGCCTACCGTAAACATTGGCAATTGTTTATTAATTTTACCATGCATAAAGTCGTTTACTTACTACTATAAACAGTGGCAATTGTTTATTAATTTTACCATGCATAAAGTCGTTTACTTGCCTACCGTAAACATTGGCAATTGTTTTACTAATTTTACCATGCATAAAGTCGTTTACTTGCCTACCGTAATCATTGGCAATTGTTTATTAATTTTGCCACGCATAAAGACGTTTACTTGCCTACCGTAAACATTGGCAATTGTTTTATATAATTTTACTATGCATAAAGACATTTACTTGCCTACCGTAAACATTGGAAATTGTTTATTAATTTTACCATGCATAAAGACGTTTACGTCGCCACTGTAAACCCAAATGATTGTTTATTAGTTCTACTATGCATAAAGACGTTAACGTGGCCACAGTAAACGCCGGTATTCTGTGTTTTACTATTTATATAGATGTTTGTTTGGCTATGTTAAACACTGGCCTTTCTCGTTTTTTCTATTTTAACAGTACCGTAAATATGGCCATATCCTGTTTAATCTTTCGAACAGAACCTCGGAAATCCTTACTAGAAGCTATGCACAGCACTGCGGCTGATACACTGGGTTTTGTGAAATGCAAACACAGAGACTGGCACGATGGGAGTGATGAAGAGATCAGCAAGCTGACTGCCAAATTCCAGGCTACTGACACCCCAGCGACAAAACCTGTGTGAAGAAGAAGCAAAACTACAGCAGACAAAGCAGCTTATCCAACAAAAAGCTCTGGCAGAGAGCAGAGAAAGGACCAATGGTGGGAGATGAAAGCTACAGAACTCCAGACTATGGCTGATGACTTGAAGTCATTGCATGGTGGCCTGCATGCAGTCAGTCTATGGACCCGAGGTTTCCTGTTTCACATCACTTTGTATCTATGACCACTCCATTCTGCTGACAGAGGAAGCTGATATCTTATTATGAGGGGCTGAGTGATTTAACACACTTGAACATGGAGTAAACGATATCCGAGAACACCATTGCCAAGATCCAGCATTTGTCAGTAAAGGAATCTCTGGCAGACCCCCATCCCCTCCATTGCTGAAATTACCAAACTCCTGAAGCAAACCAGGAGCTGATGGTATTCCTACAGATAATCTAGAGGAGTGGAGACGAGATGTTTCTACAGAAGCTAAAAACCCTGTACTAGTCTGTAGGACAGAAGGAAGATTGATTCGGTTCAGTGTTTAAGTCAGCACTCACCTCAAGTGATATAACCGACGAGGATAACCATCCCAGGAAAGTGATCATAGCATGTAAGCCTTGAGGAATCTCTTCCCTCAAGACTTTATATGCTGTGATCATCTACATTTACAAGGAGAAAGGGAACAAGGCTTCATGTGATAATCGTCGTGGAATATTCCTGCATAACATTGCAAGGAAAGTCCACGCCAGAACCAACCTCAACAGAGTCCTACCAATGTAGCTGAGCCTATCATTCCTGACTCCCAGTGTTGCTTCCATGGTGAAAGAAGCACGAGTAACATGGCGTTTGCCATACCTCGGCTTCAACAGAAATGCCATGAAAGAAACCAGAAGCTCCAGATGGTGTTTGTAGTTCTAGCTAAACCGTTTGACACCGTGCCTGTGGGACAGACTAAGCTGCACATAGGTCCTATAATCTGGCGAGGTCTTCCAAGCGTATACATTTATGTCGGTCTGTGTATGAGTCTGTAATTGGAACAACATAGTTTACATTGTTGTTTATGATAACGGCAGTGTTAATGCTGATGATGCCATAGAGTGTCATGGTTCTGTTTTGGTTTGACTACAATCACTGGATTGTACAAGATGCTATGGAGTTTTGTTCTGATTTTCATGTCTGTCGTCATTGACTACTGTCACAGAATTGTACATGATATGATGGAGCTTTGATGATGCCATGGCGTGTAAGAACATTTTGGTTTGACTACTGTCACAGAATTGTAGGCCTACATGATATGATGGAGTTCTGATGCCATGGAGTGTCAGAACATTTGGTTTGACTACTATCACAGGATTGTGCAAACGGAATGGAATTACGTTTGATTTTCACGTCCTATGATGCCACATAGTGTCAGAACATTTTGGTTTGACTACGTCCACACTCAGACACCTACATTTTTTGTGAGCAAACACACACATTTTTTTGTGCAAAAACACACACATTTTTTGTGTGCAAAAACACACATTTTTTTTGTGAGCAAACACATACACACGTTCTTTGTGTGCAAAAACACACACCCATATTTTTTTGTGAGCGCGTACACACACATGCACACACACACACACACACCACACACACACACACACACACACACACACACACACACACACACACATTCTTCGCATGCAAGAACACACTCATAAACTCAGTGTCCAAAAACATACTCATTATATCCAACACACAAACACCACACACACACACACACACACACACACACACACACACACACACACACACACACACACACACACACACACACAATTTGTGTCCAAAAATAGACACCCACATTCTTGGTGTCCAAAAACAAACACATACAAACATTCTCATTCTCTGTGTTCAGAAACGCACACATGCACTCTTTGTGTCCAAAAACAAAACACAAACACAACCAGCACACTCTTTGTGTCCAAAAAAACACACAAACACCCTCACTCTTTACGTCGAAAACATCCACCCACACACAAACCCCTTGTGTTCAAAGACCAAATAAGACGACAGCATACACATTTTTTTTAATTTATTGTTGAACAAACACATGTCATCATAGTTTATACATATACATACAATCTCTTTCTTGCAGAAGACTATGTTCAACCATCTTCACAATCTCACCTGTCAGGTCAGGTCATGTCAGTGACATCAAATCAGGTCAGGTGAGATCAGGTCAGGTCAAACCTCAACAAATAAACATGCATGAAGGTAAACAAAAGAACAGCAGACGCCAGGCCCCGGGCTGAATCAAAGACCTGAGTCTGCTCTTGCTAAACCTCTCTCCGTCTAACACTAATCCTAACCTACCTGCCACACACACAAAACTGAAAGATATATATAAAAAAAGAAAGAAAAGAAAAGAAAACATGATATAATCATATGGAGACATCAAGCCGAATGCTTAAATGTGTTGCTATGTGCAGCTGCCTTGCTTAACCCTTTGACTCCCGCACCCTATCCACCAGCTTCCTGCATTGTCAACCATGATACCCAAGCAAAACTTAACCCTTTGACTCCCTTACCCTATCCACCACTTCCTGCAGGAAGCTGGTGGATTAGGGTAAGGGAGTCCTGGTGGATAGGTAAGGGAGTCAAAGGGTTAAGTTTTGCAGTTGGTAGTTAGGGTGTGGGAGTCAAAGGTTAATAGTGGCCCTAATTTTGAGCTGGGAAATATTTGGAAGACCCTGAAAATTCCATTTTGAAATTTTTCCATGTACGAGCTAATGTGTCAGAGAGTGCAGCAGCCAACAATGAACCCGGTGACGCCAACAGGTGACACACAGGTGACACAGGTGAGATGAGCTTATGGCAAACGGTCATCTCAAAATTCTCATTAAAAATGCATTTTCCATTATGCACGGGTGCATGTGAGGAAAAGCTGCATCCAAACTTTTTTTTTCGAGTAATATCAATGTCAATATTACAAACAGATGAATAATTTCAAGTTTTTTTTTTTTTTTGGCTTCTTCAGTCCAGTACCTCATGGCCATTTCAGACTTCCTTCAGCCACTCCCAAAGCAAGTTGCAGGCTTGTTTTTCTCCCCTGGTAATGTGGTGTCTAACTTTTTCACCTGCAAGCAATCTTCCTTGAAAAACTCCTTCCGCAGTCCTGTCTTGACCGCGATGAAAAATCAGTGCCAGTCAACAGTGCAGCTTTCTTCTGACAGTTTCTGTTTCTTGAGATGACATCTCCGCACTCAGAACGAATTCCATATGCACTAACGTCACTGGTGCCACGTGTATGGTGATCATGGCACAAGCCTTAACCCTGCACATAAACCCATGGGCTGACCATGTTCTGATGACAGAACTGAGGACTCAAGATCCGATATCCTGAGTTCAATCCCAGCCTGCAATATTAAAAACTGGCTCGAATGCTGTCCATCTTAATGTTTCCATCATTCTGGTGATGTCAGCTTGATGTTTCCCAAGTCCCTCCCCCTCCCCATCCCTCCACATTTCAAGACCTTGTCAGTGCATAGGCATTACAGCATGTTCAGAGTCTGCCACATATATGCTGGTAGATTTGGGTGGAGCACATATGGAATTGTCCAAGTGTGATGAATCCCTCTCAAACAAACTGTAAACTGAGATCCAAAACAAGCGCGACTGCCCACGCCCAAGCAAAAACAGGAACCAGAAGAACAAACAAACCAAAGCAAGCGCGTATTCAACACAACAAGACACACAAGAAGACAAGACAAGTCTTGTCTTGTTGTGTTGAATACGCGCTTGCTTTGGTTTGTTTGTATACACGCTTGCTTTGGTTTGTTTGTTCTTCTGCTAAACTGTAAACTGCCACAAGAAGAAGACAAAAATGACCTACACAAATGTATAGAACTCACAAGGGGTGTAACTCCTGTTGTGGTAGCTTACATATGTTTCATCTCAGTTCTGACAGCAGGGATCGCCATCTCGCTTGCATGAGCAGCAGGCTATTCATTTGTGTACATGTAATTGCTATTATTCTTGGACTCTTTGTACTGCAGACTTATTCATCTGTATGCATGTGATTGCAATTATTCTTGGATTCTTTGTACTGCAGGCTTATTCATTTGTGTACAGGTAATTGCTATTATTCTTGGATTCTTTGTATAGCAGACTTCTTCATCTGTGTACAGGTAATTGCTATTATTCTTGGATTCTTTGTATAGCAGACTTATTCATTTGTGTACAGGTAATTGCTATTATTCTTGGATTCTTTGTATAGCAGACTTATTCATTTGTGTACAGGTAATTGCTATTATTCTTGGATTCTTTGTATAGCAGACTTATTCATTTGTGTACAGGTAATTGCTATTATTCTTGGATTCTTTGTATAGCAGACTTATTCATTTGTGTACAGTAATTGCTATTATTCTTGGATTCTTTGTATAGCAGACTTATTCATTTGTGTACAGGTAATTGCTATTATTCTTGGATTCTTTGTATAGCAGACTTATTCATTTGTGTACAGGTAATTGCTATTATTCTTGGATTCTTTGTATAGCAGACTTATTCATTTGTGTACAGGTAATTGCTATTATTCTTGGACTCTGTACAGCAGACTTATTCATTTGTGTACAGGTAATTGCTATTATTCTTGGATTCTTTGTATAGCAGACTTATTCATTTGTGTACATGATTACTATTATTCTTGGATTCTTTGTACAACAGGCTTATTCGTTTGCTCATGTGTGATTGCTGCTATTCTTGGACTCTTGCTTCACACCTGTAGTTTCTTCTGGCACACTGCTGCTGGAACACTTAATCAAAAAGCCGGAATTCTGGTTTCCAGCATCGTCATAAGCACTCATGATTACGTGTTTTGATTACAACAATTTTATGCAACACAAGAACGATGGACTAAGTTTAATGAAATTGTGTTACCAAACTGCAGGGATCTGTAGGATCATAACTCGAGGAATAAAATACTAAAACAATTTAATCTCACATCCAACTTACTAAAGAATCTATGAGCCACAATTAAAGAGACAATCGTTGGAGTGGCACACTTTTGCCTCTCCAAAGCCCATCAAGTCCAGAAGAAAGCAAGTAAAATTACAGATGATGGTGATATGTGCCATGATAACATGCGTGTATTGACAGCAAAAGATGCTCCAAAGAGACAAACTATAAAACACAGACAACTACAGAATGTTTCTGATGAAAAATACTAAGACCTACAATATGTAAGAAATGCAAAAACAGTGTTAAATGATTCACCATTGATATTACATTATAACGCACCTTACCACAAAGCAGAGAGAATAACATCATTTAAGACATATCATTGGGTCATCTTCCACACCAGGGCCGTGCCTATTCTCCACATACGATCCCCCAGATTTGACCTATTCCCCGTGTCTAAAGAACCTCTCTGTGGTGTACGTTTCTACAACTTCTGAGAACTTGGGAATGGGCATGGCTAAGCCGGTATGACACATCAACTCTGGTTGCATAGCAACAGGCATTTTGAACCTTCCCAACAGATGGGAACTGGTCATTCGGGAATTGGGATGTTACATTGAAGGAATATAGAAATGGTACTGATCATTATCTTTTTTTATATTTAAAATGTCATAAAAGCATTTTCACTATTTACTGGATGATCCATGTATATAGTTCCCCACAGTTACACATCCCAGGACATGATCTGTACATATGACACTTTCAACACATACAGTTCCCCACAGTTAAACATCCCAGGACACATGATCTATAAGACATGCACTACACACATAGTTCCCCACAGTTAAACATCCCGGGACACACAATTTATACACATCATGCACGTACAACACATATAGTTCCCCACAGTTAAACATCCCAGGACACATGATCTATAGATACATGACATGTACAACACATATAGTTCCCCACAGTTAAACATCCAAGGACACATGATCTATAGATACATGACATGTACAACACATAGAGTTCCCCGCAGTTAAACATCCAAGGACACATGATCTATAGATACATGACATGTACAACACATAGAGTTCCCCGCAGTTAAACATCCAAGGACACATGATCTATAGATACATGACATGTCCAACACATGGAGTTCCCCGCAGTTAAACATCCCAGGACACATGTATGATCTATACATGACAACACATAGAGTTCCCCACAGTTAAACATCCCAGGACACATATTCTATACATGACATGTACAACATATGTAATTCCCCACTGTTAAACATTTCAGGACACAATTTATAAATATCATGACATGTACAACACATGTAGTTCCCCACAGTTAAATATCCCTGGACACACAATCTATAAATACCATGAAAAGTATACAACATTTAGTTCTCCACAGTAAAAACATATGTAGACATACAATCTGTACATGAGATGTACAAAGAACACATACAGTTCACAGTAAAACATCCCTGAAAAAGCTGTAACATCTTGAGCATGGAAGCGGGGACTGGCTGGAAAGAGTGGATGACTAGGAGTGCAAGGCAGATCTCCCACAATGGAAACACCAAGACATCAGCGACAGTGGCATGAGACTGGATGTACTTTTTCACTCCAATTCATCAAAAACAAATGACTGATCAAGCTCACTGTAGTGTATGAAAGCAGAATGGAGAAAGCCCATATCTACAAGACTGAAGCCAGCAACTTAAGGAAATCCTATTTTCAAGCCTAAGTTCCTTGACTAGATTTGGAGCAAGGGGGTTGATAGGCACATCAGCCTATGACTCATGAAGCAGCTCCCAATTTCAGGGAGAGAGAGGAGCAGAGCCCAAAGGTATAATGGTAGAAGCAGGGAAAACGAGTTCCACTGGATCTGGTCAAGGAGGAACAAAAGTGAACTTCACAAGGCTAAAATTCTCAAACATGTTGCCAGTGTCCCAACAGTAGTGTTTAAGACATCCATTGCAAGAATGACTTGGCCTTGTGACACCTGATCACCTTGGATGCGCAGATTCGTACGATGATGGTGGACAATTTTCTATGGACAAAAAAAAAAAGACGACAGCGAAGAGCATCCAGAATTCATGACTGGGTGCAGTACAGCCCCCTTTAAGTGCAATTAATTAATCACAAAAACACTTGCTTCAAAAGGTTTCTCCTCCGACGACTTTCTGCAGTCCAGCTCTTTCCAGATTTTCTTACTAATAAAATACTATGGCTACACCACTGACTGCTGGGAACAGTCTGGATGACACTGGGAAAGACCAGACTTACAGGCTTTGTGGGCTGGCTCCCCAGCTTGCCTTTCTTCTGTTCCATAAATGAAAGATGCTCCCAGGATTCACTGAAAAGAGAGAGAATGATGAATCAATCTGCGCTAACCCAATCATGACTGGAAATCCACAAAAGACCATGAGACAAATGGAATTCTTGTGTCTGTGGAAGGAGATTCTCTACCAAGCATGGCATGAAGATCCACAGGACGAAAAAGGGCTGTGCACTGCGCCAATAGATAAAATGTCAGAAAACGAACGAGTTTCAAACTGAAAAAGTCACGGAGCCTTTCACTAAGGAAAGGTAAAGTAGCCTAAACAGCAACATTTCCTGTTGCCAATCAGTCCACTCCAACATTTACAGAAGAACCAGTCAAAAGCCTCAGAAGGTGGTATGACTCCTTAAAAAATACACAAAGGGATAAAAGAAACCAAGCAAATGGCAGAAGAAAGTTTGCAGGTAATAGACTGCCGTGGCCTTCTTGGCAAATACAAAGTATGGTGTCTGCAATTCATGCTGATTCCAAAGCGCCTCTGGCCTCTGCTGATATACAACAAATTTACTAGCACAATGGAATCAATGGAGGCCAAAATCAATGAATACACAAGGAAATGGCCCGGTGTCCCACCCAGTCTCACTGACACTGTGCTATATTGTCACTAGGCAAAGCTGAAGCGACCTCAAAAATCCATTGTTGAGGAACACAAGGCGGGAAAGGTCAGGCTTCTTAACATGCTTGTGGATTTGGGTGATACGATTGTGAGATCAAACATCTCAAGCTGAGGAAGGCAGTGGATGCAGCAAAGGAAATCCCCATGGTCAGAGAAACAATTCGGCACATGCAGACCAATAGGCAGGAACTGGGATAAAAAAAAAAATGAAATGGTGGTCAAAGACCAACAGAAAGGCAAAAGGGCTATGATACAACAAGAGACGAAGAAAGAAGAGGACACCAAAAGAGTCCAGAAAGGCCGACAGGTGCAAAGGACGGCATGTGAAAATTCTCTACAAGAAGTCTCAGCTGAAGTATCATGAGGCATACGGCCCCTTTGATAATCAGTTTCATCCTCCAACCTGTATACAAATTCCTGCCCTTAAACGCAAGTCTAGTGAAATGGGGGAAATGACGTGATCCTGCATGCCCCTTCTGCAAGAACAAACAGCAGAACATGGTGTCCTGAACTCATGCAAGGTAGTGCCAACCTAAAAAAAAAAAAAAAGATATATATGGTGGCACAATCAAGTGCTTCAAGAGATAGCACAAACGATCAGTACTACCAGAGGGGGAAAAAAACATACCACCAGAAGCTCTGACAACTTCTACACGGCAGGAGGCAGCAAACTGTGACATGAAAAAGCTGACACCCACAGCATTTATGACCTGGGTGTGGCCCGCTTCTTTAGAGTAGGGCCGAAACATTTACTTTATGGGGTTTTTATCTCTGAGAACCTTCTGCTGTCCAGGTCTCCCTCAGAATTGTTTGCTACTGTTACATCCTGGACACATTATCTATATACATCATGAGATGTAAAACACATATAGTTCCCCACAGTCAACATCCCTGTACACAGAACATGTGAGACATAAAACATCATATCCCACTCTAAAACATCCCTATTCACATTATGACATGCACAACACATATAGTTCCCCACAATAAAACATCCCTGTACACACAATCTATATATGTGAGACGTAGAACACATATCGTCGCAACCCACCGTAAAACATCCCTAATCACATTATGACATATTCAACACAGAAATTCTCCACAATAAAACATCCCTGCACACAATTTATACATATTGATGAGGTGTATGACTTAATGAGTTTCCCACTATAAAACCTCCCAGGGACAGTTACAATTTATGTCATCATGTGTACAACTAACAGAATTCCCCACAGTAAAATCTTCCTGGGACACTTACAATCTATGTTCTCAAGTGTACAACTAACAGAGTTCCCCAATGTAAAATCTTCCTGGGACACTTACAATCTATGTCCTCAGGTGTACAACAGAGTTCCCCACCGTAAAAATCTCCCAGGAACTCACAATCTATGACATTAGATATACAACAGAGTTCCCACAGTAAAACCTCCCTGGGACAGTTACAATCTATGTCATCATTTGTACAGCTAACACAATTCCCCACTGTAAAATCTCAAAGGGACTCACAATCTATGTCATGAGGTGTACAACTAACAGAGTTTCCCGTTGTAAAACCTCCCTGGGACACTTACAATCTATGCCCTCAGGTGTACAACTAACAGAGTTCCCCACTGTAAAATTTCTCATGGACACTTACAATCTATGTCATCAGGTGTACAACTGACAGAGTTCCCCACTGTAAAATCTCTCAGGGACACTTATGAACTATATATGCCACTGAATGTTTGAAGTTTTATTATAAGGTATTCATTGCACTTGGACATTCCATATGCTCTCCACCCAATCTACCAACAATTATTTGGCAGACTCCCACAGCCTGGGCAAAACCCCTTTGCACTGGCAAGGTCTTGACATGGGCAGGGGGTAGAGAGACTTAAAAACACTAAGTGGACAAAACCAGAATTATAGAAACATTAAGATGGGCAGCAAGCAGGCCAGATTTTTAATGTTGCAGGCTGGGATTGAACTTGAGATATCAGATCTTCAGTCCACTGCTCTATCAAAAGATCCAACCAGTCCACAGAAAACAAAACAAAACAAAACAAAACAAAACAAAAATGGTGGCCAGTCACCAGGTGTACAACATTCAGAGTATCTCACCGTAAAACATGCCATAAGACATTCTACATACCGTCAGGTACAGAACAGACACACTGTACACACTGTAAACACTGTATGCATTGTGCACACTGTACATATTGTACATGATGTACATATTGTACACACTACACATTGCACACACTGTAACATTGTACACATAGTACACACAGTAACATTGTATACATTGCACACACTGTACACTTTGTACAACCTCTATGGGACACAGTGTATATAGCACAGTACTCCACTGTAGAGCTTCACCTACAACAACCACAACAACATTACCAACAACAACAAAAACAACAATACATAGTACAGACACTAACAGCTGCCAACAGTCATGTCCTTACAGTAATACCTATAACAACATTAACAACAACAACAACACACAGTATAGGTATTAACAGGTGTCAGTAGTCATGTCCTACAGTAACATCTACAACAACAAGAACAATGACAACACAAAGTACAGACACTAACAGGTGCCAACAGTCATGTCCTTACAGTAACACATCAACAACACCAACAACAACAATAGCAACAACACATAGTATAGGTACTAACAGGTGTCCATAGTCATGTGCTACAGGAACACATACAACAACACACATTCTATAAACATGATCATAGTTTCCCACGGTAAAACATCCCTTGACACATTGCAGATATTTTCAGGTCTACAACAGTTTCCTACAGTAAAACATCCCATGACACATTCCAGATATTATCAGGTCTACAACAGACAGTTTCCCACAGTAAAACATCCCATGACACATTGTAGGTATTGTCAGGTCTACAACAGACAGTTTCCCACAGTAAAACATCCCATGACACATTGAAGATATTGTCAGGTCTACAACAGTTTCCCACAGTAAAACATCCCGTGACACATTCCAGATATTGTCAGGTCCACAACAGACAGTTTCCCACAGTAAAACATCCCATGACACATTGTGGATATTATCAGGTCCACAACAAACAGTTTCTCACAGTAAAACATCCCATGACACATTGTTGATACTATCAGGTTCACAACAGACAGTTTCCCACAGTAAAACATCCCATGACACATTGTAGATATTGTCAGGTCTACAACAGACAGTTTCTCAAAGTAAAACATCCCATGACACATTGTAGATATTGTCAGGTCTACAACAGACAGTTTCTCACAGTAAAACATCCCATGACACATTGTTGATACTATCAGGTTCACAACAGACAGTTTCCCACAGTAAAACATCCCATGACACATTGTAGATATTGTCAGGTCTACAACAGACAGTTTCTCACAGTAAAACATCCCATGACACATTGTAGATATTGTCAGGTCCACAACAGACAGTTTCCCACAGTAAAACATCCCATGACACATTCCAGATATTGTCAGGTCTACAACGGACAGTTTCTCACAGTAAAACATCCCATGACACATTGTTGATACTATCAGGTTCACAACAGACAGTTTCCCACAGTAAAACATCCCATGACACATTGTAGATATTGTCAGGTCTACAACAGACAGTTTCTCACAGTAAAACATCCCATGACACATTGTAGATATTGTCAGGTCCACAACAGACAGTTTCCCACAGTAAAACATCCCATGACATATTGTAGACACAGTCAGGTCTACAACAGACAGTTTCTCACAGTAAAACATCCCATGACACATTGTAGACACAGTCAGGTCTACAACAGACAGTTTCCCACAGTAAAACATCCCATGACACATTGTAGACACAGTCAGGTCCACAACAGACAGTTTCCCACAGTAAAACATCCCATGACACATTGTAGACACAGTCAGGTCCACAACAGACAGTTTCCCACAGTAAAACATCCCATGACACATTGTAGACACAGTCAGGTCTACAACAGACAGTTTCTCACAGTAAAACATCCCATGACACATTGTAGACACAGTCAGGTCTACAACAGACAGTTTCCCACAGTAAAACATCCCATGACACATTGTAGACACAGTCAGGTCCACAACAGACAGTTTCCCACAGTAAAACATCCCATGACATATTCCAGATATTGTCAGGTCTACAACAGACAGTTTCCTAAAGTAAAACATCCCATGACATATTGTAGACACAGTCAGGTCTACAACAGACAGTTTCTCACAGTAAAACATCCCATGATACATTGTAGATATTGTCAGGTCTACAACAGACAGTTTCCTAAAGTAAAACATCCCATGACATATTGTAGACACAGTCAGGTCTACAACAGACAGTTTCTCACAGTAAAACATCCCATGACACATTCTAGATATGGTCAGGCCTGAAACAGTTTCCCAGGTAAACCATCCTATGATGCATTCTAAGTACTGTCAGATCTACAACAGACAGTTTCCCACAGTAAAACATCCCTTGACACATTGTGGATATTGTCAAGTTCACAACAGTTTCTTACAGTAAAACATCCTATGGCACATCGTTGGTATTGTCAGATCTACAACAGACTAGGACAGACACAGTTCTCCACTGTAAAATCTCTCTAGGACATACATCATATGTGCGTGCTGTTCCAAAAGTCTTGTCTAGGCTGCCATTTCTGAAGTGTACAATTTATAATACATGCTTCTAATTTACATTGTGCTATAAATATATGCAAAATTGTAATAATGCCCTATCTTAGTTTTATCACTGAAAATGGGATGTAACTATCTGTGCGACTGAAAAATGGATCCTAAGCCAGCTGATCCTTATGTCTTGTCACTTACTTTGCAAAACAGAAATGGGAAGACCAACGGACATGAAATCTTTAGTGTTTCAGAGTAGTCTCCTCCTCTCTTCATACAGACTTTCATCTCCTTGGCCATAAGTCTGATGCCTTTTGATTGTCTGATTGAGATATGTCAGCAAGCTGTGATGTCACCACTTTTCCCATGTCCTGGATTCTTGAGGACTGAAAATTTCATGTATACTGGACTTCCCTTTTTTGTTCTGCATAGTATGAGACGCGATTTTTGGATCAGCCCTCATAGAAGAGGCTTTCCCAAAGCCAAACCTGTAAAGCACCAAAATCCAGGAATCATAATATATACAACAGACTTACCTAATTCAAAATATACAACAGAATTTTTCTTGATAAAACCTATAAGGCCATGCACACATCATTGTATACAACAGATCTTTCCATTAGATGAACACAACACAGATAGTTTCAAAGGACATATAGCATTTGGTTAAGGACTCGAAGGGACACCCAGCACATGGTTAAGGATTCCGATATCAACCGATGCGTAACACTCGGCCACAAAAGAACACTTCATATTCACGCTGTCTACAACTCCGTGGTTTCAGTCATGAAGTGTCTATGATACATACATATATCTATATACATACATATTATTATTGTTGCTGCCCTTTTATGTGTCTTGTTCCAGCACCGGACTCCTCCCAGGCCGCTCATTTCAGCTGTCTGTCACACATCCAACCTCACCTCACTGAGGTCACCACGACAGTAGGGCAATAAGGGCCACAGAATCTGGGACAGTTGTTCACAGTGTTCACAGTGCTGTGATGATGAGAATGGAGGATGATAGTGATGATGACATGAAGTTCCATTTTGACTGGCAACAGCCTGAAAGGGGTGCCTATGATAATCTACTGTTACTGTAACAAAAAGGGGTACCTATGATAATCTACTGTTACTGTAACAGAAAGAGGTGCCTATGATAATCTAGTTACTATAACAGAAAGAGGTGCCTATGATAATCTACTGTTACTGTAACAGAAAGAGGTGCCTATGATAATCTACTGTTACTGTAACAGAAAGAGGTGCCTATGATAATCTACTGGTACTCTGACAGAGAGGGGTGCCTATGATAATCTACTGTTACTGTAACAGAAAGAGGTGCCTATGATAATCTACTGTTACTGTAACAGAAAGAGGTGCCTATGATAATCTACTGTTACTGTAACAGAAAGAGGTGCCTATGATAATCTACTGTTACTGTAACAGAAAGAGGTGCCTATGATAATCTACTGTTACCGTAACAGAAAGAGGTGCCTATGATAATCTACTGTTACTCTAACAGAAAGGGGTGCCTATGATAATCTACTGTTACTGTAACAGAAAGAGGTGCCTATGATAATCTACTGTTACTGTAACAGAGAGGGGTGCCTATGATAATCTACTGCTACTGTCACAGAAAGAGGTGCCTATGATAATCTACTGTTACTATGACAGAAAGGGGTGCCAATGATAATCTACTGTTACTGTAACAGAAAGGGGTGCCTATGATAATCTACTGTTACTATGACAGAAAGGATTGCCAATGATAATCTACTGTTACTATGACAGAAAGGGGTGCCTATGATAATCTACTGTTACTGTAACAGAGAGGGGTGCCTATGATAATCTACTGTTACTGTAACAGAAAGAGGTGCCTATGATAATCTACTGTTACTGTAACAGAAAGGGGTGCCTATGATAATGTACTGTTACTGTAACAGAGAGGGGTGCCTATGATAATCTACTGTTACTGTAACAGAAAGAGGTGCCTATGATAATCTACTGTTACTGTAACAGAGAGGGGTGCCTATGATAATCTACTGTTACTGTAACAGAAAGAGGTGCCTATGATAATCTACTGTTACTGTAACAGAAAGGGGTGCCTATGATAATCTATTGTTACTGTAACAGAGAGGGGTGCCTATGATAATCTACTGTTACTATGACAGAGAGGGGTGCCTATGATAATCTACTGTTACTGTAACAGAAAGAGGTGCCTATGATAATCTACTGTTACTGTAACAGAAAGGGGTGCCTATGATAATCTACTGTTACTATCACAGAGAGAGGTGCCTATGATAATCTACTGTTACTGTAACAGAAAGGGGTGCCTATGATAATCTACTGTTACTGTAACAGAGAGGGGTGCCTATGATAATCTACTGTTACTATAACAGAAAGAGGTGCCTATGATAATCTACTGTTACTATGACAGAGAGGGGTGCCTATGATAATCTACTGTTACTGTAACAGAGAGGGGTGCCTATGATAATCTACTGTTACTGTAACAGAGAGGGGTGCCTATGATAATCTACTGTTACTGTAACAGAAAGGGGTGCCTATGAGTACTGTTACTGTGACAGAGAGGGGTGCCTATGATAATCTACTGTTACTGTGACAGAGAGGGGTGCCTATGATAATCTACTGTTACTGTGACAGAGAGGGTGCCTATGATAATCTAGTTACTGTGACAGAGAGGGGTGCCTATGATAATCTACTGTTACTGTAACAGAAAGGGGTGCCTATGATAATCTACTGTTACTATGACAGAGAGGGGTGCCTATGATAATCTACTGTTACTGTAACAGAGAGGGGTGCCTATGATAATCTACTGTTACTAAGACAGAGAGGGTGCCTATGATAATCTACTGTTACTATGACAGAGAGGGGTGCCCATGATAATCTACTGTTACTGTAACAGAAAGAGGTGCCTATGATAATCTACTGTTACTGTCATAGAAAGGGGTGCTTATGATAATCTACTGTTACTATGACAGAGAGGGTGCCTTTGATAATCTATTGTTACTGTAACAGAAAGGGGTGCCTATGATAATCTACTGTTACTATGACAGAGAGGGTGCCTTTGATAATCTACCGTTACTGTCACAGAAAGGGCTGCCTATGATAATCTACTATCATTGTCTGTTATGCTGCCTGATATCAGTGATAGGCACCTCACAGGACGGTTGTAGGTGATGTTTGTGGTGGTGGTGATGGTGGTGGGGTGGTGGTGATGGTGGTGGGGTGGTGGTGATGGTGATGTTGTGATGGTGTGCTGATGTTGGTGGTGATGGTGATGGTGATGGTGGTGGTGATGGTGATGGTGGTGATGTTGGTGGTGGTGGTGATGTTGGTGGTGATGGTGATGTTGGTGTCAGTGATGTTGGTGGTGATGGTGATGTTGGTGTCAGTGGTGATGTTGATGTTGGTGGTGATGTTGGTGGTGGTGGTGGTGATGTTGGTGGTGGTGGTGATGTGTGTCCCCAACGTCACTGTCAGCCACACTGCCTAAGTGGCTGAGGTGGTGGAGGTGATGTGTTGGTGGTGGCGACGATGATGTAAGTCCCCTGCGCCCTCACATCCAGGAGTAGATGGGTAGAGAGGCCAGGTGGTGATGGTGTTGGTAGTGGTGGTGATGGTGGTCGGTGATGACGGTGCTGACGGCAGTGACTTCCTGTGGCCCTACCATATAGGAACCTAGGCAGGCAGGTCAGGTGAACGTTTTGTTGGTGTCATGCGGTGTAGTGATGGTGGTGGTGGTGTGGTATCGTTATAGTGGTGTCTAAGTCTGACCCCATCCCTCCCACTGCAGGAACCAAGACGGCAGGAACGCCATGTCACTGTCTGCGCCCACTTTTTGTAACTGTACATCCTGACCTGGGCTCCAAGTCATCACGTATACCTGGCTATACACACAGAACACAGACATATCTAAATACATGTATATGTATATGCTGCCATACACCCGGCTAAACACAACACACAACTCATACATACACTGACATACACTAACATACACCTGGCTAAACACACAACACACACGCAAACTGACATACATCTGATTATACATACAACACGAACACATACATACTGACATACACCTGGCTAAACACACAACATTCATGTAAACTGACATACAGCTGGCTATACACACAACACAAACATATATACACTGACATACACCTGGCTAAATACACAACACACAACATGTATACTGACTTACACCTGGCTAAACACACAACACATATATACTGATATACACCTGGCTAAACACAGCACACAATACATATACACTGATGTACACCTGGCTAAACACATATATACTGACATACACCTGGCTAAACACATAACACACAACATACACTGACTATACCTGGTTAAACACAGTACACAATACATATACACTGATGTACACCTGGCTAAACACAAAACACATATTATATACTGACATACACCTGGCTAAACACACAGCACACAACACATATACACTGAAGTACACCTGGCTTAACACACAGCACACAACACATATATAATGACATACACCTGGCTAAAGACACAACACATATCACATAAAAATTGACATACACTTAGCTAAACACACAACACATATATACTGACATACACTTAGCTAAACACACAACAGAAATATGACATACACTTAGCTAAACACACAACACATATATACTGACATACACTTAGCTAAACACACAACACAAATATGACATACACTTAGCTAAACACACAACACATATATACTGACATACACTTAGCTAAACACACAACACAAATATGACATACACCTGGCTAAAGACATGACACATAACACATATATGTTAAAATATACCTGCCTAAACATACTACACACACCACATATATTTACTGACATATACCTGGCTAAACACACAACACATATACATATACATATTTCTGATGTGTGTGTTCATTCCTGAATAAACAGTCCCCTGAAGAAGACCACTGGCCGAAGTACTGGGCTCAAAACTATATATATATAAGATTTAGAGACATCTGTGTGTAGTCAAGACGTCACTAATACACACACACACATACATATACATATATACACACATACGCACACACACACACACACACACACACACACACATATAATATATATACACAAACACTCTCTCTCTCTCTCTTTCCCTCTCTCTCTCTCTCCCTCACACACACACACACACACACACACACACATACATACATATATACACACATACACACATACATATATATACATATATATACATATATATAATATATATACACAAACACACTCTCTCTCTCTCTCTCTCTCTCCCTCACACACACACACACACATACACATACACACACACACACACACACACACACACACACACACACACACACACACACACACACACACACACAGAGTATTACCTGGGATCATCCACAACAACATAATGTTTGATGAAGGACAGCACCTGGTCCAAAAAGTTGAAACACACATTGGGGTGCCAACCATTGTGAAGGTCCTGAAAACATTACAATAAACACACATTGGGGTGTCAATCGTCATTAAGGTCCTGTACACATTACAACACACATTGGGGTGTCAATCGTCATTAAGGTCCTGTACACATTACAACACACATTGGGGTGTCAGTCAGTGTCAAAGTCCTGTACACATTACAACACACATTGGGGTGTCAGTCACTGTCAAGGTCCTGTACACATTACAACATACATTGGGGTATCAGTCACTGTCAAGGTCCTGTACACATTACAACACACATTGGGGTGTCAGTCAGTGTCAAGGTCCTGTACACATTACAACACACATTGGGGTGTCAGTCACTGTCAAGATTCTGTACACATTACAACACACATTGGGGTGTCAGTCACTGTCAAGATTCTGTACACATTACAACATACATTGGGGTGTCAGTCAGTGTCAAGGTCCTGTACACATTACAACATACATTGGGGTGTCAGTCAGTGTCAAGGTCCTGTACACATTACAACATACATTGGGGTGTCAGTCAGTGTCAAGGTCCTGTACACATTACAACACACATTGGGGTGTCAGTCAGTGTCAAGGTCCTGTACACATTACAACATACATTGGGGTGTCAGTCAGTGTCAAGGGCCTGTACACATTACAACACACATTGGGGTGTCAGTCACTGTCAAGGTCCTGTACACATTACAACACACATTGGGGTGTCAGACAGTGTCAAGGTCCTGTACACATTACAACACACATTGGGGTGTCAGACAGTGTCAAGGTCCTGTACACATTACAACACACATTGGGGTGTCAGTCACTGTCAAGGTCCTGTACACATTACAACACACATTGGGGTGTCAGTTATGTCAAGGTCCTGTACACATTACAACAACATTGGGGTGTCAGTCATTGTCAAGGTCCTGTACACATTACAACACACATTGGGTGTCAGTCAGTGTCAAGGTCCTGTACACATTACAACACACATTGGGGTGTCAGTCATGTCAAGGTCCTGTACACATTACAACACACATTGGGGTGTCAGTCAGTGTCAAGGTCCTGTACACATTACAACACACATTGGGGTGTCAGTTATTGTCAAGGTCCTGTACACATTACAACACACATTGGGGTGTCAGTCATGTCAAGGTCCTGTACACATTACAACACACATTGGGGTGTCAGTCAGTGTCAAGGTCCTGTACACATTACAACACACATTGGGGTTCAGTTGTCAAGGTCCTGTACACATTACAACACACATTGGGGTCAGTCATGTCAAGGTCCTGTACACATTACAACACACATTGGGGTGTCAGTCATGTCAAGGTCCTGTACACATTACAACACACATTGGGGTGTCAGTCAGTGTCAAGGTCCTGTACACATTACAACACACATTGGGGTGTCAGTCAGTGTCAAGGTCCTGTACACATTACAACACACATTGGGTGTCAGTCAGTGTCAAGGTCCTGTACACATTACAACACACATTGGGTGTCAGTCATGTCAAGGTCCTGTACACATTACAACACACATTGGGGTGTCAGTCGTGTCAAGGTCCTGTACACATTCAAACACATTGGGGTGTCAGTCATTGTCAAGGTCCTGTACACATTACAACACACATTGGGGTGTCAGTTCATGTCAAGGTCCTGTACACATTACAACACACATTGGGGTGTCAGTCATGTCAAGGTCCTGTACACATTACAACACACATTGGGGTGTCAGTCAGTGTCAAGGTCCTGTACACATTACAACACACATTGGGGTGTCAGTCAGTGTCAAGGTCCTGTACACATTACAACACACATTGGGGTGTCAGTCATGTCAAGGTCCTGTACACATTACAACACACATTGGGGTGTCAGTCAGTGTCAAGGTCCTGTACACATTACAACACACATTGGGGTGTCAGTCAGTGTCAAGGTCCTGTACACATTACAACACACATTGGGGTGTCAGTCATGTCAAGGTCCTGTACACATTACAACACACATTGGGGTGTCAGTCAGTGTCAAGGTCTGTACACATTACAACACACATTGGGGTGTCAGTTATGTCAAGGTCCTGTACACATTACAACACACATTGGGGTGTCAGTCACTGTCAAGGTCCTGTACACATTACAACACACATTGGGGTGTCAGTCATGTCAAGGTCCTGTACACATTACAACACACATTGGGGTGTCAGTCATGTCAAGGTCTGTACACATTACAACACACATTGGGGTGTCAGTCATGTCAAGGTCCTGTACACATTACAACACACATTGGAGTGTCAGTCATGTCAAGGTCTGTACACATTACAACACACATTGGGGTGTCAGTCATGTCAAGGTTCTGTACCAATTACAACACACATTGGGGTGTCAGTCACTGTCAAGGTCCTGTACACATTACAACACACATTGGGGTGTCAGTCATGTCAAGTCCTGTACACATTACAACACACATTGGGGTGTCAGTCACTGTCAAGGTCCTGTACACATTACAACACACATTGGGGTGTCAGTCCTGTCAAGGTCCTGTACACATTACAACACACATTGGGGTGTCAGTCAGTGTCAAGGTCCTGTACACATTACAACACACATTGGGGTGTCAGTCAGTGTCAAGGTTCTGTACACATTACAACACACATTGGGTGTCAGTCAGTGTCAAGGTCCTGTACACATTACAACACACATTGGGGTGTCAGTCAGTGTCAAGGTCCTGTACACATTACAACACACATTGGGTGTCAGTCAGTGTCAGTCCTGTACACATTACAACACACATTGGGGTGTCAGTCATGTCAAGATCTGTACACATTACAACACACATTGGGGTGTCAGTCAGTGTCAAGGTCCTGTACACATTACAACACACATTGGGGTGTCAGTCATGTCAAGGTCCTGTACACATTACAACACACATTGGGGTGTCAGTCACTGTCAAGGTTCTGTACACATTACAACACACATTGGGGTGTCAGTCATGTCAAGGTTCTGTACACATTACAACACACATTGGGGTGTCAGTCACTGTCAAGTTTCTGTACACATTACAACACACATTGGGGTGTCAGTCACTGTCAAGGTCCTGTACACATTACAACACACATTGGGTGTCAGTCATGTCAAGGTCCTGTACACTTTACAAACACATTGGGGTGTCAGTCATGTCAAGATTCTGTACACATTACAACACACATTGGGGTGTCAGTCACTGTCAAGTTCTGTACACATTACAACACATATTGGGTGTCAGTCACTGTCAAGGATTCTGTCACATTACAACACACATTGGGTGTCATCACTGTCATGATTCTGTACACATTACAACACACATTGGGTGTCAGTCAGTGTCAAGATTCTGTACACATTACACACACATTGGGGTGTCAGTCATCTGTCAGATCTGTACACATTACAACACACATTGGGGTGTCAGTCATGTCAGGTCTGTTCACATTAAAACATCATTGTGGTGTCATCATGTCAAAGAATTCTGTACACATTACAACACACATTGGGTGTCAGTTCAGTTTCAAGTCCTGTTACATTAATACACAATGTTCATATCAACCTTGTTGGTGTCAGTTCAGTGTCAAGATCTGTACACATTACAACACACATTGGGGTGTCAGTCAGTGTTAAGATCATGTACACATTACAACACACATTGGGGTGTGTCAGTCAGTGTCAAGGTCCTGTACACATTACAACACACATTGGGGTGTCAGTCAGTGTCAAGGTCCTGTACACATTACAACACACATTGGGGTGTCAGTCACTGTCAAGGTTCTGTACACATTACAACACACATTGGGTGTCAGTCAGTGTCAAGGTTCTGTACACATTACAACACACATTGGGGTGTCAGTCAGTGTCAAGGTCCTGTACAACATTACAACACACATTGAAGTGTCAGTCACTGTCAAGGTTCTGTACACATTACAACATTGTTCATAAAAGGGAAACTAATGAATATCGTATGATTAGAACACTGTACCTTGTAAAAACAACAATGTTAATTACAGGGAAGCTGATGAATATCACATCCACCCCCGTAACTACCAAAGCCGCACATGGACCCTGACCAAGCCCTGGATCACAAAATTACCACCTGTGATATATGCTGTTTACGAAATGCTGTCAACAAGACCAGAAGTGACATATTCAGAAATAACAAGATCAGAGAAATGATGAGAATGACAACACACTTGACCCCATGATGATCTTATGTATTCTACACATACCATACATACCTTGGTCAGGTGAATCACATGTATTTTATCCATACCATACATACCTTGGTCCACCATTATATTCACCAACAGAGAATGAAGTGGTTCGGTCATCTGACCAGAATGAATTCAACAAGCTGAAAGTGAATTACATGTATTTATTACATACCATATGTACCTTGGTCACATGAATCACATGAATTCTATACATATCATACATACCTTGGTCAGGTGAATCACAAGTATTCGATACATACCTTGGTCAGGTGAATCACAAGTATTCGATACATACCTTGGTCAGGTGAATCACATGAATTCTATACATATCATACATACCTTGGTCAGGTGAATACATCTATTCTATACATACCTTGGTCAGGTGAATCACATGTATTCTATACATACCTTACATACCTTTGTCAGGTGAATTACATATATTCTATACAAACCATACATACCTTGGTCAGGTGAATCACATCTATTCTATACAAACCATACATACCTTGGTCAGGTGAATCATCTATTCCATACATACCATACATACCTTGGTCAGGTGAATCACATCTATTCCATACATACGTACATACCTTGGTCAGGTGAATCACATCTATTCCATACAAACCATACATACCTTGGTCAGGTGAATCACATGTATTCTATACATACCATACATACCTTGGTCAGGTGAATCACATGTATTCTACACATACCATACATACCTTGGTCAGGTGAATCACATCTATTCCAACATACCATACATACCTTGGTCAGGTGAATCACAATCTAATTCAATACATACATACATACCTTGGTCAGGTGAATCACATGTATTCTACACATACCTTACATACTTTGGTCAGGTGAATCACATCTATTCTATACATACCATACATACCTTGGTCAGGTGAATCACATGTATTCTACAGATACCTTACATACTTTGGTCAGGTGATTCATATGTATTCTACACATACCATACATACCTTGGTCAGGTGAATCACATGTATTTTATCCATACCATACATACCTTGGTCAGGTGAATCACATGTATTTTATCCATACCATACATGCCTTGGTCAGGTAAATCACATGTATTCAATGCAAGCCATACGTACCTTGGTCAGGTGAATAACATGCATTCCATACATACCATGGTCATGTCAATCACATGTATTCTATACATACCTTGGTCAGGTGAATCACATGTATTCTATGCATACCATACATACCTTGGTCAGGTGATTCATGTGTATTCTATGCATACTATACATACCTTGGTCAGGTGAATTACATATATTCTATGCATACCATACATACCTTGGTCAGGTGGTTCATGTGTATTCTATGCATACTTTACATACCTTGGTCAGGTGAATCACGTGTATTCTATGAATACCATACATACCTCGGTCAGGTGAATCACATGTGCTCTATGCATATCATACCTACCTTGGGCAGGTGAATCACATGTATTCTATGCATATCATACATACCTTGGTCAGGGAATGAATCTCCTGAGTTTGGAAATCTTGCAGACTGTGTACAATGCCGTTATCTCACGAAAACCACTGACAATTTTCGTGATACCCAGCAAAAAACTCTGAGCCCACCACTTGATCAACTTGAATCTGTGCACACACACACACACACACACACACACACACACACACACACACACACACACACACACACACACACACACACACACACACACACATACACACACACACACACATACGCATACACACACATGCATACACATATGCACATGCGTACGTACGCACACACACACATATGCATACGCACGCACGCACACACGCACGCACACACACACACACACAAAAGCTTATGATCAAGTTTGGCATACACGATTATTGTACAAGCTGAAATCTATTGGTCTGTCTGGCAATATGTATAATTATATCAAGTCCTATTTAGCCAATAGAACAATTCAGGCAAGAGTGGGAACAAGTTATTCTACTTCACGATGTCTTGATATGGGAATTCCTCAAGGTTCAGTGATAGCACTTATATTATTTAATATCTTTAAACATGATCTTCCTAATGTACTCTCAAATCGTGTTGTTTTGGTACAGTACGCTGATGATATATGCATATGGATGAATATTACTTTAAAAAAGACAACTCCCCAGAGAGCACAGAATTACATCAGGAAGGTGTATCAATCTGATCTTGATAGTCTTGGAAACTACATTTTAGAAAATGGTCTGTCATTATCAACTGAAAAAACTAACATGATGCTATTTAATCCTGGTGGTACTTTAAATAACTTGCCTACTTTCAGACTGCATGGTGAAGTGATACATTACAAACAGGTGGTAAAATTTCTGGGAGTTTTTATAACATCGAAATTAAACTGGAATGTCCATTTTGATTATGTTTTAACAAAAGCAAGAAAAGCCTTAAATTTTCTAAAGATAATAAGCAGATTACCCTGGGGAATGGATACAAACATACTACTTCATCTATCAACAGCACTTGTAAGATCTAAATTATCCTATGCACAAGAGGTGTTCTTCAGTGCACCAAAATATTTACTAAAGAAGATTCAAAGCTTAGACTGCAAAAGTCTTAAAATTGCACTAGGTGTACCAGTTCATGCTTCAAATCTGGAAACGTACAAAGTTGCTGGAATTCTTCTCTGAACAACTATCGTGAGCTAGCGACAGCAAACTTTGCAGTCAGAACTACTTCACAAACGGACAATTTTGTGAGCAAGGAAATTAAACTAAGGTCTGATGTTGACTTTCAAAACGAGCAAGCAACATTTCATCACATATGACTGTTGCAACTTATGTATCTGACTTAGTCAAACAGTCTAACATAAATTTGGATGAAATAGCTGAGACACCATCCACAACGCCTATCCCTACATGGGAAATGCTTAAAGCCACTTTTGATATTGATTATACAGATGCTAAGAAATATGAAAATATTAACATTTCGATATGCACAGCGAGAGAATACGTCGATGAAAATTACCGTACCCATCTCCATATTTACCGATGGTCAGTCTTAGAAAATAAATCTGCTGGAGCAGCGTTTTATGTTCCAAAATTTAGAATACAAAAGTCATTTTTCATTGGGCCAAATATATCTATATTTACAGCGGAATTAGTCGCTATTATACAAGCGTTGCATTATTTAGTAGACCTTAAACCTGTATTTGTCAAAGTAGTTCTCTTTGTTGATTCAAAATCTGTATCATATGCCTTACAGTCTTTTGATACAGACACAAGACCTGACTTAATTACTGAGGCAAATCATCTTATACATCGTTTAAGGACAAAAGGTACATATATCAGTTTATGCTGGGTGCCTTCTCACGTTGGTCTTCACGGCAACGAAGTAGTAGACAGAGCAGCTAAGCAAGGTGCACACAACACTGATAATACTATAGAATTACGTATTAAAACTTCCGTAAAAGAAGCTTGCGGCTTGCTAGAATCAGCCTCATGGATTCGTTTTCATGAACATTTCAATGAAAAGTTTGTGACACAACAAATGATAAAACATTCTTTTCAAAATGTATGTAAAAAATTGCAGTATTCTTTCATATATCATTCGAGATCAATTATTGCTGTTCATTTTCGTATTCAGCTAAAGCGTTGAAAACAAAATATTGTAAAAATATCAAGTGTATTTGCGGTGAACAGTTCACACTGTTTCACTGTTTATTTTACTGCAAAAAGCTACGTTCCTTTTTACCAAAAATGTTTACACAAGAAAACTATTCTGAAACTCATTTTAAAGAAGTAATTTCAGATCAATCTTTGTCAGTTAAAATTTCAGAATCATTGGTTCACAGTCCTGTTAATGTATTGCTTTAAGTTTATGAAGTTTGTACTTTAGCGTTAAATTTTCCCTTCGCATTGTTAATGTTAACTGTTAATGTTAAGATTTTGTTCCATTTTTATATTTACCCGCTTACTCATGTCTCATACTCATTCTCCCCTCTGCCCCCAATCCAACTCGCCCATCTCCCATCCTCCATTTTTCCCCTGTCTAATATCACTCATAGTGAACAGACGTTAAATCAAAGAACGAACGAACACACACACACAACACCTAATCATAACTTGAACAACACAACTCCGAGAATAACTATGACATAAATCTGCCTTGACTGATGAGCAGAATACTTAGAATAACTATGACATAAATCTACCTTGATTGATGAGCAGAATACTTACTCAGAATAAGTATGACATAAATCTGTACTGACTGATGAGCAGTTTCAGTTTCTCAAGATGATGTCTCCGCCCTCAGAATGAATTCCATATGCACTAACGTCACAGGTTGCACAAGTCCTATGTCATGCTTACGTCACAGGGTCCTACTTACCTTGTGACTCCCTTCCACCCTATCCACCAGCATCCTGCATTGTCAGCCATGACAAACAAAGCAAAAAGGAAGCTCTAGGAAGCTGGTGGACTGAGTAAAGCAGTGAAAGGGTTAAGATTTTGTAGCTGGCGGATAGGGTGCGGGAGTGAAAGGTTAACAGATGTTTTCTGTAGTCTATGTTTTCTACCCTAGCATAAAAAAAGTATGACTTCACTGTACTAACACCTCACAGAGCAATGTCACAGAAACCACTCTACACACAAGCTGATATATAATCACTTATATTCTCACACAATTTATCAACCCCATCGCCTTTAGACTCTAAGCCCATCCTCTACCCTTGATCAACAGAGAGGAAAAAAATATGCACATACAAACAAAACAGAGATGGTTGCTGTACAGATTATACATGATGTACAGAGACGTTTGATGCACAGAAATGTATCAAGTAAACCTGTCAAAGTTGAGTACAATGTATACCAATGTACACAGTATACCTGTGAAAGTTGTCTGGTGTGTACAAATGTGTAAAGTATACCTCTGACAGAGATGTACGATGTGTACAAATGGGTAAAGATTACCAGTGAAAGTTTGTACAGTGTGTACAAATGCATACAGTATATCTGTGAAAGTTGTCTGATGTATACAAAGGTATAAAGTATACAAATGTATAAAATATACCTGTAAAAGTTGTGTATGATGTATACAAATGTATCAAGTATACCTGTAACAGTTGTGTACAATGTATACAAATGTATTCAATATATCTGTGAAAGTTGCCTATGATGTATACAAATCTATACACTATAACTGTGAAAGTTGTCTGATGAATACAAATGTAGAACATACACCTGTGACAGTTGTGTACAATGTATACAAATGTACAGAGTATACCTATGATAGTTGTGTATGACGCATACAAATGTATACAGTATACATGTGAAAGTTGTGTGTGCTGTATACAAATGTATAAAGTATACCTGTGAAAGCTGTGAATGATGTATACAAATGTACAAAGTATACCTGTGACAGTTGTGTATGGTGTATACAAATGTATAAAGTATACATGCAACAGTTGTGTACAATGTATGCAAATGTATAAAGTATACCTGTGAAAGTTTTCTGATGCATACAAATGTATAAGGTATTCCTGTGACAGTTGTGTATGATGTCTACAACTGTATACAGCATACCTGTGAAAGTTGCGTACAATGTGTACAAATGTATACAATATACCTGTGAAAGTTGTGTCGCTGTGTGTGTGTCCCTATGGAGCGACATGTCTTCAGCTCGATGTACTTGTTGTCTCCTGGTACACTACTGTCCCATGCGTCTACCTCTCCCCCATACACTGCACAATACACATCATACACTGTACAATACACATCATACACTGTACAATACACATCATATACACTGTACAATACACATCATACACTGTATAATACACATACACTGCTGTCCCATGCATCTACCTCTCCCCCATACACTGCACAATACACATACACTGCACAATACACATCATACACTGCACAATACACATCAATGTACAATACACATCATACAGTGTACAATACCCATCATACACTGCTGTCCCATGCATCTACCTCTCCCCATACACTGCACAATATACATCATACAATATACAATACACATACACTGTACAATACACATCATACACTGCAAATACACATTATACACTGCTGTCCCATGTGTCTACCTCTCCCCATACACTGTACAATACACATCATACACCGCAAATACACATATACACTGCTGTCCCATGCATCTACCTCTCCACCGCACACTGCACAATATACATCATGCAGTGTACAATACACATCATACATTGCACAAAACACATTATACACAGCTGTCCCATGCATCTACCTCTCCATCATATACTGCACAATACACATCATACAGTGTACAATACACATCATACAGTGTACAATACACATCATACAGTGTACAATACACATCATACACTGCACAATACACATCATACACTGCAATATACACATACATGTACAATACACATCATACACTGTACAATACACATCATACACTGCACAATACACATCATACACTGCTGTCCCATGCGTCTACCTCTCCCCATACACTGCACAATACACATAATACACTGTACAATCACATCATACAGTGTACAATACACATCATACACTGCTGTCCCATGCATCTACCTTTCCCCCATACAGTGTACAATACACATCATACAGTGTACAATACACATCATACAGTGTACAATACACATCATAAAGTGTACAATACACATCATACACTGCACAATACACATCATACAGAGTACAATGCACATCATACAGTGTACAATACACATACACTGCTGTCCCACACATCTACCTCTCCCCATACACTGCACACTACACATCATACAGTGTACAATACACATCATACAGTGTACAATACACATCATACAGTGTACAATACACATCATACACTGCTGTCCCATGCATCTACCTCTCCCCATACACTGCACAATACACATACACTGTACAATACACATCATACAGTGTACAATACACATCATACACTGCTGTCCCAAGTGTCTACCTCTCCCCCATACACTGCACAATACACATCATACACTGTACAATACACATCATACAGTGTACAATACACATCACACAGTGTACAATACACATCATACACTGCTGTCCCATGCATCTACCTCTTCCCATACACTGCACAATACACATCATACAGTGTACACTACACATACACTGCACAAAACACATCATACAGTGTACAATACACACCATACACTGCACAATACACATCATACAGTGTACAATTACACATCATACAGTTTACAATACACATCATACACTGCACAATACACATCATACAGTGTGCAATGCACATCATACAGTGTACAATACACATCATACACTGCACAATACACATCATACAGTGTGCAATACACATCATACATTGCACAATACACATCATACACTGCACAATACACATCTTACAGTGTACAATACACATCATACACTGCACAATACACATCATACAGAGTACAATACACATCATACAGAGTACAATACACATCATACACTGCACAAAACATCAAACAGTGTACATACACATCATACACTGCACAAAACACATCATACACTGCACAAAACACATCATACAGTGTACAATACACATCATACACTGCACAATACACATCATACAGGTACAATGCACATCATATACTGCTGTCCCACCATCTGCCTCTCCTCCATACACTGCACAAAACACATCATACAGTGTACAATACACATCATACATGCTGTCCCACCATCTGCCTCTCCTCCATACACTGCACAAAACACATATACAGTGTACAATACACATCATTACTGCTGTCCCACCATCTGCCTCTCCTCCATACACTGTACAATACACATCACACAGTGTACATATACACATCATACACTGCTGTCCCACACATCTACCTCTCCCCCATATACTGTACAATACACATCATACACTGTATAATACACATCATACACTGCTGTCCATGCATCCACCTCTCCCCCATACACTGCACAATACACATCATACATTGTACAATACACATCATACACTGCAAATACACATCATACACAGCAAATACACATCATACACTGCTGTCCCATGCGTCTACCTCTCCCCCATACGCTGCACAATACACATCATACAGTGTACAATACACATCATACACTTCAAATACACATTATGCACTGCTGTCCAGCATCTACCTCTCCCCCATACACTGCACAATACACATCATACATTTCATCAACCACCTCTCCCCACACACTACACATACATGTCACACACTGCACAATACACTCATACATGCACAATACACATCATGCAATGCACAATACATATCACACACTATACAATCAATTTCATACATGGACCACCTTTCCCCATACACTGCACAATACACATCATACATTGCACAATACACATCATACAATGCATACTACACATCATAAGTCAACCACATCTCTTCCCCCCCTCCCCCCAATACACTACATAATACACATCACACTATACACAATACACATCACACTGCACAATACATTATACCATGCTGCACAATACATGTCATACACTGTCACAATACACATCATACACTGCACAATACACATACGCTGCACAATACACATCATACACTGCACAATACACATACACAGCACAACACACACCATACACTGCATAATATGCATCATACAATACACATCATACAATGCACAAGACACATCATACAATGCACAATACATATCATACAATGCACAATACATGTTATGCACCATTCACCTCTCCCCTGTACACTGCACAATACACAATGACTTCTACAGTTTGACAAGGAAATCCATCAGTCCAGATTTTCTCAATTGCCTTCTGTCAATTTATCCAGATAATAAAGATCAGCTTGGGTTTTCTGACGAGGGTTCGCTGAACCGATCAGGCCTAACAAAAAGTAAGTGAAATTCCTTGATGGATAATATTCGTTTAGGCGTGATATATGTGTAAATTATAATAAGATTGTGCCTATTATAATTTCACAAAACAATGGTCATAAAAGATCAGCTTTTGTTCCTGGAAAGCATCCTCAGTCTCTGGTGACAAACATATGGTCTGATCTTCTGTGCTGTGCAGTTGTCCGAATCCTGTTTGTTTGATCACAATGTGTTTGTTGGTTTCCAGGTATCACTGGTACAGTGGTAGTGGTAGTGCTTGTTCAGTTTTTTCCATATTCTCCAGTACATGCTTGGTCAAGCTGACTGTGCGATAGCTGGGAGTCTGCTTGGGTTCTTTCCACTTTTGAGGACAGGTACCATGGTCACCTCTCTACAGATTTGTGGTAGTGACCCTCTGACGACACCCACGGGGATGCCAGGAGGTCTTTCTGTGTAAATAGTATCCCTACCTTCTGGAAAGTCTGGGCTAGAAAAATTTCCTCTTTTCTGTCACTCTCTTTGTTTCTTTCTTCCTCTTTTGCTTTTTGTCATTTATTCCTATCATTTTCTGCCTTGCTGGTCCATTCACCTGTATGTGTTTGAGAAAGTCTTGTATACTTTCTCTTAGGATTGATAATTAGGTACATTTATACTAAGTGCGTTTTTGGCTCTAGGGAAATGAGTTATGCGTAAGCAATTTTAGGTAACTTAGGTCCGTTTTTGTATGTATGTTTTAGTGTCCTTAATTATGTTTAAATTTGTATTCAGGTATCCCCTGTGTGATAAACTGGATGGAGTGGTCAACGCCAGAGGCATCTCCATACATTACATGCGCGAATGTATTGATATGGATGGGACCCAGAGCCCCAATGCCTCACCACTCTACAATCACCTCCCAATCTGTTGAATCTCCTGACGACACTTGACATTCATTTCATCCAGCAAAAGGCGGCTGTCCATATGTTGCAAGACCAATTCATACCCAGTCATCAGGTACCTTGTTTACAAACCAAAATGGCAAGGTGGGGAAATGACACCCTGAGACATAACTACATAATGTGCACCAACTGGGTCCAGCCCAGCCACCAGACCAAGACAGAATAGAATAGCCCTCTCTTGATTTATTCTGGGCCTTCATCTCTCTATTGGGCCACCCACCAGGGTGCTCTAGGATCGGTCTTGTCTCTACACAAAGACCCACAACAGATGAGAAAGGCCAGTGTATGCAATTTTTTATGTCGGAACAACACGAGAGCCCATCATCACATTACACATAATACACTATATTACAGAACAGTGTGATTGTGTATGTGACATAAAATTAACACAATACATATGATACATAATATCACTGAAGAGTGAATGTGTTGTGATACATGATTACAGTATTACACATGATACATTCTATTACAGAGCAGAAAGAATGTGTACAATACCCAAAGAATGAGAGTGAAGGCGTGTGCGAACAACACTGCAGAATCCCTCATTGTTGTTGACAGGTCTCTCGGTGTCTGGTCTGCCACCCTCTTCATCTAACACACACACACACACACACACACACACACACACACACACACACACACACACACACACACACACACACACACACACATATGCACACACACACACACACACACACACACACACACACACACACACACACACACACACACACACACACACACACACACACACACACACATACACACACACACACATAAAGAGCTGATTTGAGAAAGCAGACGGATGCCATAGTCTGCCATTGGCAAAGAAGAAAATAAACAAGTTTATCAAAAGCTCACCACTTCCACAACACCCTAGCATTGCTCATCATCATCATGTGCCCTTCAGCATGGCGTTGGTGATCATGGCCCACCACACAAATCTATCCTTTGTCGCTGTAAGTACTTCTCCCACCCTTTCTGTCTTCATCCACTGTGCAAGTCCATCCATATTTTCCTCCCTGGCACTATCTGGTGTTCTTTTTCCCCTCCAGCTTTCCTGTTGTGACTAGGTGCTCTAATTTCTCCTGTTTCATAAAATGTCCTAAAAATGTTGCTTGTGTTTTCCTAATATTCTTCACTAATGTTCTTTTTGCATCTGCCTCCTTCAAGACTGTCTTGTTTGTTTTCTTTGCTGTCCATGGAACTCTTAACATTCTTCCTAGAAATCACATTTTAGTTGCCTCAATTTTGTTCTGACTTTGTGTGTTGACTGTCCATACTTCACATCCATACAACAATATCAGTTCTATATAATACTGAAGAACTCTCTCTCTGATGTTAATTGATAGGCATTTGTAGGTAAGAATGCTTTTCATTCTTTTAATGCTGTTTTACTTTCAGCTTGACCGATTCTGTTGGCTTTTTCTAATGTGCATCTGACGTCTGGTGAAATGACTGTTCCCAGATACTTAAACTTATCAACTTGTCTCAATGTGGTGCCATTTGCTGTTATTTTGCATGAGGGGATTTTGTTTTTTACTGATTATCATGACTTCTGTCTTCTTGCTATTTAGCTCCAGCCCCTAGAATTGCTATGGAAACAAAAGCCAGGATTATCAGTATATCTTTGAACTCATTCTGAAATACCAATGACAGACCTGAACTTTAAACGAAACCTGTGAGATAACCATCATAACCCGTGAGAACCAATGTCTCAGAAAAACAACAGGCAAGCCAGAATAGACATGATTAGAAATGAACAGACCTGGGAGAAGGCTGGAACAACACCTGTCAACCATTACAATAACACATTTCTAAGAAAGGTTCAGGGACATGGCAGACAGACTCACAGAGAAACAAGAGACTGAAAAAGGACTAGGAAATGGCAAGAGAGACAGAGACTGAGAAAGGACTGGGGCATGGTAGAGAGAGATCTATAGAGACAATGAGACAGAGACAGACAGACAGACAGACAAAGACTCTAGACTGAGAAAGGATTGGCACACAAACAGACAGAGAGGACAGAGGTATGGTAGCGAGAGAGAGACAGAGATTGAGAAAAGACAGTAGAATGATAGAGATAGTGAGAGAGAAAAAGAGAGAGACAGAGAGAGTGTGTGTGTGTGTGTGTGTGTGAGTTGTGTTGTGTGTACATGTGTGTGTGTGTGTGTGTGTGTGTGTGTGTGTGTGTGTGTGTGTGTGTGTGTGTGTGTGTGTGTGTGTGTGTGTGTGTGTGTGTGTGTGTGTGTGTGGGTGTGTGTGTGTGTGTGTGGGTGAGTGTGTGAGTCTGTATGTCTGTGTGTGTGTGTCTGTGTCAGTGTGTGTCTGTGTCTGTGTGAGTGTACATACCTGCAGTGACGTACTGTTCAAACTTCCATCCCCAATAACACATCTCTCATGCTGAGGAGTCATGTGCTCTTGCTGTTGCTTTTTGTTCTCTGTCTCAAACTCACACAGAAAGTATGTCCCTCGAAACTTGATGATGGCGATCTTCCAATCATCGCGATTTTCATACGGTGTACACAGCAGTTTCGTTAGAAGCCCTCTCCAGCACACAAAGTCTGTGTGAAGACTGAAACAATCATGCCGTCACAATGCTCCATTAAATTGCATTAAATTATCACAAGAGAGTGAGTGACTAATTCACTCAATCGCTGATTGTAGTTTATATATATATGTAATGACTGTTTCACACCACCACAGTGTGACCATTGTGAAACAATCAAACAAAAACCTTCAAATGCATGTGTTTAACATGCACAGTAGAAAATAGAGCCATTGGCATATAATATATTAAGTCAATACATTACCACAACTCATTTCAAAACTTGTTTCACATTTTATGTGTTATGGTTCATTTTTTATCACTATATTTTGTGTGTAGAGTAGCAAGGGCAAGTTGTAAGACAGGTCTAATGCCGTAATGGGACATGATGCTATTATCCTTGAGTAATAATGTATTCTGAAGTCTGAAGTCTGTATTTACATTACATTATTATATTACATACGTGTCAACCACTATCTGAGACACACCATAGTCATATACTATTATGAATACAACCATAGTCATATACTATTCTGTATTCATAATTCATACTAAAGTGTCAGGTCAAAAACTGTAACAAGGAGAAAAAGGTGTTTTTTTTTGTTTTTTTTTTTTTTTGGAAAACATAATTTATCATGTGTGTAATATGTAAATTATAATCATTCATCAACGATTAAAGACTTTACTTTTTGATAGAGTGAGAATCAGATGATATTCAAATACTATACCGTCTGCGTATTCACAACATGAGCTCGCCATTGCTGTGTGTGTGGAAACACTGTCAATATTTTTTTGGCAAAATTATCTTGATTTCATATCATCTTTTGTTTGTAGTGGCATAGTACTTGGAAAGCAATGAAAAAAATAGGAGCTATGGAGAACCATACAACTTGACATAATATGATATGATATATGATATGATATGATATGATATGATATGATATGATATGATATGATATGATTTTGATATGATATGATATGATATGATATGATATGATATGAATATGATATGATATGATATGATATATGATATGATATGATGTATTTATGATATGTATGATATGGATTGATATGATATGTATGATATGGTATGTATGGTATGGTATGGTATGGTATATGGTATGTGATGGTATGGTATGGTATGTATGGTATGGTATATGGTATGGTATGGTATGGTATGTATGTATAATAATAAATTACAATATTTATATAGCGCAAAATCTTGATAAAATCAAATCTAATCGCTGAAACAGACACACACACATGCACGCACGCACACACACGCACGCATGCAGCACACACACGCACTCACACACACACACACACACACACACACACACACACACATACACACACACACACACACGCCGCGCGCGCGCGCGCGCAGCACACACACACGCACGCACAGCTATAAATGGGGAGAAAGAATAAAAGCAATGGAAAATTATAGAGCATATGGTATGGTATGGTATGGTATGGTATGGTATGGTATGGTATGGTATGGTATGGTTTATGGTATGGTATGGTATGGTATGGTATGGTATGGTATGGTATGGTATGGTATGGTATGGTATGATAGGACATGATATGATTATATTGATCATTGATGTGATGTGATGTGATGTGATGTTATGTGATATGATGTGATGTGACTGACATGATGTGATGTGATGTGATGTATGTGATGTGATGTGATGTGACTGATGGATAGTATAGGATAGGATAGGATAGGATAGGATGGATGGACAGGATAGGATAGGATAGGATAGGAATCAGGATAGGACAACAACGACATGATACGACACGATATGGTATGAGATATGATATATGATATATGATACGATACGTACGATATATGATAATTATTGATATATATGATATATGATATGATATGATAGATATGATATGATATGATATGATATGATATATATGATATGATATGATATGATATGATATGATATGATATGATATGATATGATATATGATATATTTTATATTACATAATGTAATATTACATTGCATTATATCACACTGTATTTGGACATAGATCTCTCCAGAGTTTCTTATTGCTTATGTTACATGGTATATTGTTATGTTATTCTATATCATATCATATCATATCATATCATATCATATGTCTCTCAGTGTTTCTATGCTTATGTTATATGGTATTATACCGTTATATCGTATCGTATCGTATCGTATCGTATCGTATCGTATCGTATGTATCGTATCGTATCGTATGTATCATATCATATCATATCATATCATATCATATCATATCATATCATATCATATCATTAATCATATCAATCATATCATATCATATCATATCATGTATTACATACTGAACAAGAGCACTGGGTCACTGAGTTTTGTTCATTTTCAGTATTTCGATATCTGAGCCATAAGCCCATAGGCCTTTCTCAGGATTAAAATGACAATAACATGACACAGTCATATTATTTACACAGTAGAATTCATGAACTCACTTCCATTACTTCAACGCATTTCTGTCCCCCACTTCATGATATTCAGTTCTTACTCATTTCATGTTTCATATCAGTCACCTTCTCAGGCTGAACAAAACATCAAAGAACTTAGCTGATCTTGGGGGGGGGGGGGGGGATTGTTTTTTTTGTTTGTTTGTTTGTCTTTTGTTTTGTCCTGTTTTGTTTCATTTTTTCCCTAAAATATAATGAATTTAGTTTTTTGTTTATTTTTGGTTTGTTTGTCTTTTGTGTACGCCGGAAAAAGGCCAATTGGCCAAGAATTTGTACTTGTCCTTTTTTGTTGAAACATGAAAACAGCACCCATGCACGGCCACCAAAGAAGCAGACTGTTCAACAACATAGTGGAGTGTGGTCAGCTGGCTAAACAGCTTCAGTTCTCCATGCTCCACTAAAAACTTTGATTAGACTATGTGCAATTAATGATTCACGCAGTGAGTAAAAATGAGTTTGGAGCATAGCACTATCTTTACAAAAGCGATTTATAGGATTCATATAACAGCAATAATAATAATAATATTATTATCATTATTATTTAGGGGCCTAGGCCTAATTACTATTAATATTATTATCATATCATCATCATAAATATATGCATTTTCAATTTCATACTATCTTCAGGTATTTCTGGTTTTTAAATCCATAGCACTGTCATTTATTGACTGCTGTAACACTGCTGTTGTAACAACAGCAGTGCGATATTACAGCAGTGCCAGATCCCTACGGCTACTAATTTTCTGCCAAAATGCATAGCACAGTCATGACGGTGTTTTAGTTAAAATGACAATTCGGTGTTTTAGTTAAAATGACAATTCTAAGAAAACAAAAACAAACAAAAATAAAACACAAACAAACAGACAACACACATGCGCACACACACAGACACACACGCTCACACACATACACGCATCATTGCATGCATGCACACATGTGCACGCGCACACACGCACGCGCGCACACATAAAAGATTCTTAGGCTACATTTTCTAAGCTCAGTAGATGTAGGTGTCTATCTTACCTGTCAATGGCCGTGTTTGTCTGCGATTTCTTTTCAGACTGCAGTGCAAATTTCTCCTTGTTCCTCACCACCCATCTTAACATGTCGTCCAGATGTTCTTTTACATTCTTGTCTTTTCGAATCATTGATTTGTATCCCTGACGCAAGTTAAAGCCTGGATCCTGTTCTGCAGATTTCACATAGAATCTCAGCTGTCGTCGGTCATGGTGAAACCTTCTCTGTTCATCCTGACTGAAGCTTCCGATCTCCACTGGTTTTCTGAAGTGGGGGAAAGGCAGATCGTATCTGCTACAGTGCACGGAAAGTCGATGACTTTTACCTTGGTGTGATGGGTGCGTGTGTTCAAGTCGGGAATACTTTGCCATAGCAGCGACCTGATCGTTATGGTCCTCCTGGGAATCTTGCCGTTTCATTTTGATTTCGAGCAACGTTTAAACACTAGTAACTGTAAACATTGACCATTGCGCGGTAGCGTTTGTTTGGCCGGAAGCAAACCACTTACTACGTGGTTGGTCTCCCTTCAAACAAGAACATGTACTCTCACAGTTTTTTAGTCTCGGGTTTAAGAAGACAGCGTCTCTACGATCTGATTGTTACCATTCTAACTGTAAAAATAACGCATAGGAAATATAAACCAATAATCATGGCGAATGTGGAAATCCTGTGCATAAATCCGAAGGGCTTTCAAGGTCTTCGGGCCCTTCTTAACTTATGCCAGAAAAATCTTCCCACGTACCCACCCACCCCCCCTTTTTTTTAATTTAATCAGATTCTTTCAAAAGCCGTGATAAAGACTTACTGCTCATGAAGTTTGGAATTTGTTCAAGATTCATCGCACTCCGAAATTCCATATGCGCTCCAACCAAATCTGCCAACAATTGTCTGGCAAACCCCATGCTCTCCTTTTTTTTTTTTTTTTTACCTTTCCTTTCCTTTGGTGCCCACGATCTTGAGGATGATCATTCGACACATAAAGGTGGGGGGTGTTGTAGACACAGTCTATTCGTAAGCTCCGATCATTTCACTATTCCTATTATTTCTCTGGCAAGAATTCAAAATGGGCAGAGAGGGCCATGGACACAAAACACGAAGCTGACACTACCAGAATGATAGAAGCATTAAGATGATAATGAACAGGCCAGTATTCAATGCTGTAGCCTGGAACTGAATTCAAAATATCGGATCTTGAGTAAAACGTTGCCACATTCTTTCAATGTTTTAAGTTCAAATACCATGCCCAGTCAGGGTGGGAGAAGTATTTGCAGAGACAAAGGATAGGTTCATAGGAGGGCCATGATTGCCAACGCAATCTCAACTTCCACTGTTCAATACAGCCCTCCATCATCACCCCGCTCAATTGAAGTTCGAGTTACGGCCCGCCATGTGCGTCAGGGAGCAGGTCCTGTAGACAGTGGATCACAAACACAGGCAAGTGCTTGCAACTTTGCTAATCTCATCAAGGTAAACACCAAAAACGTTTTGCAAGATGTTTCAAAACGCCTCAAAGTGATGTGTTTAAACGCCCAGTCCTGCAGAAACAAATGTAACGACATCAATGATCTGATTACTCAAGGTAACTTTGACATTGTGTTCTTGTCAGAAACTTGGTTCAAACCACTTGGAGATGAACCTGACATTGCTGCAATTACACCACCTGGCTTCACTCTTAGGTCCATACCCAGAGGCAGTGGTCGTGGTGGCGGATTAGCCGTAATCTTCAGAAACAGTCTAGTGCCCCATTTGTCAGTGACTACCAAAGACTGTGTGTTTCAATCTTTCGAAGCATGCCATGTTCGCCTCTCATACCTCAATCAGACAGTATCATTTGTCAGCCTGTACAGACCTCCCCCTAACCGCAAGAACAAACTGACCAACTCCATGTTTTTGAATGACTTTCAAGCTCTGTTATCAACTTGTCTATCCTGTAAAAAATTGATTGTTGTGGGTGATTTCAATGTTCATTTTGATTCAGTTTCTGACCCTACTGCTTCTGCATTTAAAAGTCTGCTTGACAGTTTTGACTTAGAACAACTGATAAACAAACCCACACACTGCCGTGGTCACATCCTAGACTGGATTGTTACAAACAGTAGACCCTTGTTTATGAACATCAATGTCGATGACATGTTAGTCTCTGACCATTTTGTTGTGTCCTTTGAGCTATGCCTTAGGAAACCATGTAGAGCAACAAAGAGTGTATCATCACGTAAACTCAAAGCCATTAACTCTGTTGATTTTAGATCAGATGTGTTGTCAGGGTTTGCATATGATTCATGTACTAATGATCCTGTCAATGTTTACAACACATGTTTGCGTGACTTATTGGACAAGCACGCCCCCTTAGTTACACGTAACTTGACCGATCGCACATCCGCCCCTTGGATGAACCTGGAGATAAAGCAAGCAAAGCTCCAGCGCCGCGAGGCGGAACGGTTATGGCGCAAATCTGGCCTGACTGTGCACAAGCAAATTTATGCTCACCAGCGTAATCTGGTAACTAGCATGATTCGTAATGCTAAAAAACAGTACATGTGTAATAAGATAGTCAATGCGTGTAGCTCCGGGGAGCTTTTCAGAGTCAGCGGGGAGCTCATGGGAAAAGAACAGGGCCTTGTGTTGCCAACATCTGTCCCGGTTGAACAACTACCGGACAAATTCAATGAATACTTTTCTGGCAAAATTGAGCAAATTCGAGACAGTTTTCCAACTGGCAGTTCGACGACCGCTGACGCTGATCGGTTCTCTGGATCTGCACTCTCTGTTTTTCAGAGCGTGTCTCAAGAAAATGTGAGAGAAATACTGATGAAAATGCCCAAGAAATCATGCGAGCTAGATCCCATTCCTGCATCACTGTTTTTTGGATGTATTGATGAACTTGTTCCCCTGATAACTGATATCATGAACAGGTCATTGTGTACAGGCACTGTCCCAGATAGTTTTAAACATGCCCTAGTGAAACCACTTCTTAAAAAGTCAACACTTGATCCTGAGTGCTTGAAAAACTTTCGCCCAGTTTCTAACTTGCCATTTTTATCAAAGGTTTTAGAACGTATTGTCTTGGAACAGTTGTTACATCACCTTCAGTCCCACGACCTACTTGAGCCATTTCAATCTGCATATCGTAAATGTCATAGTACAGAAACGGCACTTGTTCGTGTCGTTAACGATCTTCTTCATGCTTCTGATCGTGGACATGTGTCTCTCCTGTCTTTGCTGGATTTGTCTGCTGCCTTTGATACAATAGACCATAACATACTTATCAACAGACTGCATACCACATATGGTTGCTCTGCAATCGTTTTGGACTGGTTTCGGTCCTACCTTAAGGACCGTACTCAATCTGTTGTTTTAGGAAAGTATCATTCCTCTCCATCAGTGCTCAGGTTTGGAGTCCCACAAGGCTCAGTGTTAGGGCCTGTCTTGTTCGTAATGTACACCAAGCCTCTGAGTCAGGTGATAAGTCGATCAGGTCTTCGCTATCACTTCTTCGCCGACGATTCACAATTGTATGATTCCAACATCCCAGCCGAGTTTCCAGCATTGCTTGGCAATTTTCAATCTGGTATTGAGGCTGTCGGTGACTGGATGATGACAAACAAGCTTAAAATGAATGAAGATAAAACTGAACTGATAAAAATCGGTACTAAACATAAACTACAACAAACACCAACATGCACAATGACAATCTGTGGCTGCAGTCTTTCTTTTGCACCATCTGTTAGAAATCTTGGAGTGTTTCTGCACGGCACCAAAAGATGCAGATGTTAACAACATAGTGGAGTGTGGTCGCTGTGAACAGCTTCAGTTCTACATGCTCCACTAAAAACTTTGATTAGGTCTATGTGCAATTAACGATTCAGCAGTGTGTACAAAATGAGTTTTGGAGCATAGCACTATCTTTACAAAGCGATTTATAGGATTATATAAACAGAATAATAATAATAATATTATTATCATTAATATTTAGGGGGCTAGGCTAATTACTATTAATATTATTAATTTCATATCATCATCATAAATATGCATTTTCATATATCTTCAGGTATTTTCTGGTTTTTAATAATTTAATAATATATTTTTATTTATATGGCGCAAAATTCTTGATAAAATCAAATCTAAGGGACTGTCAATTTATTTGGACTGCTGTTACACTGGCGTTGTAACAACAGCAGCTGCAGACATTTCTGCAGTGCCAGAATCCATACGGCTACTATTTTCTGCCAAAACTGCATAGCACTGTCATGACAGTGTTTTTAGTTAAAATGGACATTTTCGGTGTTTTACTTTTAGGTTTTAGTGTATAATGACAATTCTAAGGAAAACAAAAACAAACAAAAAAATAAAACACAAACAAAACAGACAACACACATGCGAAAACACACAGACACACACGCTCAAAACACAGACAAGCATAATTGCAGGCATGCCACACATGTGCACGCGCACATCTCGCACTCGCGTAAACATAAAGATTCTTAGGCTACACTTTCTAAGATCAGTAGATGTTGGTGTCTATCTTACTGTCAATGGACGTGTTTGTCTGAGATTTTTTTCAGACTGCAGTGCAAAATTCTCTTGTTCCTCACCACCATCTTAAAATGTCGTCCAGATGTTTCTTTTTTCATTCTTGTCTTTTCGAATCATTGATTTGTATCCTGACGCAAGTTAAAGGCCTGGATCCTGTATGCAGATTTCACATAGATTCTTCAGCTGTCGTCGGTCATGGTGAAACCTTCTCTGTTCATCCTGACTGAGATTCCGATCTCCACTGGGTTTTCTGAATGTGGGGAAAGGCAGATGTATCTGCTACAGTGCACGGAAAGTCGATGGTCTTTTACCTTGGTGTGATGGTGCGTGTGTTCAAGTCGGGAATCCTTTGCCATAGCAGCGACTGGGATCGTTATGGTCCTCCTGGGAATCTTGCCGTTTTCATTTGATTTCGAGCAACGTTTAAAACAATAGTATCTGTAAACTTGACCATGCGCGGTAGAGTTTGTTTGGCGGAAAGCAATCCACTTACTACGTGGTTGGTATCCCTTCAAACCAGATCTTGTACTTTCTCAGTTTTTTTTGTCTCGGGTTTTAGAAAGACAGCGTTCCTGTACGATCTATTGTTACCATTCTAATCTGTAAAACTAACGCTTAGGAAATATAAAATACAATAAATCATGGCGAATGTGGAAATCTGTGCATCAATCGAAGGTCTTCGGGCCCTTCTTATTTATGCCAGAAAAATCTTCCCTCGTACCCACCCACCCCCTTTTTTTTTAAATTTAATCAGTTTCTTTCAAAAGCCGTGATAAAGACTTACTGCTCATGAAGTTTGGAATTTGTTCAAGATTCATCGCACTCCGAAATTCCATATGCGCTCCAACCAAATCTGCCAACAATTGTCTGGCAAACCCCATGCTCTCCTTTTTTTTTTTTTTTTTTACCTTTCCTTTCCTTTGGTGCCCACGATCTTGAGGATGATCATTCGACACATAAAGGTGGGGGTGTTGTAGACACAGTCTATTCGTAAGCTCCGATCATTTCACTATTCCTATTATTTCTCTGGCAAGAATTCAAAATGGGCAGAGAGGGCCATGGACACAAAAACACGAAGCTGACACTACCAGAATGATAGAAGCATTAAGATGATAATGAACAGGCCAGTATTCAATGCTGTAGCCTGGAACTGAATTCAAAATATCGGATCTTGAGTAAAACGTTGCCACATTCTTTCAATGTTTTAAGTTCAAATACCATGCCCAGTCAGGGTGGAGAAGTATTTGCAGAGACAAAGGATAGGTTCATAGGAGGGCCATGATTGCCAACGCAATCTCAACTTCCACTGTTCAATACAGCCCTCCATCATCACCCCGCTCAATTGAAGTTCGAGTTACGGCCCGCCATGTGCGTCAGGGAGCAGGTCCTGTAGACAGTGGATCACAAACACAGGCAAGTGCTTGCAACTTTGCTAATCTCATCAAGGTAAACACCAAAAACGTTTTGCAAGATGTTTCAAAACGCCTCAAAGTGATGTGTTTAAACGCCCAGTCCTGCAGAAACAAATGTAACGACATCAATGATCTGATTACTCAAGGTAACTTTGACATTGTGTTCTTGTCAGAAACTTGGTTCAAACCACTTGGAGATGAACCTGACATTGCTGCAATTACACCACCTGGCTTCACTCTTAGGTCCATACCCAGAGGCAGTGGTCGTGGTGGCGGATTAGCCGTAATCTTCAGAAACAGTCTAGTGCCCCATTTGTCAGTGACTACCAAAGACTGTGTGTTTCAATCTTTCGAAGCATGCCATGTTCGCCTCTCATACCTCAATCAGACAGTATCATTTGTCAGCCTGTACAGACCTCCCCCTAACCGCAAGAACAAACTGACCAACTCCATGTTTTTGAATGACTTTCAAGCTCTGTTATCAACTTGTCTATCCTGTAAAAAATTGATTGTTGTGGGTGATTTCAATGTTCATTTTGATTCAGTTTCTGACCCTACTGCTTCTGCATTTAAAAGTCTGCTTGACAGTTTTGACTTAGAACAACTGATAAACAAACCCACACACTGCCGTGGTCACATCCTAGACTGGATTGTTACAAACAGTAGACCCTTGTTTATGAACATCAATGTCGATGACATGTTAGTCTCTGACCATTTTTTGTGTCCTTTGAGCTATGCCTTAGGAAACCATGTAGAGCAACAAAGAGTGTATCATCACGTAAACTCAAAGCCATTAACTCTGTTGATTTTAGATCAGATGTGTTGTCAGGGTTTGCATATGATTCATGTACTAATGATCCTGTCAATGTTTACAACACATGTTTGCGTGACTTATTGGACAAGCACGCCCCCTTAGTTACACGTAACTTGACCGATCGCACATCCGCCCCTTGGATGAACCTGGAGATAAAGCAAGCAAAGCTCCAGCGCCGCGAGGCGGAACGGTTATGGCGCAAATCTGGCCTGACTGTGCACAAGCAAATTTATGCTCACCAGCGTAATCTGGTAACTAGCATGATTCGTAATGCTAAAAAACAGTACATGTGTAATAAGATAGTCAATGCGTGTAGCTCCGGGGAGCTTTTCAGAGTCAGCGGGGAGCTCATGGGAAAAGAACAGGGCCTTGTGTTGCCAACATCTGTCCCGGTTGAACAACTACCGGACAAATTCAATGAATACTTTTCTGGCAAAATTGAGCAAATTCGAGACAGTTTTCCAACTGGCAGTTCGACGACCGCTGACGCTGATCGGTTCTCTGGATCTGCACTCTCTGTTTTTCAGAGCGTGTCTCAAGAAAATGTGAGAGAAATACTGATGAAAATGCCCAAGAAATCATGCGAGCTAGATCCCATTCCTGCATCACTGTTTTTTGGATGTATTGATGAACTTGTTCCCCTGATAACTGATATCATGAACAGGTCATTGTGTACAGGCACTGTCCCAGATAGTTTTAAACATGCCCTAGTGAAACCACTTCTTAAAAAGTCAACACTTGATCCTGAGTGCTTGAAAAACTTTCGCCCAGTTTCTAACTTGCCATTTTTATCAAAGGTTTTAGAACGTATTGTCTTGGAACAGTTGTTACATCACCTTCAGTCCCACGACCTACTTGAGCCATTTCAATCTGCATATCGTAAATGTCATAGTACAGAAACGGCACTTGTTCGTGTCGTTAACGATCTTCTTCATGCTTCTGATCGTGGACATGTGTCTCTCCTGTCTTTGCTGGATTTGTCTGCTGCCTTTGATACAATAGACCATAACATACTTATCAACAGACTGCATACCACATATGGTTGCTCTGCAATCGTTTTGGACTGGTTTCGGTCCTACCTTAAGGACCGTACTCAATCTGTTGTTTTAGGAAAGTATCATTCCTCTCCATCAGTGCTCAGGTTTGGAGTCCCACAAGGCTCAGTGTTAGGGCCTGTCTTGTTCGTAATGTACACCAAGCCTCTGAGTCAGGTGATAAGTCGATCAGGTCTTCGCTATCACTTCTTCGCCGACGATTCACAATTGTATGATTCCAACATCCCAGCCGAGTTTCCAGCATTGCTTGGCAATTTTCAATCTGGTATTGAGGCTGTCGGTGACTGGATGATGACAAACAAGCTTAAAATGAATGAAGATAAAACTGAACTGATAAAAATCGGTACTAAACATAAACTACAACAAACACCAACATGCACAATGACAATCTGTGGCTGCAGTCTTTCTTTTGCACCATCTGTTAGAAATCTTGGAGTGTTTCTTGACGAATCATTAACAATGGACGCGTATATCAACAATCTTTGCCGTAGCCTAAACTTCCAGCTCCGTAGGATTGCAAAGATTCGTCCTTACCTCACCACCGATGCCGTGAAGAAGCTTGCAGTTTGTTTTATTTTGTCAAGATTAGATTACTGTAATTCTCTCTTAGCTGGCTTACCTGATGACAAACTTAAAAAGCTTCAGGTCATTCAGAATAATGCAGCCCGCCTTATCCTGCACAAGAAACAATCTGACAGTGCAAATCCACTGCTGAAATCCCTTCACTGGCTCCCCATCAAAGCCAGAATAGACTTCAAGATTGCTTGCCTCTGTTTCCGCTGTCTAAGTGATACAGTCACTGCACCACCATATCTTTCTGAACTGATCCAACATTATGTACCGACTCGAACCCTTCGTTCCGGAGATTCTTTTCAACTAGTCGAACCACGTTTTTCTCTCTCCACAGTTGGCAAACGCGCTTTCTCTGTTTTTGGTCCTTCAGTATGGAACAATCTGCCACTCAACCTGAGAAAACAACATAGTTACTTAACCTTCAGAAAGGAACTTAAAACCCATCTTTTTCAAAAGTATCTGGTTGCAGAGTAACTTCCACGGCATTGGTGCTGAAGTACAAAATGACTGTTTTTAACCTTTTCTAGTCCTTGGCATGACTGTGTCTATTATTGGTGTTTTTTAAGTTTATTCTTCTGATTATATATTTTAATTTTAATTTTTGTGTGTGTGTATGGGTGTGAGTGTGTGTGTGTGTGTGTGTGTGTGTGTGTGTGTGTGTGTGTGTGTGTGTGTGTGTGTGTGTGTGTGTGTGTGTGTGTGCGTGTGTGTGTGTGTGTGTGTGTGTGTGTGTGTGTTGTGAACGTGAACATGATATGTTGGAATATCTTTGTATGCTCTCTGATTTGTTTTAATTAGTTAAATGTCTTATTCAGCTTCTATTTGTAATGCATGTTTTAATTAAGATTTTATGTAAAACGCGTTGAGCATTTTATGGAAAGGCGTTTATTCATGTAATAATAAATAATAATGCGGCGGGGCACATGATGATGATGACCATGCTAACATACATGTCAGAGCTCTTCTTGCCAACAAACCTTCCAAAGCTCTGAAGTTTCCAGGAGCTTCTCTCCTAACCACACCTCGGTTCTTGCTAATAACTTACAGAAAGAAATCCTTTTCTGTCTTTGACTCCCAGAAACATGCAACTTGTTGCCAATGTCTTTAGGACAAGCAGTTGTCTACTAACTTTTGAAAGGCATTTCAAAACACATTTATCATATCTCCAAAATTCACAGATTAATGCTTAAAGCCCTTCTAGGTCCAATCGTATTCCAGGTTTATCATTTGTACACACACACACACACACACACACACACACACACACACACACACACACACACACACACACACACACACACACACACACACACACACACACACATATACACACACACACACACACACACACACACACGTTCTACTGTCTGTTTGCCCTGGCAGAGTGGGCAAGCAGGGTTATCTGATATCACCAGATTAGCATTCGAGGGCAGGAGGTCATACACATATCTGAGGATGAAACTGATTCTGACAGGGGTCATATGCCACAAGTCATTCCAGCTTAGACTTCTTTGGAGTGTGTTTTCCCAAGTCGTTCACTGTCCCTGTTGGCCTTGTGGCACCCTCTTCTTTCTTCATCTCTTGTATTACCATATCTCTTTTTGCCTTCCCTTTGACCACCATTCCATTTTTATTGATCTCAGTCCTTGCCTGTTAGTTTGCATGTGTCCTATTATTTTTCTGAACATGAGGTTTTCTTTCGCTGCAACCAGCGCCTCCTGGACTTTCCATTTCTTAACAGTACTCAGCTTGGGCTGGATGGACGTTACAACCTTGTCTCCAGAGTCTTCAAGCATGATAAGAAGTCAGACCTTTCCTGCCTTGTACTCCTCAACAATAGATTTTAGGGGTAGCTTCAGCTTTGCCAAGCGAGAGTAAAGCGCAACGGCAGAGAGACTGGGTGGGACACCAAGCCATTTCCTTGTCCGTTGTGCATTTCCAGTCGTGATTGTGTTAGCGCCAATTGATTCATTATTCTTTCCCCCTTTCGGTGAATCCTGGGAGCATTTGAGGGATGTTAAAGAAAGGCAAGATGGGGAGCCAACCCACAAAGCCCATAAGTCTGGTCTTTCCCTGTGTCATCTGGTCTTTCCCGGCCGTCCACCAGACTGTTCCTAACAGTCAAAGATCTAGCCATGAGTCATTAGCAAGAAACTCTGGGGACAGCCAGACAGACGGAGGTCCTCAAATAAAGATAAATAAGATACTTAGAAATTCTTTACTTATATAAAAACATTGCTGGGCGCAGACTGCAACAGTGACCACTGTAATAGGAAGATTTATGTTGAAACTAATGAGAAGAAAACAAACCAAAACTAGCATCAATCTAAATATTAGACTCTTAAAGACGGATAAATCAAATTATGCAAAATTTAACGTAAATGTTCAAACCAAATTCAGTACTCTGAAGGACGTTGGTGACATTGAGGAACAATGGACAAATTTGAGAAACTCAATAAATGAAGCTTGTGAAAAAATCCCTAGAGTTGAAACAAAAGTAAAGAAGAACTGAATGACGGAAGAAATTTTAGGCTTGATGGAAGAATGGAGAAGGGTAAAGGGAAAACAGGAAAAATACGAAAAGGTGGATAAGGAAACCAGGAATAGGTGCAGTGAAGTTAAGGATGTTTGCTGGAAACAAAGTGCAAAGAAATAGAAGATAGAGACAAAACAGACCCTAAGTTTATGTACAGAAACATTGAAGAAATCGCCCATGGGAAAAAGACGTGCAAATCAATTGGTTGCTTAAAATCTGAAGATGGTACGTTTATTATGGCAAAAGACAAAATATTAGACAGATGGAGGCAGTACATTAAAAACCTTTTTGACGACGACAGAAAGAAGGAACACCACAAAAAAAAAAAAAAAAAAAAAAAAGAAATGTTGAAGGACCACCAATAATGGAAAGATAAAGTCAGAGCACTGCTGAAAAAGATGAAACCCGGAAAAGCCCCAGGACCAGACAATATTACTATAGAAAGATTGAGGCTCTCGATGAATTTGATATTGAAAAGTAACAGACCTCCAAAATGAAATTTATGATACCAGAAACGTTCCTATAGATATTTAAAAATCAAATTTCATGACACTTCCAAAGAAAGCAGGAGCTAAAAATGTTAACTCCGTCGTGCAATCAGCTTGATGGGTCATATGACAAAGAGTCTATTAAGAATAATCATGATGAGGACAAGGAAGAGAATTACAACAGAAATAGCAGAATAACATTGTTGAAGGGAAAGGAATCATTAATGCAATACACATCTTAAGAACTCTCATAGAAAGATGAATTGAATAAGAATTTACATTTTATGTATTGTTGATTATATCAAGGCTTTTGATCAGGTAAGACATGAATAACTGATCAACCAACTGTAAAAGCTCAATGTTGATGGAAAAGATTTAAGAATAATAATGAATACGTATTGGGAACAAACAGCAGCAACGAGAGTGGAAAATGATGTAAGCTCTTTCCAAAACATTAAAAGGAGGGGTTAGGCAGGGATGTGTTCTGTCATCAGATTTGTTTTCACTTTGCAGCAGAACCATCATGGGAAACATAAAAGAATGCCCTGGGACAAAGGTTGGAGGAAAAATGATAAACAATCTTCGTTATGCAGATGACACTGTTATAATAGCAGAAAACGAAAAAGACCTACAAAATCTTGTAAATTTAAAAGAAATAGAACGTAAAAATAAAGAGCTAGAAATAAATAGCAAAAAGACTGAAGTCATGTTAAATTAATCATTAAAAAAAAAAAAAAAAAAAAAAAAAAAAAAAAAGCAAATTAACAGCAAAAGGAACAACATTAAGACAAGTTGATAAGTTTAAATATCTGGGAATAGTCATCTCACCAGAAGGCAGATGCACATTAAAAATAACCAGCAGAATTAGCCAAGCTAAACAAACTGAAACAGCTTTCAAGAAAATGAAAAGCATTCTTATCAACAAACGCTTATCAAGTACTATGAGGAAGAGAGGTCTTCAGTGTAATATAGAACCGATATTGTCGTATGGATGTGCAGCGCAGTCAACATGCAAAGTCAGAACAAGATTTAGGCTGCTGAAATGTGTTTTTTAAGGCGAATATTAAGAGTTCCATGGATAGCAAAGAAAACTAACGAGACAGTCTTGAAAGAGGCAAACACAAAAAGAACAATGAAGAAGATTGGGAAAAGACAGGCAACATTTATAGGATATTTTATGCGGCAAGAGAAATTTGAGCATCTAGTCCCAACGGGAAACCTGGAGGGAAAAAGAGCACCAGATAGACCCAGGGAGAAACTATTAGACGGATTTACAGAATGGAAGAAGACAGAAAGGATGGGAGATGTACTTGCAGTGACAAAAGATAGATTCGTATGGAAGACCATGATCGCCAACGCCATGCAGCAAGGCACATGATGATGATGATGATGATGATGATGATGATGATGATGATGAGATGATAATGCTGCTGCTGCTGCTGAATACGTAAACAAACAAACAAACAAACAAACAAACAAACAAACAAACAAACAAACAAAATAAAAAGAAGCTCGCTCCGTCAAGGTCTGTACGAAACAAATCACATAAAAGAGTGCAGTTCGTTTGAGGACTTTCCTTCTCTTGTACTGTTGGCTGTGAGGTGTGCTTGTCTCGTTGTCTCACCGGAAGTTTATATCAAAGACCGCAATGGCGGGCGTTCTAACTGGAAAGTCTTGGATAGACTTTCGGACGAAAAACTATCTCTTACCTGCTGCATTTGATCGTGAACATGCAGCTCACGATGTCAGCACGCCTGTTTGCATCAATCTGAAGTCAGTAGTGGGTCTTGTGAATCCGGTAAGTGACGCTTCGTGTTCGTTGTCAACCACAACAATATGTCGCTCTTGTCACAACATGTCTGCAACGGAACGTTGCATGACGAAAATACACGTTTCTGTAGTGCCATTACTACCAGACAGCGAGTTCACAATTAATATCTTACGGTGGTTAAACTGAATACTATCCGTGGCTAATGGTGCAGTTTAGTTCTTACGGATTTTACTTAGAGACATGAGGTTTTAACAGTTCTACTAGGTATGTTACAAAAAATTTCAAATATTTTTAATAAATATGTAATTACCATCATTGAAAAGAGCAAAAAAAGAACATTAAAATGGTATAAAAAGTTCTTTGATTGATTGTCTGTGACGAAAGTTACGATTTTTTTAATGATTAAATTTTCGACGTTTTCCTTCAATGGATTACATAGCAAAAACTGTGACCGCGTATGTGCCGTTTCATCACAAAAAGCACCATAACTTTGGAACGACTGAACCGATTGAAAAAAATCAAGTATCCATAGAAAGGTCTTTGTTTAGCCAAGATGATTACGACTTTCATGAATCTCTGGGTTTTTGCATTAATTAGGAATTAATTCATTAATTGCCTCAACTGGCTAAAGCGAAAATTAATTGAGATTCCTAAAATCTTTACAGTTTCCAAAATCATCAAATTTCTTACTTGAAAATTGTTGAGTAAAGCCTCAAGATAATTATAATGATAAATTACAACAGTTATTCAATGCCATTAGGCTGAATCTTTATGTAATAATCAATTAATTACAGTTTTTCATGAACAACCGCCTTTAAGAAGTTGTCAACCTGTGTATTTATTAATTACCTCTTGGTTTTTATATACAGATGTTTATAATTATGAGATATGTAGGCCTATGTATATCATTATATATCATATACATGTGTGTATAGATATATGTGATGTAAATATATTTATATTGATTAATCAAAATAAAAAATTGAGAGCCTGTGATGGTAGTATAAAACCCCTTAAAAATAGACATGAAAATTGTTTGAATATTTCACTGAAAAAAAACTCAAGTTTCCTGGTAGCATAGAAATGAGTCTTTATTAAGACTAGAGATTACAGATTAATTACTAATTAAGCTGTTCTGAGGGGAAAAAAGATTCACAGACTGAATTGGTTTATAACTTGCACATCTGGAAAGTTCATATTGCAATTTTGAATTAAAAATTCAGCTGGTAGTAAGGACAGTGTATCTTTTCAATTATTTACCCTGACAAGCAGACCTTTTTCAAAAAGTTTTGTTTTTTTTCCTTGCGTAATCACACACTTTTTCATAAGCTGTCATACAACATGAAAGATAATGTGTTATGTACATAAATATGTGTGTGTGCATGTGTGTTATAAGTGTGCATATATATATATATATATATATATATATATATTATATATATATGTACATGTACCAGTATGCATATCACTCAAAAAATAAAATTATATGCAAACAAAAACACAAAGACGACAATATTTGGTTACAAATGTTTTAATGCATAATGCTATATCAAAATAAATACACAGAACAGGTAACAAGATGAAAAGGGCATCAGCAGAAATATATCATAACATACACGCACAAACACCAGACATAAAAATAAGCTACATTGCAAAAACAAAATTCTGAAACATATTTACATGAGTTACATACAAATAGTCCACACATACACAAAAAAGCACAGAATCCATAGTCACATTTACAGCTTGCTAAATGAAGAGATTACAAAAATGTGCAGACATTGTAAGAATGGAATCGTGAAAGTCATCTGTGTAAAACCAAACATGTCAAATGAAAATCTTAAACAATAACAAAAATTAAAAAAACTAAAGATTATACATGAAGGGTATCCAAGTGTCATTACCTAGACACACCCCAGTCCTCTTAGAGTGTACACGCTTGACAGGAAGGCTTCTCTTGACATTTTGCTGTTGACCTCTCCCAAGAATTTTTTGCTAAATACATGCAGCATACAAGTCACTGTTCTTCTCAGTACAACTATGCCATTTCCTCCTCTCCATCTGATACAGTGATGAAAATGATTGCTCCACATCATTAAATTCATATGAAAGGGTGGCTATGTATCCCTGATGATTATTGGCATTATCATTAATAGTGTTTAAAGCCCAACCCACTATATCCCTGATGATTTTTGGCATTATCATTAATAGTGTTTAAGGCTGGAGGGCTCTTGTCCTGAAAACCATTCTTTTCTCAAATGCCAATGTCTTCAAAAGTTCCATTTAAGCAAATGTATACGTGCTATTCTGTCTCTAGTGTACATGTATTCATGTGAGAGATACAATTATGAAGACTTCATGCATTAAAACCACCTCTCCCATTTAAAATGCCAAAACCCAAAGAAATAATGAGAATAATAAATAGCCTACGTACATTATATAGGCTACAGAGCAAACCTCTGGTAATAAAGTTTTCTTTTCAAACTCACTCAATATGTGTGCAAACATGAATTATTGCACAGCAGGACATGACCAGTAGATAGAAAGTGGCAGTGCATATATATATCATGACAATTGACTTGTGGAACAGGCAGGTCAAGTGAGAAAGACCTGACAGATCCTTTGGTTCAACTGACAGTGAATTCCAAAGAGATGGTGTGAGAAATGGAAAGCACAATGCTCAAGCTGACTTAAGATGACATTTTATCACCATCAGAAGCTTTTGTTTTGAGAACTTCATGCATCTGTTTTATTTACCATTAAGATGAGACAATCCTAAAACATGTGTTAAGTGAATCAACACAGCAAGAGAAGATGAGCTGACTGACTGTACAGGCCTACATATGTCAGTCTTGCACAAAAATTATCAAAATATCCACTTACAATGGCATCAGTCTGTGACTGCACGATGAAACATTCAGTCATCCCACTCATACCCAGGTGGGGGGAGGGTGGCATCGGAGTCACTCATTTTATCTGGATGAATAAAGACCTTACCCACTATTAGACATTTGAATGACAACAGTAACAGTAATGACAGACAAGGACTACTACTACTAGTTATCACAATTACTAGCACCTAATAATCATTGTATTTAGACCTATACAGTGCCAACAGTCCATATCAAAGCATCCTTGTGCACTTTAGACAGGAACAAAACAAACTAAAAGTGAAAAAAGATGGAGGTTTGTCATGCCCATACATTAATGCAGTAGGCCTATAGGCCTAAGCTCAGTTGGACACACACCAATTTAAAAGGCATATATTGAATATTTGAAATAAAAAAAAGATCACATTTAAAGCATTAATCTTAATCATTGTACCTAGGCTTTATATTTGGAAAATTCAAGATTTTTTTCAGTGTGATAATATTAAATTTAGAAGTTCAGCATTACTGTGCATCGGCTCATCACACCTTTGGGTATTTACTCTGTGTGTGTGTGTGTAGTGAGTGTGTGTGTGTGTGTGTGAGTGTGTGTTGTCACTGAGCTGCATCTGTCAAACATCAGTCATCAAGACTGTTGTGTGGGTGTACACATATCAGGAGATGAGACACTACTACATGACCAATATCCATTGTCCCTCACCATCCTTAACTATTGTAGTCCTATTTAGATCTACACTATGATTCTTGCTAAACTTGCCTAGTTAGTAGTAGTGAGTTTTAATCTTATCCAATCTGACAATCTGAAGTCCAGAAGTCTAGAAGCTGATAATCATAATGAGAGGCAGCAGACCTTCGAAGTTCGGCTGCCCATCGACACAGTTTGCTGAGTCAGCTAGACTCAGACTGACAACCAGCGTCAAACTGAAGCTTGTATTTCCAGTCATAGACAATAATTTTTCACCAAATTTTACACAGTACACTAAAAATGCATTGTCTTGTATGTCGTGAAAAATGAAGATTATATTCCAATAGGTTCAGCTGGTATGACAAAAAGAAAACGGTTAATCGGCACTAAAAAGTCTTGCGGCCATTGTGAACAAGGCAATAACAACGGTCACCACACCCACTATCTGTAATATGGCCTAAAATGTTTTTCTGACAATACAACTGCACCAAATTTTACACATAAGCAGGAAAATGCATGTTCTTATTGGTAATTAATTCACTTGACTATAATTCATACCTGTAAGTTTGGGAGATACGGCCGCAAACACCAAAAGTCACACCAACACTGCCACGTCAGCAAATCAGAGGAAGCTCGTGAAAATGACCCGATCATTATGGGAAAAGTACGGACTTCGGTATTCAGATCGGTAATTATCGGACACATGAATACATTAACGAAGCAAACAGCGATTGTTTGCCTACCCTCTCACATGTGCCGCCACGCCGGTCACAATCTTCCGCTGCAGTTTTCGCGCACGCGTAATCGCCGATTGTGACATACCTAGTTCTACTTCTACAAGTTCTAGTCCTAACATTAGCCTAATCATGTTAGGACTAGAAGTAGAACTGTTAAAACCTCATGATTAGGCCTAAGTGATAAACACTAAATGACATACACATAGCTGATAGCACTTGCCCCTGTCCAAATCCCTTGCGATCGGTTATAAATCTCCTGAATATATTTCCAACCTAGAGGATGAGGGGTAGGACTTTGATTAGAAACATGGTTAAATTAGCGTTAGTGTTGTCAAAAATAATGAAGTCTGGCTGCATTCATACTCAAACTCTGCAGGAGAGAGAGAGAGAGAGAGAGAGAGAGAGCACTGGACTTTAGATAGGTAGAATTCTTTTTTTGTTTTGATTTTGATCAGATACCGGTGGGGAGGTGTGCATGAATGCATGGATTGTTCCATCGACAGCCAGACATAGGTTTGTCAGTGTTAGATTACCTTGAACCCATGTAGATGTTGAGTTTAAGTAAAATCTGTACGCCTGTAGACAATGCCTTGCTGATGCATCCAGGATTTTCAAAGTGTAGGTGTTGTGGCATCAGCCATGAAATTATAAGTATTTTATATTTATATCACAAAGTATTTGTTACACGTGCATTTTCACAAAAGTGGAAACACTTGTATTTGTAACTTACTTTAGGACATGTATAGAATATGATAGATTACAGACCTATCACTAGACTGCATTAAACACTTGAGAACTGTTAATGTGAACATAGATCTGTTTTATCCATTTATATACTTCAGTTTATCAGCAGAGACATTTTCCTATTTTTCTTATTTTTGCAATACCATAGAAATGATAACAGACTGCCAAATTTGCATGTGCCATCTAATTAGTAGACATTTAAAGTACGTTTATTCAAAATTGTTACAAAACAGCAGCAAGAAATGCTGGGGAGAGCTGGGTAGAAGAAGGTTCTAGAGGAGAAGCTCCCCTTCAAACAAATGTTTCAGTCCTAAATGTACATGTTAAGGGGGCCAAGTTGCCTCTGCTGCATCCAGGTTTTGATTTCTGGATGTCCTTCTGGTGTCATCATTTTTTTGCACCTGGGTTCAAACCCATGCCTCCACGGTGGTTTGGCACCTCTAGGCCAAGTCACCTCTGTGACGGATGTCTTAACCATTTAGCTGTCAGACACCTGCTTTACATTGGGAAATTTTTACCCTATTTACGTTCACTTTTGTTCCTTCTAGACTGGATCCAGCTGGAACTCTTTTAAGTGTTTCTGCCATTGACTTTCAGGTATCTGGTCCTCTTTTTTCCTGTATCATATTGTAGATGATTATGATGATTATGATAGATCCGCAGCACACCATATTTATCATAATATATGATACGATATATATCATAATGGAGATAATTATAATGATTGGTTTTGATTTGCTGCACAGTTTTTGCGAGAATGTAGGCCTACATTGTATTGTTTTATTATAAAATTCATAGCTAAACTATGTACATTATATTAATTATTATTTTATTATCTCTCATGAACTTACTTGTGCCTCCAAATATACACCCCTGTTTGACCTCTTTATTCTGCTTCTAATGCAAATTGTTTGCAAAGTCCTCGATACAGATGTGCCACAGTCTGTCCCCACTCTTATTCTGTGTCTGGCTTATACAGTTGGAAAGATCTTCCCCCATTTGGATGACCATTGACTGTCATGTATTCTGTCTTCTTTTAAGTCTAGCTTGAAGACATATCTTTTTGTCTGACAGTGATAATTTCCCCCTCAACATGCCCAGCATTTTGCCTCACCCTCCTCCTGTCTTCCCTTTCCCAGTCTGCTTGTGCTTCAAGCCTTGGAGTTTTGATAATTGGTGGGTGATTGCTTTGTGTAAATGTTGAGAGTGTGCGCCTTGATTTGATTCTTGATTGAATATTTGGCACCTTGTGAATGTCATTGCTGTTATTGTTATCATTGTTGTTATTATCATTATGTCACTATGCCTGTGTTGTGTTCCAGCAACCCCAGAACAAAGTGTCCTACCAGTTGGCTGTCACCCTGTATGATGCCGGCTTCAAACAGTTTTTTGGTCGACAGTGGATGGGACCAATCATGGAAGGGCGGGGCACCGGGGGCTCCAAACTACAATATAACACGGTCAGTCATCAGATGGCCTTCATGTGTTATCATCTTCATTGTAATCATCATAATCTTCATCATCATCATCATCTTGTTCTTCTTCATGACAGAGGGGCAGGGCACTAGGGGCTTCAAACTACAATATAACAATATTAACATGGTCACTCATCAGATAGCCTTCATGTGTTATCATCATTGTTATCGTCATCATCATCATCTTCATCATCATGGAGGGGCAGGGCACTGGAGGCTCCAAACTATACTATAACATGGTCAGTCATCAGATGGCCTTTATCAGTTTATGTGTTATCATCATCATCATCATTATCATCATGGAGTTTCAGATGGCTTTACAACTCATTCAGTCATGTTATGATATTACATGCTTTCATCATTATCATCATCATCATCATCATCATAGTCATGGACATTACATCATCTGTCTTTGATTCTGAACAAATATTTGCAGATGTTTCACCCTCACCAAATGTCTGATAGTTTCTCATTTCAGGTTGTCATAAATCCATAAGTTGAATTGAGTCTCATCTAATTTGGGGTCTGTGTATCATATGAAATCACATCTAGGTAGTTTTACTATATAGGTAACATTGGTAGTGTTACTAATAAGTGACATCACAGCTCTTTGTCTTAGTTAAGTTGATCACTTAATGATTGGATTTATCAAAGCTTGACCATGTATTCAGCTTATTTAGAATACTATCAATATTTCATTGTAAATGAGCATGTTCATACTGGCCATAATTTGGGTTACTATGACTGTCCATGTTATTGTGACTTTGACCTGTGTGTTATTGTGTTATTGTGACTATGACCTCTATGTTGTTGTGTTATTATGGCTGTGACCTGTATTATTATTTATTGTAACTGTGACCTGTAAGCACTGTGCTTTATTATGACTGTGACCTGTATGTATTGTAATATTGTGACAGTGACCTATGTGTTATTGTGACTGTGACCTGTGTGTTATTGTGACTGTGCCCTGTGACCTGTGTGTTATTGTGACTGTGACCTGTGTGTTATTGTGACTATGACCTGTGTTGTTGTGACTGACCTGTGTGTACTGTGTGTTATTGTGACTCTGACCTGTGTGTTATGGTGTGTTATCATGACTGTGACTTGTTTGTACTGTGTTATTGTGACTGTGACCTGTGTGTTACTGTGACTGTGACCTGTGTGTACTGTGTGTTACTGTGATTGTGATCTGTGTGTACTGTGTTATTATGATTGTGACGTGTTATTGTGACTGTGACCTGTAAGTACTGTTTGTTATTGTGACTGTGACCTGTAAGTACTGTTTGTTATTGTGATTGTGACCTGTGTGTACTGTGTGTTATTGTGACTGTGACTGTGTGTACTGTGTGTATACTGTTATTGTGACTGTGACCTGTGTGTACTGTGTTATTGTGACTGTGACCTGTGTGTACTGTGTGTTATTGTGACTGTGACCTGTGTGTACTGTGTGTTACTGTGATTGTGACCTGTGTGTACTGTGTGTTACTGTGATTGTGATCTGTGTGTACTGTGTTATTATGATTGTGACGTGTTATTGTGACTGTGACCTGTGTGTACTGTTTATTATTGTGACTGTGACCTGTAAGTACTGTTTGTTATTGTGACTGTGACCTGTGTGTACTGTGTGTTATTGTGATTGTGACCTGTGCGTACTGTGTGTTATTGTGACTGTGACCTGTGTGTTATTGTGACTGTGACCTGTGTGTACTGTATGTTATTGTGTTATTGTGACTATGACCTCTGTGTTGTTGTGTTATTATGGCTATGACCTGTATTAATTATTGTAACTGTGACCTGTAAGCACCATGTTTTATTATGACTGTGACCTGCATGTATTGTAATATTGTGACAGTGACCTGTGTGTTATTGTGACTGTGACCTGTGTTATGATTGTGACCTTTGTTATTGTGACTGTGACCTGTGTGTTATTGTGACTGTGACCTGTGTGTACTGTGTGTTATTGTGTTATTGTGACTATGACCTCTGTGTTGTTGTGTTATTATGGCTGTGACCTGTATTATTGTAACTGTGACCTGTAAGCACTGTGTTTTATTATGACTGTGACTGTATGTATTGTAATATTGTGACATTGACCTGTGTATTATTGTGATTGTTACCTTTGTTATTGTGACTGTGACCTGTGTGTTTTTGTGACTGTGACCTGTGTTGTTGTGACTGTGACCTGTGTACTGTGTATATTGTGAACTGACCTGTGTTTGTGTTATTGTGACTGTGACTGTGTTTATTGATGTGACCTGTGTGTTATGTGACTGTGACCTGTGTGTATGTGTGTTACTGTGACTGTATCTGTGTGTACTGTGTGTTATTGTTGTTATTGTGACTTACCTCTGTGTTGTGTTATTGGCTGTGACCTGTTTATTGTACTGTGACCTGTGGTTACTGTGTTACTGTGATCTGTGTGTACTGTGTTAGTTACTGTGACTGTGACCTGTGTACTTATGTGATTGTTACATTGTGTTATTTGATGTGACGTGTTATTGTGACTGTGACCTGTGTTTATGTGACTGTGACCTGTGTGTACTGTGTGTTACTGTGACTGTGACCTGTGTGTACTATTGTGTTAATTGTGATTGTGACGTGTTATTGTGACTGTGACCTGTGTGTTATGTGACTGTGACCTGTGTGTACTGTGTGTTACTGTGATCTGTTGTGTGTACTGTTTATTATGATTGTGACGTGTTATTGTGACTGTGACCTGTAAGTACTGTTTGTTATTGTGACTGTAACCTGTGTGTTATTGTGACTGTGACTGTGACTGTGTACTGTGTGTTATGTGACCTGTGTGTACTGTGTGTTATTGTGACCTGTGTGTACTGTGTGTTATTGTGACTGACCTGTGTGTACTGTGTGTTATTGTGACCTGTGTGTACTGTGTGTTATTGTGACTGACCTGTGTGTACTGTGTGTTATTGTGACCTGTGTGTACTGTGTGTTATTGTGACTGTGACCTGTGTGCACTGTGTTATTGTGACTGTGACCTGTGTGTACTGTGTGTTATTGTGACTGTGACCTGTGTGTACTGTGTGTTATTGTGACTGACCTGTGTGTACTGTGTGTTATTGTGACTGTGACCTGTGTATTATTGTGACTGTGACCTGTGTGTACTGTGTGTTATTGTGACTGTGACCTGTGTGTTATTGTGACTGTGACCTGTGTGTATTGTGTTAATGTGACTGTGACCTGTGTGTACTATTGTGTTATTGTGACTGTGACTGTGACCTGTGTGTTATTGTGACTGTGTGTACTGTGTGTTATTGTGACTGTGACCTGTGTGTATTGTCTGTTATTGTGACTGTGACCTGTGTGTACTATTGTGTTATTCAGGTTTCCCACTTTTCCCCGAATTTGCTGATTTCCGCGAAAACCGAGAGTGAGAATATGCAAATAAAAAAGAAAAAAGAAAAAAAAAAATCGCGAAAAAAAAACAAAAAAACTATAAATCAAGCTCAGATATGTGTCAGATTGCGCTATTTTAAACGTAAATTTTCAAAATTTTCCAGGTGGGCAAGTCCCCCCCGACCCCCCTGATTTTCAGGGATTTTTGCTTTTCCTCAGCGGGAGCCCTGGTTATTGTGACTATGACCTGTGTGTACTGTTATTGTGACTATGAATGTCCCACAACTGTAAACCACTTAGTACTGTCATTATTTGACTCAAGTATAACACCTAGACATTTTGATCTTTTAATGTATCACCTGTGAAAAGTGTGTATATATATGTGTGTGTGTGTGTGTGTGTGTGTGCAGTGTGTGTACTTTCACACCAGCATCAACAACACACAAATGATGGTGGTGGTGGAGGTGGTAGCTCACACCATAGCTCCTGATGGACGACCACGTCAGGTCAGCTGTGGATGGACTGTCCTGCGCCCATTTGATTCAGATGAACAACTGCCTGACCTGCGGGGACCGTCAGCACCCACACAAAAGTGAGTCATCATGTGGTAATACACACAGAATTAGTTGATGGTGTGTGCGTGTGTATGTGTGTGTGTGTGTGTGTTTTGCATGTGTGTTTGTGTGTGTGTGTGTGTGTGTGTGTGTGTGTGTGTGTGTGTGTGTGTGTGTGTGTGTGTATGCTTGTGTGTGTGTGTGTGTGTTATATGTATATGTGTGTGTGTTTACATATGTGTGTGTATGTATGTGTGTGTGTGTGTGTGTGTGTGTGTGTGTGTGTGTGTGTGTGTGTGTGTGTGTGTGTGTGTGTGTGTGTGTTGTATAGTAATTAGTATTAATGGAATTGTCATTACGTCTTTCAGACAGGAGATGTACTATGGGTCTCCAAGAGCTCTCTACTTCATGGATGAACCCATTGAATGTAAGTGTGTTTGTGTGTATATGTGTGCGTGTGGGTGTTTGTGTGTGCATGCGTGGTGTGTGGGTGTGGTGTGTGTGTGGTGTACGTGCATATATTCGCTGCATGTGAGCATGTATGCAACAGCACTTTTATGTCATTTCTAAACCATAAATTTTGACATGAGGGAGCTGTGTGACATAATGCTTTGTAAAAGACCAGCTCTTTAATTCTGATTGATAACTGTAAAAGACAGTTGTTTAATTTTGATCAATAACTGTAAAAGACCAGCTTTTTAATTCTGATCGATAACTATGAAAGAGCAGCTGTTTAATTCTGATCAATAACTACAAAAGATCAGCTGTTTATTTTTGAAAGATAACTGTTAAGACCAGCTGTTTAATTCTGAATGACAACTGTTAAAGACCAACTGTTTAATTTGATGATAGACTGTAAAAGACCAGCTGTTTAATTTTGATTGATAACTGTAAAAGACCAGCTGTTTATTCTGATTGATGACTGTAAAAGACCAGCTGTTTAATTCTTGAGATAACTGTAAAAGACCAGCTGTTTAGTTCTGATTGATGACTGTAAAGACCAGCTGTTTAATTCTTGAAGATAACTGTAAAAGACCAGCTGTTCATTTCTGAATATAACTGTAAAAGACCAGCTGGTTAATTCTGATCGATAACTGTAAAAGACGAACTGTTTGTTCTGATTGATGACTGTAAAAGACCAGCTGTTTATTCTGATTGATGACGTAAAGACAACTGTTGTTTCTGATTGATGACTGTAAGCCAGCGTTTATTTTGATTGATGACTGTAAACGAATGTTGTTGATTGATGACTGTAAAAGACCACTGTTATTCTGATTGATAGCTGTTAAAGATTAGCTGTTTTGTTGATAATTACACTATTTATATGGCCCAACTCTTGAATTCAAATCAAAGCACATCCACACACCACACATATGCATGCGATTAACGGAGACTGCCTTACAACACGCGAAAAAATATTTGCAAAAGACTAACTCCATCAGGTTCTTGCGTTTGCTTTGTATTTTCCATTTTCCTGTGTGCACATGAGACACAGTCTTTTACAGCGGATTTGACAAGATGAATCCAAGCTATGGAAATGAGGTGTTATCGCAAGATACTAAAAATTAAATACACTGATCATATCACTAGTGAACAAGAGCACCAAACCATCAAGTAGCATGTAGAACCATATGAAGATCTGCTGACGTCAGTCAGAGAAAGAAATCTGTGTTGATATGGCAGGTAACATGATCCAGTGGCCCTGATAAATTAGTCCTTCTGGAAACTGTTGAAGGATGTGGATGGAGGGGAAGACAGAATAAGAGATGGACATTGCGCAAAGGACAGAATTTTTTGTTGTTTTTAGAGATCCAGGGTTTGGCACTCTACCTACAGGGCTGGAGGAATCTGGTGAACAGTTCCTAAGTGTGATGTTCCAATGACTTGACGAATTAAGAGAAGAAGACAATTGAGAAATAGTTCCAATTATGCAGTGATTTGATGAAGATTTTTATACACTTGTGTGTTATTTTCAGCCAGTGGTGAATTAAGAGGATATAATTGAGAAAAATTTCGAATTATGCAGTGATTTGACTAAGATTGTTTACACCCTTGTGTGTTACTTTTGACCGGTCATATTGCTGTGTGAATTGTATTTCAACCAGTCGTGAACTGTATTTCAGCCAGTGGTGTTGCTGTATGAAGTAATATCATACATATCAACCAGTCATATTGATGTATGCACTGTTTCAGCCAATCAGTTGTTGAAGGCAGTGTCAGGACGATCTCTGAGCTACTCGGTGGCGATGCACAAGGGGATGAGGAAGGTGATAGGCTTGTTGCCGGAAAACGTCATCGTCAGCAGGGACACCATCGTACCTGGTCTGGAGGATACCCCAGGTGAGAACAGTGTGACAGGTAGTCAGATGGCTTTATTGTTTTGGTACATCTGTACTGTGCATGGTATGTAAGGGTACAGCTGTAATGTATGGACCTGTCACAGATGTTAGGGTACAGCTGTAATGTATGGACCTGTCACAGATGTTAGGGTACAGCTGTAATGTATGGACCTGTCACAGATGTTAGGGTACAGCTGTAATGTGTGGACCTGTCACAGATGTTAGGGTACAGCTGTAATGTGTGGACCTGTCACGTGTTAGAGATGTTAGGGTACAGCTGTAATGTGTGGACCTGTCACAGATGTTAGGGTACAGCTGTAATGTATGGACCTGTCACAGATGTTAGGGTACAGCCGTAGTGTATGGACCTGTCACAGATGTTAGGGTACAGCTGTAATGTATGGACCTGTCACAGATGTTAGGGTACAGCTGTAATGTATGGACCTGTCACAGATGTTAGGGTACAGCCGTAGTGTATGGACCTGTCACAGATGTTAGGGTACAGCTGTATTGTATGGACCTGTCACAGATGTTAGGGTACAGCTGTAATGTATGGATCTGTCACAGATGTTAGGGTACAGCTGTAATGTATGGACCTGTCACAGATGTTAGGGTACAGCCGTAGTGTATGGACCTGTCACAGATGTTAGGGTACAGCTGTAATGTATGGACCTGTCACAGATGTTAGGGTACAGCTGTAATGTGTGGACCTGTCACAGATGTTAGGGTACAGCTGTAATGTGTGGACCTGTCACAGATGTTATGGTACAGTTATTATGTGGAAACAGCTGTAATGTGTAGAATCGTCAAATGCACTATGGAGTTATTGAAGTGCTCCCATTTCAAGTACAGAAGCACTGTTGCAGATGAAGATCAGTTCCGGAAGCCCCAGTTGCGAGCAGGAGCATCGTGTGCCCTGGAGGGAGTGACCATCACACTACAGCCCAACATGGAGCGCTTTGAGGACGATCTGTGCCAGTTGCTTAGTGAAGATCGTGCCAGTCGTGAAAACCGTGCTCAGGAGTCACTCAGTATTAGTGTGCTGGAGAGAAGACTACAGGTCAGTATGACACACTGTACATTTGTGCCATTGTGACACACTGCACATTAGTATAGGACACTGTACATTATGTCAGTATAACACACTGTATGCCAGTATGACACAAGACATGTCAATATGACACACTGTACGTTATGTCAGTATAAAACACTACACATTATGTCAGTATGACATACTACACATTATATCAGTATGAAACACAACACATTATGTCAGTATAACACACTACACATATCAGTATGGCACACAATGCATTATGTCACAGACTACAAATGTTTTCAGTATGAGACATACAACACATTATGTCAGTGTGTCATAAAACAGATTATATCAGTATGACACACAACACATTATGTCAGTATAATATACAACACATTATGTCAATATGACATACAACACATGTCAGTATGACACACATTATGTCAGTATGACACAACACAGTATGTCAGTATGACACACAACATGTTATATTAGGTCTGTTGACCTATTGACCTATGACCTATGTTGATTTGCTGATGTATGACTTATGGACTGACCTATGACCTGTGGACTAACCTATAAGATGTGAACTGACTTATGACCTGTGGCCTGACCTGTGACTTATGAAATGATTTGTAGATTGACTCATGACCTGTAGATTGACCTATGGACTGACTTATGACCTGTGAACTGACCCATAACTGACCTATGGACTGACTTATGACCAGCGAACTGACTTATGATCTATGTATTGACCTATGACCTGTGGACTGACCAATGAACTGTGGACTGACCTATGACCCTGTACTGACCTGTGACCAGCAGACTGACTTATGACCAGCAAACTGACTTATGATCTATGTACTGACCTATGACTTTTAGACTGACCTGTGGACTGACCTATGGCCCTGGACTGACATGTGACCAGCAGACTGACCTATGACCAGAAATCTGACTTATGATCTATGCACTGGTCTATGACCTTTAGATTGACCTACGAACTGTGGACTGAACTATGACCCTGGACTGACCTATGTCCAGCAGACTGACTTATGACCTGCAAACTGACCTAAGAGCTATGAAGTGACCTTTGATGTAGATAAGCTGCAGACTTCTTGCTTGGTGACCGTGATCTTTGAGTTAATATCTATGACTTCTGCACAGGTGAAAGTTCATGATGGCTGGACATACATAGACAAACCACAGACCTTTCAGCTATTGACCCCTGACCTATTGACCTATGACCTCTGCATAGATGGGAGTTCACAATTGCTGGACATACATAGAAAAGCCACAGATCTTTCACCTGTTCACCGCTGACCTATGGTCATATAACCTATGACCTCTGTAGAGGTGGGAGTTTAGAGTGGCTGGACATACAAAGACAAGCCATAGACCTTTCATCTGTTGACCCCTGACCTATTGACCTATGCCAGAGGGAAGTTCACAGTGGCTGGACGTGCATAAACAGGCCACAGGCCTTTCACCTGTTGACCTGTATCCTGTGACTTAAGACCTCTGATCTCCATACAAGTGGGGATTCACAAGGCTGGATGTTGTGTCATTAGTGGGTTCAGGTCACAAATAGGCAACAAACTGAAACGTGGGTACAGAAATAACACGTGATTCCCACGATGTGTGTAAGCAAAAGGTCTTCTGTAAAGAGTTCCAGTGATTGTTGATAGTAAGCAGTTGTTATTTTCCCTTCATTTGCCAGGCTCCTCTAAAGGGTGGAACTAGCGCCTCTTGGTGCCTGGAGTGCAGTGTTCTTGTCTCCTGATAAAATTAGGGAGTGCTCATTTTATGTTGGAAGTCTTGACTGAACTATTATTTTATAAACTTTTAGCTTTATGCCAGTTTTGTAGCGTTTACATGTTATGATGTAGAAAAACGACGTGCCACTAGCTTCTAAAGTCCACTATCTTCTTAAGTAAGTGCCAATTAATCTGACTTCATGTCAGATATGTGCAGTTAAACATTTTGTTCCCATTAGTGACAGTGGTTCCGTTAATGACGCAGCACTGGACATACATAGACAAGCCACAGACCTGTCACCTGTTGACCCCTGACCTATTGACATATGACCAATTTCAGTACAGGTGGGAGTTTACAACAGCTGGATATACATAGACAAATCACAGACCTTTCACCTGTTGACCCCTGACCTGTGGACATATGATCTATAACCTTTGACCTCTATACAGGTGGGAATTCACAATGGCTGGACATACATTGACAAGCCACAAACCTTTCACCTGATGACCCCTGAACTGGTGACTATGACCTATGACATCTATGCAGGTGGGAGTTCACAATGGCTGGACATACATAGACAAGCCACAAACCTTTCACCTGATGACCATTGAACTATTGACTATGACCTATGACCTTTATACAGGTGGGAGTTCACAATGGCTGGACATACATAGACAAGCCACAAACCTTTCACCTGATGACCATTGAACTATTGACTATGACCTATGACCTTTATACAGGTGGGAGTTCACAATGGCTGGACATACATAGACAAGCCACAGACCTTTCACCTGGACGTGCATGGAGGCCAAGGGACGGGTGGTAGTGATGGGGGAGTGAAGAAAACCACTGCCTCCCCGTCCATGAGGCGCAGCAGTCGCTTCCACATCCGCCGCAACAGCATGTCTAGCATGTATGTCAGTGTTTGTGTTTGTGTGTATGCATTTGTGTGTTTGTGAGTATGTCTTTGTGTTTATGTGTGTGTGTTTGTGTTTATGTGTTTTTGGGTGTGTGTTTGTGTTTATGTGTTTGTGAGTGTGTGTTCGTTTGTGTCACTGTGTGTGTCACTGTGTGTGTCATGTCTGTGTCCGTGTATGTATGTGTTTGTGTGGTTGTGTGTGTATGTTCGTGTGCATGAGTGTGTATGCATGTGATTATTGCCTGAGTACTGTTTATTGGTCTGTGGTTAAGATTTGGTCAGTGGAGTGTTAATGGTCAGTGATTATACTGCATTTACTCATACAGTCTTCTTCCACAAAGACTGTGGACTGTTTGCAGCAACAGACTGGACTGGACTGGTGAATTTATGAAGGGCACAAAAGAGAATAAGTCATTGAGAATTCACAAATTAAAGTACACATTAAACGTATAGAAAGAGCACCAGTTAACCATTGACAGTAAGAACAATATACATGTAGAACTATACAGAAATAATATATCAACCATATATAACAAGAATTTAAGATTTTAAGCAGAACTTAAGAAGTTAAGCTTTAGCAGGATGCAGAACACGAAGTATTTGTTTCTGAGATTGTGAGAACATTCAGAATGGCAGCGTATAGTTGACCCTTTTGTACACTTCAAAACAATAAAGTAAACAAATATACAAAGCTGTACATGTTTGATTTTATTGCATTTGTTTCTGTAGGATGTGGAATTGTAGCCGTATCCAACCAAATATAAGAAATTTTGTATGTGTAGAAGATGAACTTTGAATTGAAATTAACTGTTGGAATTTCTTGGCATTGAGAAGTTATGTATGTGTGGAAGATGAACTTTGAAATGAAATTATCTGTTGGAAGTTCTTGGTGTGCAACAAACCCTCTGGTAGTCAAGCTTTTTGTGCTTAGTATTATTCTTCAGGGTTCCAGAAGTCCAAAAGAACATATGTATAGATATATGTATAGAAAATATATTTTGAATCAAGTAAGCCACTTGAAAAAAAAAAAAAAAAAAAAAAAAAAAATAGACAACAGCAGAAGGGCATCCAGGAGTCATGACCTGGATGTGGCCCGGCCCCCCGAGAGTGTAAGGAATTCAGGGCCGAAACACTTGTCTAAAGGGGGTTACTTCTCTGAAGACCTTCTGTTGTCTAGCTCTCCCTAGAGTTTCTTTCTACCTGCACATGGTCAGTCCATTGACTTCCGGGAATAGTTCGGAGGACATTCGGGAAAGACCGAAGGACACTGGGAAAGACTAGATCTGCGGGCTTTGTGGGTTGGCTTCCCACCTTGCCTTTGATAACATGCCACGAGTTTTCCAAATGAAAGATGCTCCCAGGATTCACCGAAAGGGGGAGAGAATGATGAATCCATCGGCACTGACTCCATCACGACTGGAAACGCACAACGGACCATGATTGATGACCAGTTGGAATTTCCGTGTGCGTGTGGAAGGAGATTCACCACCAAACGCGGCATGAAGATCCACAGGACAAAAATGGGCTGTTTGAAGACACATAGGAACCAGCAGCAGCGCACTGCGATAGCAGGTGAGACGTTGGATGACCAAGGCCAGGAATTAAACCATAGTGCCAAGGACATCCACGCTGACGGTTCTGATGCGGATTTTGCACAAGCTCTTAACGCCAAACGTGGAAAACTCAATTTGCCGCCTGCCGGTGCAAAAGAACAATGGGAGAAATTAGATGAGGAACTTGTCCTTAAGCTGAATGCGCTAATAGGGAACAGTACGCTGGAACACAAACTTGACACATACGGAGACATCATATACTCTATCTGCAGGGACACTTATGGAGTGAAGCAGCCAAAGACAAAAACGCCTCCCCAGAAATCCAGAAGACAGCAACAGATGGAGAGCACCCGGAGGGAGAAAAGGAAGCTTAAAAAGCGAATGAAAACTGCCTCAGAATTCGAGAAGCAAGGGCTCCTGGAACTCTGGAAAGATCTGAAGGCCAAACACAATGCTCTCAGCAAAGTGGAATCAGCAAGGCGAAGAAAGAGCAAAAAGAAGAAGACTCAAGATCGTTTCTTCAAAGAGCCCTTTGACTTTGCAAGAAAGCTGTTTGAACAACCCAAATCAGGGACTCTCACAGTGGGCAAGGAAACCCTAGAGCAGCATCTCAGGGAAACATATTCCGATTCTCAGCGCGAGGCACCACTTGAAATCCAAAATCTGGTTTGGCCTGCAGCGCCAGAAGGAAAATTCAATAACAAACCACCAACACTGGATGAAGTGAAGAACGTAGTAAAGAAAGCCAGAGCCAAGTCAGCACCTGGACCAAACGGAATACCATACCTGCTCTACAAGAAATGCCCAAAAGTGCTCGAGTGGCTCCACAAGATGATTCGATCAGCATGGAGGAACCAGAAGATCAGCGACCAATGGATGAGAGCTGAAGGAGTGTACATTCCGAAGGAGCAGAACTCCAGCAGCATCAATCAGTTCAGGCCAATATCACTTCTGAACGTCGAGGGGAAAATCTTCTTCTCTGTTATGGCAGCAAGATTGACAAAATACCTGACTGAAAACAAGTATCTGGATATGTCAGTCCAAAAGGGAGGCATACCAGGAATGCCTGGATGCTTGGAACATGCCACATTGATTTGGGATGCCATCCAAAAAGCAAGAACAGAGAAGAGAGACATTGACGTAGTTTGGCTTGATCTGGCGAATGCATATGGATCAGTTCCACACGATATGATCCAGCTGGCTCTTGAAATGTATCACATCCCAGAAAACATCCGAACAATGCTGAGGAAGTATTTCCAAGGGTTCTCAATGCGGTTCTCTACCAAAGAATACACCACGGACTGGATAGACCTAGAGGTGGGCATTGCAATGGGCTGTGCAATCTCTCCCATACTGTTCGTGTTGGCAATGGAAGTCATCTTGAAAGCTGCAATGAAGAGTTCAGGTCCAGTGAATCTGGGAGATGGATACCAGATGCCTCCTCTGAAAGCTTTCATGGATGACACAACAGTCTTGTCCACGGATGAGGAAGAGACACACCAAATCTTAAAGCAGCTGGATGAGCTGGTGGCCTCTTCAAGAATGAGGTTCAAACCTAAGAAATCCCGAAGTCTCTCACTGCGAAAAGGAAAAGTGGCAGATTCAGTCAAATTCATGGTAGCCAACCAAGCCATCCCCACTGTCACAGAAGAGCCAGTAAAAAGTCTCGGAAGATGGTATGATGACTCCCTGAAAGACACACAAAGGGGATGTGAAACCAAGCAAACAGCAGAAGAAGGCCTGAAGAAAATAGATAACTGCGGACTGCCAGGCAAATACAAAGTCTGGTGTCTACAGTTCATGCTGATACCAAAGCTGCTGTGGCCACTGCTAATCTATGACATTTGCACCAGCACAGTCGAAGCAATGGAAGCCAAAATCAACAAATACACAAGAAAATGGCTCGGTGTCCCACCTGGTCTCACTGATGTTGCATTCTACTGTCGTCAAGCAATGCTGAAGCTACCTCTGAAATCCATAGTGGAGGAATACAAAGTTGGAAAAGCAAGACTGTTGAGCATGCTGGAGGAATCGGAGGACAATATCGTGAGAGCAGTTCATCCAAAGCTGAGAACTGGCAGAAAGTGGAAAGTCCAAGAGGCTGTAAACAATGCCAAGAGAAACCTCAGCATCAAAGAAATAATTGGACACACGCAAACCAACAGACAGGGACTGGGAGCAACAAAAATGCAGTGGTGGTCCAAAGCCAAAGGGAAGGGAAAAAGAGACATGATCATACAGGAGTTGAAGGAAGAAGAAGATGTCAAAAGAGTGCAGAAGGCAGTCCAGCAAGGTCAACAGGGGCAATGGACAACATGGGACAGTGCACTCCAAAGAAGTCTCAGCTGGAACGATATGTGGCACATGGCTCCTCTAAGGATAAGCTTCCTCCTCAGATCTGTATATGACCTGCTCCCCTCGAATGCAAACTTAGTGAAATGGGGGAAAGCAGACGACCCAGCATGTCCGCTCTGTCAGAAGAAACAAACAGTGGAACATGTCCTAAGCTCTTGCAAAGTAGCGCTAGCCCAAGGAAGGTATACATGGAGGCACAACCAAGTTCTGAAAGTGATCACAGATGTGGTTAGCGAAAAAACCATGACCCCAAACGCACCAATTGCTATGACAACGTTCTACAAAGCAGGAGGGAAACAGGTCTGGCCCGAAAGGGCTATGACAACCAGCACATTGCCAAAGGGTCTTCTGGATGGAGCAGTCGACTGGGAGTGTACAGCAGACCTCCCAGAGTGGAGAAATTACCCAGATGTCATCAGCAAGACAGGCATGAGACCAGACATCGCTCTCCACTCTGACTCCTCGAAACAAGTGATTCTGATAGAACTCACTGTGCCATACGAAAGCAGAATGGAAGAAGCACATATCTACAAGACCGAAAAATACGCCGGTCTTGCCAGCACCCTGAAGAAAGCAGGTCTGCGGGTCAAAATCTTCGCCATAGAGGTCGGGGCAAGAGGGTTTGTGGGCACCTCCGCTTATGATCTCATGAAACAACTCGCCATTTCTGGGAAGAAGAGGACTAGAGCCCTTAAAGCGATGGCAGAGGCAGCAGAAAGGAGCTCAAGCTGGATCTGGGCAAGGAGGAACCAAAAAAGTGAACTTCATAAGGATTAAATTCCCTACAGATGATGTGTGCCCCGTTAGCACATTGGTAAAACCGCGTACCGCAGTTCTGAAGC
>JAPXFY010000015.1:73343885-73371385 GCA_030674185.1 Monoplex corrugatus
ATCCAAGATTACACTTGCTTGTGTGTCCTGGCGTTGTCATGATGGAACAGTAGACTAGGGACTTTTGTTGGGGACGTTGTTTGCGCCATGCCTGAAAGACTATTGGCAAACAGCCATTGACATAACAGTCAGCAATAACAGTCTTTCTGTCCTCAGCTGGTCGCTAGCTGTGTGGCTTTAGTCCTCAACCAGTATGTTAGCTATAATGTCTTCAGTCTTCAACTGGTGTGCTTGCTATATGTCTTTAGTCCTCAACTGGTATGCTACCTATATGTCTTCAGTCCTCAACTGGTATGCTAGCTATGCCTTCAGTCCTTAACTAGTATGCTAGCTAAGTGGCATTAATCCTTGACTGGTATGCTAGCTACGTGGCTTCAGTCCTCAACCGGTATGCTAGTTATGTGGCTTGTCCTCCACCATTTTACTAGCTATGTGGCTTTTGTCTTCAACCAGTTTGCTAGCTATGTGGCTTTTGGAGGTAGGGCCTCAGGACTTGGGCAGCTCATGAGTTTATGTACAGGCTTAAGGCTTTTGCCATGATCACCATACACATGGCACCTGTGACGTTAGTGCATATAGAATTCATTCTGAGCGCGGAGACGTCATCTTGAGAAACTGAAACTGAAACTGTGGCTTTAGTCCTCAGTGGGTATGTTTGCTATGTGAATTCAGTCCTCAACCAGTATGCTAGCTATATGGGTGGATTTTACAAAGAAACGCCCCCAAATTGTTAATTTATCAACAGGACGAGTTTCTGACAGTACCTCAAGTGACCGTGTCCCACTCGGCCCTATTGCCGGGATCCATGGTGTCCATGCGCAGTAGTGACGGCAGTGACGGCATGTTTTTGGACGCTAGCGCCACCAGTGCTGGAGACCTGCGCAAACCCCCAGTGGTAAAACACCCAGGTTAGTCTTCCAGGACATCTTATCCTGTGTTTATCACATGTGTATGGGTGTATGTGTGTGTATTTGTGTGTGTGTGTGAATGTGTGTTGTTTTGTGTGTGTGTGTGTGTGTTTGTGTGTGTGTGTGTGTGTGTGTGTGTGTGTGTGTGTGTGTGTGTGTGTGTGTGTGTGTGTGTGTGTGTGTGTGTGTGTGTGTTTGAGTGAGTGTGTGAGATGTTTAAGGTTGTGTGTTGAAAGTATAGGAAGGGAATGTCACTGGCCCAGTGATTAAAACATTGACAAGGAAGCGACAAAAGTCAGAAGGTTAAAACATTGACCAGCGAGGTGACAGAAGTCAAAAGGTTAAAACACTGACCAGGGAAGTGACAGAAGTGAAAAGGTTAAAACACTGACCAGGGAAGTGACACAAGTCAAAAGGTTAAAACACTGACCAGGGAAGTGACAGAAGTGAAAAGGTTAAAACACTGACTAGGGAAGCGACAGAAGTCAAAAGGTTAAAACACTGTCCAGGGAAGTGACAGAAGTCAAAAGGTTAAAGCACTGATCAAGGAAGTGACAGAAGTCAAAAGGTTAAAACACTGACCAGGAAAGTGACAGAAGTCAAAAGGTTAAAACACTGACCAGGGAAGTGACAGAAGTGAAAAGGTTAAAACACTGACCAGGGAAAAAACACTGACCAGGGAAGTGACGGAAGTGAAAAAGTTAAAACACTGACCAGGGAAGCGACAGAAGTCAAAAGGTTAAACACTGACCAGGGAAGTGACAGAAGTGAAAAGGTTAAAACACTGACCAGGGAAGTGACAGAAGTCAAAAGGTTAAAACACTGACCAGGGAAGTGACAGAAGTCAAAAGGTTTAAAACACTGACCAGGGAAGTGACAGAAGTCAAAAGGTTAAAATACTGACCAGGAAAGTGACAAAAGTCAAAAGGTTAAAACACTGACCAGGGAAAAAACACTGACCAGGAAAGTGACAGAAGTCAAAAGGTTAAAACACTGACCAGGGAAGTGACAGAAGTCAAAAGGTTAAATCACTGACCAGGAAAGTGACAGAAATGAAAAGGTTAAAACACTGACCAGGAAAGTGACAGAAGTCAAAAGATTAAAACACTGTCCAGGGAAGTGACAGAAGTCAAAAGGTTAAAACACTGACCAGGAAAGTGACAGAAGTCAAAAGGTTAAAACACTGACCAGGGAAGTGACAGAAGTCAAAAGGTTAAAACACTGTCCAGGGAAGTGACAGAAGTCAAAAGGTTAAAACACTGACCAGGAAAGTGACAGAAGTCAAAAGGTTAAAACACTGACCAGGGAAGTGACAGAAGTCAAAAGGTTAAAACACTGTCCAGGAAAGTGACTGAAGTCAAAAGGTTAAAACACTGACCAGGGAAGTGACAGAAGTCAAAAGGTTAAAACACTGTCCAGGAAAGTGACAGAATTCAAAAGGTTAAAACACTGACCAGGGAAAAAACACTGACCAGGAAAGTGACAGAAGTCAAAAGGTTAAAACACTGACCAGGGAAGTGACAGAAGTCAAAAGGTTAAATCACTGACCAGGAAAGTGACAGAAATGAAAAGGTTAAAACACTGTCCAGGAAAGTGACAGAAGTCAAAAGGTTAAAACACTGACCAGGGAAGTGACAGAAGTCAAAAGGTTAAAACACTGTCCAGGAAAGTGAGAAGTCAAAAGGTTAAAACACTGACCAGGGAAGTGACAGAAGTCAAAAGGTTAAAACACTGACCAGGGAAGTGACAGAAGTCAAAAGGTTAAAACACTGACCAGGGAAGTGACAGAAGTCAAAAGGTTAAAACACTGTCCAGGAAAGTGACAGAAGTCAAAAGGTTAAAACACTGACCAGGGAAGTGACAGAAGTCAAAAGGGTAGTTCCCACCTGGACAGGGATTTCACTTGCCCCTTCACTATGCTTTGAGATGGTCCGGACACTAATCTTTTTAGATGAAATGATCAACTAAGATTACGTACGCAAGATGCATGTGAGCGCACGTAAAAGAATCCACAACCGAAATGTTGTTCCAAACATAAGTCCACACAAAATCCAGTGTCGTCAAAGAGATAAGATGTACAGACAAAGTGGGAAAATGGAAATACAGCATCCAGAAACATGGTTCCAGCAGTGGTCATCACAGAGTCCCTGGCCAGTGTGGGAGTCATGTTTATGAATTACACCACACAATACAGAAAGTGTTGCTTGTTGCTGTAGTGTCCAGTAAAGTGATGATGATCTCAGCAGTGTCCACCACAGAGAGTTGACGTGCAGTGAGGATGGGAGTCAAAGGGTTAATCACATCATACAGTATAGAGTGTGTGTGTGTTATTGGTGTGGTGTTCTGTAAAGATGATGGTGATGGTGATGGTGATTTTAGCAATGTCCACCACAGAGAGTCAATGTGCAGTGTTGGAGTTATAACAGTTAATCACACCATATAGTAAAGTGTGTGTGTCCAGTAAAGGTGTCATGGTGATGGTGATTTCAGTAATGCCCACCACAGAGAGTCGATGTGCAGTATTGGCGCTCTTGGTCACTTTCAGCATGGAGAAAGATTGCGTGGGGGCAGTTGGGGAGCTGCTCCCCGACCTAATGACGTTTCTGGCTCTGGCTCTAGTGCCCTTGGCATTGACTCGGCCAATACCTTGTAAGATACACTGACTGCTGTGTGCAATGCCTTTGCACTGGGTGTCTGGATGCACGCGCACTTGGGCATTTAACCAACTGTGTGTCTTGAAAAATGTCCTGCAGTGCATGCACTTGATTTGTGAGTGCACCTGTACTTCTGATTGGTGTTCATGATTGGTAAATGGATCTGACCCAGATAGCCGTTCGTATAATGAAATGTATTCCTCTGTTCCTAAGTTATAATAAATAGCTGACAATTGTGTAATGTGTCGCTATACTATAGTAGACATCTGACAGTTGTTGTGTAATGTGTTTCAGTATTATAGTAAACAGTTGACAGTTGATATATACTGTGTGTCTGTACTATACTAGAGAGCTGACAATTGTTGTATAATGTATTCCTGTACTACAGGAGATTGACAGTTAATGTGTAATCTGTTTCAGTACTACAGTAAACAGTTGACAGTTTATCAGTGTATAATGTATTTCATTACTACAGTAAACAGTTGACAGTTTATCAGTGTATAATGTATTTCAGTACTACAGTAAACAGTTGACAGTTTATCAGTGTATAATGTATTTCAGTACTACAGTAAACAGTTGACAGTTTATCAGTGTATAATGTATTTCAATACTGTGGTAAACAGTTGACCATTTACAAGTGTATAATGTATTTCATTATTGTGGTAAACAGTTGACAGTTTATAACTGTATAATGTATTTCAGTACTACAGTAAACAGTTGACAGTTTATAAGTGTATAATGTATTTCAGTACTACAGTAAACAGTTGATAGTTAGTGTATTTCAGTACAATAGTGAACAGTTGACAGTTTATAACTGTATAATGTATTTCAGTACTACAGTAAACAGTTGATAGTTAGTGTATTTCAGTACAATAGTAAACAGTTGACAGTTTATAAGTGTATAATGTATTTCAGTACTATAGTAAACAGTTGACAGTTTATAAGTGTATAATGTATTTCAGTACAATAGTAAACAGTTGACAGTTTATAAGTGTATAATGTATTTCAGTACAATAGTAAACAGTTGACAGTTTATAAGTATATAATGTATTTCAGTACAATAGTAAACAGTTGACAGTTTATAAGTGTATAATGTATTTCATTACTGTGGTAAACAGTTGACAGTTTATAAGTGTAATACTATAATGTATTTCATTACTGTGGTAAACAGTTGACAGTTTATAAGTATATAATGTATTTCATTACTGTGGTAAACAGTTGACAGTTTATAAGTATATAATGTATTTCAGTACAATAGTAAACAGTTGACAGTTTATAAGTGTATGATGTATTTCAGTACAATAGTAAACAGTTGACAGTTTATAAGTATATAATGTATTTCAGTACAATAGTAAACAGTTAACAGTTTATAAATGTCCAGTTGACAGTATATAAGTGTATAATGTATTTCAGTACTACAGTAAACAGTTGACAGTTTATAAGTGTATAATGTATTTCATTACTATAGTAAACAGTTGACAGTTTATAGGTGTATAATGTTTTTGTGTACTATAGTAGGCAGCTGAAATATGTGTGTTTTGCTGATATTCTGAACTGCTGCCAATTTTACAAGGGCTGCCTGTACAGTGTGTGTGTGTGTGGGAATGTACAGCTGATGACAGCAAGTGTGTGCTCAGTGTGGAGTGTGATGAGAGTGACACAGGTGCACACAACACACTCATGACCACAGCACTGATGCACAATACATTGCTGTGTGAGCATGTAACTCATCCCATCATCATCATTGTTCCACGTTTTTTTATGGGGGGGGGGGGGGGCAAACGGGGAAGGAGGAGGATAGGGAGGGTTTGTATGTGTGGAATTATAATTATTTGAAATGGTGGAGACTCACCTTCCACTGGACTATCAAATTATACCATCTATAAGACATCAGTTATCAGGCATACTAGATATAAAACATACTGATTTTCAGACATACCAGTTATCAAATAGGCCAGTTACCAGACACTCCAGTTACTAGACACACCAGTTACTAGACACACAAGTTATCAGACATACCAACTATCAGACATACCAGTTATCAGACATGCCAATTATAAATCAGACATGCCAGTTACTAGACACACAAGTTATCAGACATACCAACTATCAGATATACCAGTTATCAGACATGCCAATTAATAAATCAGAGACATGCCAGTTGTTAGACACACTAGTTACTAGACATACTAGACACACCAGTTATCAGATATACCAGTTATCAGACATGCCAGTTATCAGACATTTAGTCAGACATGCCTGTTATCAGACATGTTAGTTATCAGACATACAAGTTATCAGACATGCCAGTTACTAGACAGGCCAGTTATTAAAAATCAGACATGCCAGTTTTCAGACATGCCAGTTATCAGACATACCTGTTATCAGACACACCAGTTATCAGACACACCAGTTATCAGATACACCAGTTATCAGATACACCAGTTATCATATACACCAGTTATCAGACATCAGTTATCAGACACACCAGTTATCAGACATACCAGTTATCAGACATACCAGTTATCAGACATACCTGTTACCAGACACACCAGTTATCAGACACACCAGTTATCAGACATACCGTTATCAGACACACCAGTTATCAGACACACCAGTTATCAGACATACCTGTTATCAGACACACCAGTTATCAGACACACCAGTTATCAGACACACCAGTTATCAGACACACCAGTTATCAGACACACCAGTTATCAGACATACCAGTTATCAGACACCAGTTATCAGACACACCAGTTATCAGACCAGTTATCAGACACAGTTATCAGACACACCAGTTATCAGACACACCAGTTATCAGACATGACCTGTTATCAGACATGTCAGTTATCAGACACACCTGTTATCAGACACACCAGTTATCAGCAACACAAACCCGTTATCAGACACACAGTTATCAGACACACAGGTTATCAGACACACCGGTTATCAGACACACCAGTTATCAGACACACTAGTTATCAGACACACCAGTTATCAGACATGTCAGTTATCAGACATACCAGTTATCAGACACCTGTTATCAGACACACCAGTTATCAGACATGATCAGTTATCAGACACACTGGTTATCAGACCACACTAGTTATCAGACACCAGTTATCAGACACACCAGTTATCAGACACACCTGTTATCAGACATACCAGTTATCAGACACCAGTTATCAGACATCACCAGTTATCAGACACACCAGTTATCAGACACACCTGTTATCAGACATACCAGTTATCAGACACACCTATTATCAGACATACCAGTTATCAGACATACCAGTTATCAGACACACCATGTTATCAGACATGTCAGTTATCAGACATACCAGTTATCAGACATACCAGTTATCAGACATACCAGTTATCAGACATACCAGTTATCAGAACTACCAGTTACAGACATGTCAGTTATCAGACATACCAGTTATCAGACATACCAGTTATCAGACATACCAGTTATCAGAACGTACCTGTTATCAGACACACCAGTTATCAGGCATACCAGTTATTCAGACACCTGTTATCAGACACACCAAATATCGACAGACAGCTTCTAGATGTTCCAGTTATAAGGCATGCCAGTTATCAGGTTGTGTGTATGTTACAGAACTCCCACACAGTGTTACTGTGGTCATGTATGTTACAATATCTCCACATGGTGTTACTGTGGTCTGTGTGTATGTTACAGAACTCCTGCACCATGTTACTAGTCTGTGTGTATGTTACAGAACTCCTCCACAGTGTTACTGTGTTTCTTTGTAGTTACAGAACTCCCCACATGTATGTGTCTGTGTGTATGTTACAGAACTCCTCGCACAGTGTTACTGTGTCTGTGTATGTTACAGAACTCCCGCACATGTTATGTTGTCTGTGTGTATGTACAGAACTCCCCACAGTTTACTGTTGTCTGTATGTTACAGAATCCCACATGTTATGTAGTCTGTGTTATGTTACAGAACTCCCCGCACCATGTTATGTGTCTGTGTGTATGTTACAGAACTCCCGCACAGTGTTATGTGTCTGTTGTATGTTACAGAACTCCCGCACATGTTATTAGTCTGTGTTGATGTTACAGAACTCCCGCACCATGTTATAGTCTGTGTGTATGTTACAGAACTCCCGCACCATGTTATGATGTCTGTGTGTATGTTACAGAACTCCCCACAGTTATATAGTCTGTGTGTATGTTACAGAATCTCCCTGCACCATGTTATAGTCTGTGTGTATGTTACAGAACTCCCCTGCACAGTGTTAATAGTCTATGTGAATGTACAGAACTCCCGCACCAGTGTTATAGTCTGTGTGTATGTTCAGAACTCCCTGCACCATGTTAATGGGTCTGTGTGTATGTTACAGAACCCCATACGGTTATGCTATTATCAGAGCACCTGTTATATAGTCTGTGTGTAGTACAGAATCCTGATGTTATTAGTCTGTGTTAGTTCAGAACTCCCTGCACGATGGGTGTTGATTAGTGTGTGTGTGTATGGTTTACAGACTCCCATACAGTGTTATTAGTCTATTGTATGTTAGACATACCCCAGTGTCTTAACAGCCTTGTACCCCACACAATGATGCCTGATATACGCTCATGACAGGATGGGTGGGGAATGATTGTATGGTGCAGGTGGGGGTTCTAGGGTTACCCTATCTGATTGGGATTTATGTGCATTTGGGACAACCCCTGTGTACATGCCTATGGCCTACCCTTCTGATGCCTTTAGTCAGTGTGTGTGTGTGTGTATGTGTGTGTGTGTGTGTTGTGTGTGTGTGTATGTGTGTGTGTGTGTGTGTGTGTGTATGTGTGTATATGTGTGTGTGTGTTGGACAACCCTCTGTCTACATGCCTATGGCCTACCTTGTGATGCCTTTAGTCATGTGTGTGTTGTGTGTTGAAGTGTTGGCGTGCGTGTGCTGTGCGTGCCTGCGTGCGTGTGTGGTGTGTGCTGTGTGCGTCGTGCGTGCGTGGTGTACAGAATGTGAAAACGAGTTTAAAAGCAGAATATAAGGGGCTGCAATGAAAGATTTTAGGAGAAATTGTTCAAAAGAAGAGCGCTTAATATGTATAAAAGGTGACATGGAGATCAGCGTATAGATAATGACATAAATTGTATAGATAGGTGAAGTATAGACTGTGTATTGATAATTACATAAATATGTATAGATAGGTGACATGGAGACGTGTAGATAATGACATAAATATGTATAGATAGGTGAAGTAGAGACAGTGTACAGATAATGACATAAATATGTATAGATGGAGACAGTGTAGATAATGACATAAGTATATATAGATTAGGTGACATGGAGATAGTGTATAGATAATGACATAGATATAGATAGACAGGTGATAATGACAAAAATGTGCATAGATAGGTGACATAGAGACAGTGTATAGATGACATAAATATGTATAGATAGGTGACATGAAGACTGTATAGATAGTAGGGCATAAATATGTATAGATGTTGACATGGAGACAGTGTACAGGTAATAATGACATAAATATATAGAGAGAGATGACATGAGGACTGTATAGATAATGATGACATAAATGTGTTTAGGTAGGTGACATGAAGACAGTGTCTGGATAATGAGAGGACATAAATATGTATAGATAAGTGACATGAAGATGTATAGATAGGTGACATAAAGACAGTGCATAGATAATAGTAGGGTATAAGTATATTTAGATGGGTGCCATGGAGACAGTGTATAGATAATAAGAGGACATAAACATGTATAGGTTATGTAAAATATTGTATAGATAATTCATTGCCATTTGTGATAGATACTGATCAGAGGTGTGTGTGACATACAACATGAATAAAGGGTAATGTGTGTGTTAAAAGATAATTAGAAGATAATGTATGTGTGCAAAAGATAATTATGAGATAATGTGTCGGCTAAAGATAATGAAAGAATCAAGTATGTGTGCAGAAGATAAACAAGGGATAATGCATGTGTGGAAAAGATCACTAAGAGATAATGTGTAAGGGATAAAGCATGTGTGAAAAAGATCATTAAGAAATTTCTGGGAAATGTGCATGTCTAATAAGATAAATATAGGGTTTTTATGTACAAAATATAATGAATAGATAATGTGTGTGTGTGTGTGTGTATGAAAGATAATGAATGGATGGTGTGTATGTTGTGGATGTATATGATGTACAAACAAGTAAGTAATGATGTAGTGCTGTGTGTGACCCAGGCCAGGATCAGAGCTGAGAGACATGCCTTACACACAGTCACAGCCTCTGTGCTGAAACACCCACCGTTAAGGTAAGGTTTTGGTGTTGTTGTTGTTGTTGTCTGTATCCTACAGCCTCTGGTGCTGAACCATCATTTTCTATAGTTTTGTTGTTATTGTAAACATATACATGTAACAGTAAACAGCCATTATGTGTGTGGTGTTGTGTGTATATATATATTATATATATATATATATAATATTATATAATTATATATATATTATGTATATATGTATATGTACATAAATATATATGTAGTAGCAGTAGTACGAAACTCTGGAAAGAGTTGGACTCAGAATGTCCTCAGAGGACAAACCCTCATCAAGCAAATGTTTCCGCGCCTTATTCTGACACTCTAAGGGGCCAGCTGCATCCAGGTCATGATCTGGATACCCCTCTGCTGTTGCCATTTTTTTCTTTTTTTTTTTCTTTTATAAAATTTGTCCTCTGCCTGGAATTGAACTGCCATCCTGAATATCAGGCAAAGTCATCCTTGTGATGGATGTCTTAACCACTTGGCCATCAGTCAACAGCAACATATAGGGAAATAATTTATATAAAACGGTTGTTTAATGTGTGTTAGTGTGGATATACATACATTACACACATACATTATATGTATGTATATACATATACATACAAATGTATATCCACACTGACAAACATTAAATAGGCATAATCTATCTCTCTGCCATCTATCTATCTGCCTGAAAAACAACATTAAATAGTGTATCTGCCTGTCTGCTATCTGCCTATCTGCCTATCTGCTATCTATGCCTATCTATCTATCTATCTACTTCTATCTGTCTATCTATCTATCTATCTCTATCTATCTGTCTATCTATCTATCTATCTATCTATCTATCTATCTATCTATCTATCTATCTATCTATCTATCTATCTATCTATCTAAGCTGTATCATATTATGTTGCAGCGGACAAAGTTTATCTCGAGCAGCATATGCTCGTCTGTACTCTGCGGGATTTCCTCCCATTTTGGATCGCAATGGTGACCCCCCTGAGGTTCTGGACCCTTCCCTGCCTGTGTCTGTCAATCTGGCTCGTGAACACGCTGACCCTCTGCAGTCAAATGAGATCATCTTTCAGTTTCTGGCTTTTTCCAAGTGAGTTACATTGTTATATCACTCACACACACACACCACACACACACACACACACACACACACACACACACACACACACACACACACACACACACACACACACACACACACACACACACACACACACACACACACACACACACAACACAAACAAACACAAACACACATGCACGCACACGCGCGCGCACACACACACACACACACACACACACACACACACACACACACACACACACACACACACACACACACACACACACACACACACACACACACACACACACACACACATACATACATACATACACACACACACAAAAATCATATCAGTCATATGTACACAAACACAGTCATATTTAAAGCATGTGCGCCCACTCACACGCACAGACTTAATGCAGACATTGGTTTGAACGTAATCATAATCAGAGCGAAAAATTCTAAAAAAATGTTTGTGATTTTACTGCTCCCATAGAGCTGAGTGTGCTGTGAGCTTACTGGGAAGACTGGGACCACACAGTTGTGTCTCATCCACTTTACAGAATTGGCATTGAGGGGTCAAATGTCCTGACCAACACTGCGGGTGTCTCTATCTTTTGGGCCCGGTTGGCAATGGGATGGATTTTTGGGACCGGTTGGCAGTGGGATGGATTTTTTTTGGCCTGGATGGTTATGGGATATATCTGTTTGGTCCGGTTGGCAGTGGGATGGATTTTTGGGGCCTGGTTGGTGGTGGATTGTGTTTTTTGGGCCTGATTGGCAGTAGGATGGATCTTTGGGCCTGGTTGGTGGTGGATGGGGACATGAATGTACTGTGATGGGGACATGACTGTACTGTGATGGGGGACATGAATGTACTGTGATGGGGACATGACTGTACTGTGATGGGGGACATGATTGTACTGTGATGGGACATGACTGTACTGTGATGGGGACATGATTGTACTGTGATGGGGACATGACTGTACTGTGATGGGGACATGACTGTACTGTGATGGGGACATGACTGTACTGTGATGGGGACATGGCTGTACTGTGATGGGGACATGAATGTACTGTGATGGGACATGGCTGTACTGTGATGGGGACATGGCTGTACTGTGATGGGGGATATATTTGGGGGACATGACTGTACTGTGATGGGGACATGACTGTACTGTGATGGGGACATGACTGTACTGTGATGGGGACATGACTGTACTGTGATGGGGACATGACTGTACTGTGATGGGGACATGGCTGTACTGTGATGGGGACATGACTGTACTGTGATGGGGACATGACTGTACTATGATGGGGACATGGCTGTACTGTGATGGGGGATATAATTGTACTGTGATGGGGGACATGGCTGTACTGTGATGGGAGACATGACTGTACAGTGATGGGGATATGACTGTACTGTGATGGGGGATATAACTGGGGGACATGAATGTACTGTGATGGGGACATGACTACAATGATGGGGAACATGACTGTACAGTGATTGGGGGACATGACTGTACACTGATGGAGGGACATCACTATACCTTGGTGTGTTTGTTTTCAGAGTGTTGGCCAGTAGAGGCAGTCAGTCATCACCTGGCTGTGTGTTCTTCACCTTCCAGTTCTACAGGTACCCGCAAGTCACCACAGAAAGGTGAGTTCAACTTTGTCACCCCCACCCTTTTCTTTACCTCCTTCCCTTATGTCATGTTCCTGTCATGTGTACAAGTACCCACAAGTCACCACAGAAAGGTGAGTTCAACTTTGTCACCCCCACCCTTTTCTTTACCTCCTTCCCTTATGTCATGTTCCTGTCATGTGTACAAGTACCCACAAGTCACCACAGAAAGGTGAGTTCAACTTTGTCATCCCCACCCTTTTCTTTACCTCCTTCCCTTATGTCATGTTCCTGTCATGTGTACAAGTACCCACAAGTCACCACAGAAAGGTGAGTTCAACTTTGTCACCCCCACCGTCATCTTACCTCCTTCCTTTTATGTCATGTACCTGTCAGTTGTACAAGTACCCTCAAGAGAAAAGAGAGTTCTGCATTTCCACCACCTGTGTTAATATTGTATGTATATTTCAAACTGTTGCTGTGTAAGCCATATGATGTTAATACTGTATGTATATTTCAGACTATATATGTAAATGATACATGTATATTTCAGATTGTTGCTGTGTAAGTTATATATGTAAATAATATATGTTTATTTCAGACTGTTGCTGTGTAAGCCAGACTCACAGCTAAGTGGAAAGGATGACAACCTACCCTTTGTGCTGCAAAAGTTAGACAGAGACGGCACTGTGCTGAAGGGTCCACCTGGTGTAGAGGTGTGTACACATTATAGTTCACCTGTCTGTCTGTCTGTTTTGTGGGTGTAGAGGTGTGTACACATTATAGTTCACCTGTCTGTCTGTCTGTTTTGTGGGTGAGAGGTGTGTACACATTATAGTTCACCTGTCTGTCTTGTGGGTGTAGAGGTGTGTACACATAGTTCACCTGTCTTTTTTGTGGGTGTAGAGGTGTGAACACATTATAGTTCACCTGTCTGTCTGTCTGTTTTGTGGGTGTAGAGGTGTGCACACATTATAGTTCACCTGTCTGTCTGTCTTGTGTGTGTAGAGGTGTGTACACATTATAGTTCACCTGTCTGTCTGTTTGTCTGTTTTGTGGGTGTACAGGTGTGTACACATTATAGTTCACCTGTCTGTCTGTTTTGTAGGTGTACAGGTGTGTACACATTATAGTTCACCTGTCTGTCTGTCTTGTGTGTGTAGAGGTGTGTAGACATTGTAGTTCACCTGTCTGTCTGTCTGTTTTGTGGGTGTAGAGGTGTGTACACATTATAGTTCACCTGTCTATCAGTTTTGTGGGTGTAGAGGTGTGTACACATTATAGTTCACCTGTCTGTCTGTCTGTCTGTTTTGTGGGTGTAGAGGTGTGTACACATTATAGTTCACCTGTCTGTCTATCAGTTTTGTGGGTGTAGAGGTGTGTACACATTATAGTTCACCTGTCTGTCTGTCTGTCTGTTTTGTGGGTGTAGAGGTGTGTACACATTATAGTTCATCTGTCTGTCTTGTGGGTGTAGAGGTGTGTACACATAGTTCACCTGTCTGTCTGTCTTGTGGGTGTAGAGGTGTGTACACATTATAGTTCACCTGTCTGTCTGTCTTGTGTGTGTAGAGGTGTGTACACATTATAGTTCACCTGTCTGTCTGTCTGTCTTGTGTGTGTAGAGGTGTGTACACATTGTAGTTCACCTGTCTGTCTGTCTGTTTTGTGGGTGTAGAGGTGTGTACACATTATAGTTCACCTGTCTGTCTGTCTGTTTTGTGTGTGTAGAGGTGTGTACACATTATAGTTCACTTCTGTGGTGTGTGTGTGTGTGTGTGTGTGTGTGTGTGTGTGTGTGTGTGTGTGTGTGTGTGTGTGTGTACAAGTCTCTTATCTGGACATGATCAGTACCACAGCACTCTACCTAGCATGTCTGGTATCTGTGTGCCTGTACATATAGTGTGAATTACCTGTGTGTATGACACTGTGTGACTATGTGTGCTCAGGTTCGTTATCACCTGGATCCCACGTACATGAAGCCAGGGGAGGTCAGCCTTTTCCTACAGCACTTGGCACGACAGACACTTCACGTTGATGTGTGGGATGGTGATTCCCTGCTGTTGATAGGGTCCTGTAGTGTGGACATGAAGGTTGGTATACACTTACATACACACACACGCACGCATGCACGCACGCACACACACACGCACGCACACACACACATTGATGTGATAAGGTCATGTAGTGTGGATATGTCTCACCTGTCTCACCTGTCGGCGTCACCGGGAACAGTGTTGGCCGCTGCACATGATGTCCTCACAAGTTGCCTCCAGCACTCTCGATCTTGGCTAAGTCTGACCACCTCCTGGAGTTTCTTGCCACTGATGTTTGTGATGTTTCTAGCAAGTGATGCAGGTGGCCGTCCTCTGTTTCTCTTTCCTTCCACTTTACCTTGGAGGACAGTGGACATCAAGTCTGTTCTCTCATTACGGATTGCGTGTCCAACATATTTCAGTTTCCTCCGTTGTATGAGTACTAGAAGCTTGCGTGTAGTACCCAACTCATTCAGTATGCTTTCATTTGAGCGCCTATCCGTCCATTTGACCCTCAGCAGTCTTCGGTAAAACCACAGCTCTGCTGCTTCCACTCGTCTTTCATCCTCTTTCTTCATTGTCCATGCCTCGCAGCCGTATAACATCACTGGCCAGACAAGACATTTTAAGAGTTTTATCTTAAGGTCTGCTGTTATGCTGTGGTCTTTCCAAATATTGTTCAATTGAACCATACTGTTCTTGGCCATTCCAATTCTCATCTTTATGTCTTTTGAGCATGTTCCATCGTGTGTCTTGACTGAACCTAAATATCTAAAGTCCTTGACATGAAGGTGTGGATATGAAGGTTGGTATATATACAAACACATGCACGAATGCGCGCGTGCGCACACACGCATGCACGCACACACGCATACACATACGCACACACACACTTGTCTGTACACGCATGCACATGACTGTGGGTGTCTTGCCCATGCGTGTTTTCAGATGCTGGTCACTGTCCATTATGATTCAATAATGTTTATCACACTGTTGTTATCCTTCATCAGTTGATCAGTGGTTCCGCAAGTGGGGGAGCCCTGTGGGCCAGGATCCTGCATTGAGCTCTCTGGACAGGATTTCAGTGTTTATTTCCTCTGTCAGTGTTAAATCCTTCTCTTCTGAAGTTGTAAATCGTCTCTCCTCTCTATCAAATTTTTCTGATCCTGCTAGTCACTACAGTTGAGTTTTGCATCAGCTTCTAGATGAACATGCACCCCCAACCATCTGTCATCTGCCTGACCACCCGTCTGCACCCTGGTACACAAATGAAATAAGGGTAGCCAAACATCAGTGGTGGTCCTCTAAACTCATAGATCATTCACAGATTGTTCTGAGAACACATGAAAACTGTTCGAAAATGACCTTAAAAGCTAAAACTATTATTCTACCCAAGTCCTTGAATCTACAACTACAAAATGCCCGTTTTCTGTTATATATGATCTTCTGGGTACTAATTAGTCATCTCCACCTCTCTCTAACATCAGTCCTCCAGATCTTCTAGAGATGTTTTCAACCTTTTTCTCTTCCAAAATAAACGATGAACCAATCTAGACAAAACTTGTTTTCTTCCATCTCATCCTGAGTCTCCATTCACAGGCTCCTTACTCACTGAATTTCAACCAATTTCTGAAAGTCTGATTGCCAGCATCTTAAAAGAAATGTCATTGAAGTCTTGTGAACTTGACATGGTATAAATGCCTCTCTCTTTTCAAAAATACTTCCTGAGCTTCTTCCAACCATAACGCATATCATCAACACCTCTTTTCTCACTGGATCTCTCCCATCTTCTCTCAGAACAGCCATTGTTCAGCCTGTGCTGAAAAAGAATAATCTCGATTCTTATATTCTCAAAGAACTATTGTCCTGTTTCTAGACTTGTCATTCCTTTCCAGGCTTCTTCAGAAAGCAGTTTTGAAATAGCTGAATCATTTCTCAGCCAACAATATTTACCATCGTTTAGAGTCAGCTTCCTATTCTGATTACAGCACCAAAACTACTCTCATTCACATCATGAATGATTTATTACTTTCAGCTGACTGTGACCAAATTTCAGTACTCATTCTTTTAGATCTTTCTGCTGCTTTTGACATCACTGACCACTCTAATCTCCTCTATTGACTAGAGCAAACATTTGGAATCCAAGGTAGTACTCTTTCATGGTTTATGCCATACCTGTCCGCTTACAGTTAGTCTTGGTGTATTACCTTATGTGTTACTGATTACAATACCTGTTGCCTGTATGTGTGACCAGTGTGTTACCTATGTCACAGTACCTGTGTGTGACCTGTACATTACCTATGTCACAGTACCTGTGTGTGACCTGTATGTTACCTGTGTCACAGTACCTGTGTGTTACCTGTATCAGTACCTGTATGTGATGTGTATATTACCTATGTCACAGTATTTGTGTCGTGGGGGCCATGAAGCAGTACAAGCCACGTTTGAAGTGGAGGTGAGCAGCACAGACCAGTCAGATGATGGGTCAGGACTTACAGGTGACATACAGCGTGGGGGTAGTGTTCGTCCTGTCAGTTCTCAGCACAAGACCTGTGGGAAACTACATCTACGCATTGCCAGTGTGGGTCATACTGTTGACAACAAGAAGGTGGCAGGTTAGTATGGTGATGATGATGATGGTTGATGGTGATGTGATAATGAGAGTGATAGTGATGGTGATGATGATGAGAATGATACTGATGGTGATGATAATGATGATGATGAGAGTGATAGTGATGATGGTCATGATAGTGTACACCCTGTCAGTTCCCAGCACAGGGGGAAACTAAAATTCTTTTTTTTTTCTTTTATTTTCTTTCTTGGCTGTGCCCGTTCATTGCAGGAAGAGTCCTCCAACTTTCTTTGTCTTTTCCCTAAAAGTATGATCTCCTCACTTTGACCGAAAAATCAAACTGAATGTCTAGTCCTTCGGAATGGTACGAAAAACGAGTCGGACCCTTGTGCCTTCTGGCTGCACATGCTAAAAATCTGACAGCAGTTGAAAGTCGTGAAGAGCATGGCATTGCCTGGCTGCCAGGGTAAAAAACATTGGAGAGATAGGTTGATTTCCCAGGTCCCCACCCCTTGAAGACTGGTTAGCCTTCTTGTCTTTCTGAAGTCTTGGTTTAAAAAAAAAAAGGTGAATATGAAATTGAGGTGAGGGAGAGGGGATGGGCGCTGCCCTCGTGGTGCTGGCTCCTGGAAAAGTTGAGGTCTCTGCCACCTCACTACCGTACGACCTCAGGATTATGGAATTATCTAAGTAGGACCTCAGGACCAGGCCAGCTCATGGGTTTATGTGCAGGCTTAAGGCTTGTGCCATGATCATTCTGGATCTTTTCCATGAATGGTATCTGTGACGTTAGTGCATATGGAATTCATTCCGAGGGCGGAGACATCATCTTGAGAAACTGAAACTGAAATCTCTGTCTTTTGCTTTCCTTGACCATGTTTCTCCTTGTTGCCACCTAATGTCATCTCTACAATGACTTTCCAGTCTTCCAACTGATCTTGCACCCTCTGTCATCTGCCATTCTGTGCCTCTGATTGTCCATCTATTGTCTTTCATGCCAGCATTGTGCCTAGTCCATTTCCATTTTGTTTTTGTGACATGTTCAACTGTCTGATGATGACATTTTGGATTCTACCTTTTAATTTGATGCTTAGCTTTTTCCTGTCTGTTGCTCATTGGCTCTATGTGTGTATTTTATTTGTATTTTATATAACGGATTACATCATATGTCTCCAAAGACAGAAGTGATGGTGTCACAAACTGACATGCAATGTGTATATGTATAAATATGTATACATGTATCTCTGTGTGTGTGTGGTGTGTGTGTGTGTGTGTGTGTGTGTGTGTGTGTGTGTGTGTTTTATATTTGTGTGTTTTATATTTGTGTGTTATGTAACAAGTCAGTCTGTTGCCCTCCAAGACACAGGTGATTGTGTCACAGACTGCCATGCAATTGCGCATAGATATAGATATAACTGTAGCTATAGATACGTACATGTGTGTGTATAACAGTGGTACAACCATTGCCATCACAGACACAGGTGATTGTGTCATAGATGCCATACAGTATGTGTGTAGATATAGCTGTAGATATAGATATGTATATGTATGTGTATAACAGAGGTACAGCGGTTGCCATCACAGACACAGGTGATTGTGTCATAGATGCCATACAGTATGTGTGTAGATATAGCTGTAGATATAGATATGTATATGTATGTGTATAACAGAGGTACAGCGGTTGCCATCACAGACACAGGTGATTGTGTCATAGATGCCATACGTGTGTATTTTTATACAGATCTAGATACAGATATATATATATATTATATATACACATGTATGTGTATAAGAGAAGTACAGCCATTGCCATCACAGAGACAGGTGATTGTGTCATAGACTGCCATACAGTGTGTATACAGATACAGGTACAGATATAGATATGTATATGTACGTATATAACAGAGTTACAGTGGTTGCCATCACAGAGACAGGTGATTGTGTCATAGACAGCCACACAGTGTGTGTATAGATCGGTCATTCTCCTGAAGACTGGTCAGTTGGGACCACTGCTTTTAAGAAGCTAATGTAAAATGTTTTTTGAAAAAAGAATCTTACAATATTGTTATATTTCGTTTGTAAAATGTTCCAGTAATTGAAGAAAATGAAAAAAAAGTGTGTGTGTTTCAGTATTTTTCATCTACAAGCACTTTTTGTTGGAAAAATGAGCGATTTCTGAAGCTAGATTTGTGACATGAGTTCAGGCTGGTAGATCAATCGCAATTATTTCCTACGTGCATGACCAAAATCAATACAACCTGTTTCGACAGTGAAGAAAGAATGTAAATGTGTCTCTGACATCAATTTTTATTGCATAGTGTTCATGGATGATCAATATTGCTGGAGATCGATCAGTGTCCTGAACGTTTCATACGGTGTCTTCACTGTAGCAATAACTTAAGTAAGTTGTGCCTTTGAAATAGAAGGCACAGGAATTTCCAATGTGATTCATTAAAAACACAAATATTTTTCATAATCATTCGCGTCAATAAGTGATATGAAGAGAACAGAGACTGAGAAATAATCACTTGATTACGAATTGTTGGCATAGTGTCTTCAAAACCATGAACACTCGAGACAACAGAGATCTATTGTCACTTCCCTGAACTTTGACCGACCTTGGCATATGAATCTCACTTTCCCTCCCTCGTGGTGGGATTTTGCACTCCTTCACAAAGGATATGTCATTATTCAATATATTTTGAAAAATGTCACTTCATTGACTATTTTAACAAGCACTTAGATGCTTTTTCGGTGTCTCATGTAACACATTAGACACTGCAGGATATGCAACGTTTTATTATATTTCACCAAGTTCCAAATATTGTGTCATTTTATGCATTACAGTTCTGTATACTACAGATATCAAGACTTTCATTTTCAGTCAACATTTTAAAAAAAAAATTGATTTTTTACTTGTCATGTCACAATATTGACCAGTCTTCAGGAGAATGACCCAGATATGGATGTAGACATAAATATAGATATGTATTTGTATGTGTATAACAGAGGTACAGCCGTTGCGATCAAGATACAGGTGAGTTGTGTCATAGACATGCCATACAGTGTGTATATTATATAGATACAGATATAGATACAGATACAGATATAGATATGTATATGCATAACAGAGGTACAGCCATTGCCATCACAGACACAGGTGATTGTGTCATAGACTGCCATACAGTGTGTGTTATGATTATGATATTTATGACAGCCTGATGTACAATGTCTGTATATAATCATGTATTTGTATGTTATATAACAGAGGTCCAGCCGTTGCCGTCCAAGACCCAGGTGATTGTATCACAGACTGCTGCCAACTCAGTCTTTAAAGGGGGACAACTCACCTCTGGTCCACCTCCTCAAGGTCAGACCTAATTCATGACATGTCTGTGTGTGCATGTTAATGTCTTCGTGCTGCATGTATAATGTTATGTGTTTTTTAGCTGTGTTCTAGTGTGGATTTCTGTGTGTTTTGCATACTGTGTGTTTTTCTTTGTGTGTATGTGAATACAATTGGTCTGTGTTGTGTGTGTGTGTGTGTGTTGTGTTGTGTGTGTGTGTGTGTGTGTGTGTGTGTGTGTGTGTTTTTACTCTGTGTTCATGTGGATACTATTGGTTTCTCTGTGTGTGTGTGTCTGTGTGTGGTGTTTTTCTCTGTGTTTATTCATCTATTGTTGTGTGTGTGTGTGTGTGTCGTGTTATGTGTGTGTGTGTGTGTGTGTGTGTGTGTGTGTGTGTGTGTGTGTGTGTGTATGTGTGTGTGTAAAACATTTGGTGTTGCTTTATAGTTGTGGACTGTGTGCTCTGTCAGCTAATCAGATGTGTTGTATGTGTTTGTTCCATTGGGTATAAAGGTGGGTTTTGTGTGTGTTTGTGTGTGTTCTATCAGGTACTAAGATGTGTTTTATGTGTGTTCCGTTATGTACACAGGTAGGTTGTGTGTGTGTATGTGTTGTGTGTGTGTGTTTTTCAGGTACAAAGATGTGTTATATGTGTGTGTTCCATCAAGTACAAAAGTATGCTGTGTATGTGTTCCATCAAGAAGAAAGATATTTGTATGTGTACTCCATCAGGTAAAAAGGTGTGCTATGTGTATGTGTTCCATCAGGTACAAAGAAGGTGCGCGTGGCACGGGCCCACCATCTGACTGACAACAGAGAGGTGGCCTCTCTCCTGATGACGACCCATGAACGCAAGGAAGCCCTGGAGGAGACAGAACCCACACGTGAGAGTGATGCTGAACGTCACCGCAAACTGGCCAGGATGAGTGCTATTAAGACCATGTTGAATGAAGACAGTGACAAGAACACCACCACCATTGTGGTAAGTTGTGTGTGTGTGTGTTTGTGTGTGTGTGTGTGTGTGTGTGTTGTGTTGTGTGTGTGTGTGTTGTTGTGTTTGTGTTGTGTTGTTGAGTGTGTGTGTGTTTATGTTGTTTGAATGTGTGTGTGTGTGTGTGTGTATGTGTGTGTGTATGTGTGTGTGTGTGTGTGTGTTTTTTGTGTGTGTTGTTTGAGTGTGTGTGTGTTATGTTGTTTGAATGTTGTGTGTTTGTGTGTGTGTATGTGTGTGTGTGTTGTGTGTGTGTGTGTGTGTGTGTGTGTTGTGTGTGTGTGTGTGTTGTTTGAGTGTGTGTGTGTTTATGTTGTTTGAATGTGTGTGTGTGTGTGTGCATTGTGTGAATGACAATGACAAGCACATTGTGGTGTGTGTGTGTTGTGTGTGTGTGTGTGTGTGTGTGTGTGTGTGTGTGTGTGTGTGTGTGTGCCATTAAAGCCATGTTGAATGAAGACAAATGACAAGACCAACACCATTGTAGGGGGGGGGGGTGGTGTGTGTGTTTGATGTGTGTGTTTGTGTGTGTGTGATTGTATTTGTGTGTGTGTGTGTGTGTGTCCAAACTGATATCAGCAGACTTCAGGTCATGTTTGGAAATGTCCCTATGTCACAGCAGTGGGCTGGGGTCCCATAGTGAGCTGTCTATACAGGATATCTTTTAGGATGCGGCTGTCTTTTATGTGGTGGTCATGGCTAAACCGGCACAGTCATCATAGTGTGAAGAGGACATACATGCTCGGCTTGCTGGCCTGGTCCAGGACGTCCCTGTATTGCACATGGTCCTTCTAGGATGTCCCGTATGTACATGGTCTTGGGTCCTTTGACATGGTCCTTCCAGGATGTCCCTGTTTGGCACATGGTCCTTCCAGGATCCTGTTTGGCACATGGTTCTTCCAGGATCCTTGTTTGGCAGCTTCCTAGGATGTCCCTGTTTGGCACAGTCCTTCCAGGAGTCCTGTTTGGCACATGGTCCTTTCAAGACGTCCTTGTTTGGCACATGGTCCTTCCAGGATGTCCTGTTTGGCACATGGTCCTTCCAGGACATCCATGTTTGGCACATGGTCCTTCCAGGACATCCATATTTGGCACATGGTCCTTCCAGGACGTTCTATTTGGCACATGGTTCCTCCAGACATCCATTTTGGCACATGGTCCTTCCAGGATATCCATATTTGGCACATGGTCCTTCCAGGACATCCATGTTTGGCACATGGTCCTTCCAGGACATCCATGTTTGGCACATGGTCCTTCCAGGACATCCATGTTTGGCACATGGTCTCTAGAACGTCCATGTTTGGCACATGGTCCTTCCAGGATGTCCCTGTTTGGCACAATGTCCTTCCAGCTCATCCATGTTTGGCACATGGTCCTTCCATGATGTCCCTGTTTGGTGCATGGTCCTTCCAGCTCATCCATGTTTTGCACTTTGTCCTTCCAGCTCATCCATGTTTTGCACTTTGTCCTTCCAGGACGTCCTTGTTTGGCACATGGTCCTTCCAGGATGACCCTATTTGGCACATGGTCCTTCCAGGACGTCCCTGTTTGGCACATGGTCCTTCTTCCAGAACGTTTTGTTTGGTACATGGTCCTTCTTCCAGGACGTTCTGTTTGGCACATGGTCCTTCCAGGACGTTTTGTTTGGCACATGGTCCTTCCAGGACGTTCTGTTTGGCACATGGTCCTTCCAGGACGTTCTGTTTGGCACATGGTCCTTCCAGGACATCCTTGTTTGGCACATGGTCCTTCCAGGATGTTCTGTTTGGCACATGGTCCTTCCAGGATGTTCTGTTTGGCACATGGTCCTTCCAGGACGTCCTTGTTTGGCACATGGTCCTTCCAGGATGTTCTGTTTGGCACATGGTCCTTCCAGGACGTCCTGTTTGGCACATAGTCCTTCCAGGATGTTCTGTTTGGCACATGGTCCTTCCAGGACGTTCTGTTTGGCACATGGTCCTTCCAGGACGTTCTGTTTGGCACATGGTCCTTCCAGGATGTTCTGTTTGGCACATGGTCCTTCCAGGATGTTCTGTTTGGCACATGGTCTTTCCAGGATGTTCTGTTTGGCACATGGTCCTTCCAGGACGTTCTGTTTGGCACAAGGTCCTTCCAGGACGTTCTGTTTGGCACATGGTCCTTCCAGGATGTTCTGTTTGGCACATGGTCCTTCCAGGATGTTCTGTTTGGCACATGGTCCTTCCAGGACGTTCTGTTTGGCACATGGTCCTTCCAGGACGTTCTGTTTGGCACATGGTCCTTCCAGGATGTTCTGTTTGGCACTTGGTCCTTCCAGGACGTCCTTGTTTGGTACATGGTCCTTCCAGGACGTTCTGTTTGGCACTTGGTCCTTCCAGGACGTCTCTGTTTGGCACATGGTCCTTCCAGGACGTTCTGTTTGGCACATGGTCCTTCCAGGATGTTCTGTTTGGCACATGGTCCTTCCAGGAAATGCCCCAGATGTGGTGCAAGCACCACATGTGGAAATTATTGAGGCAGTGCTGTTTGTGCTTGTAGGTTGACTCTGTACATTTCCAGTCTTCCTGGCTGTGGTGACTTGTTATTTTCCCAGTCTTGGACAGCTTGGCATGGCAGTGGCATTCCTATCCTTCTGCTGATCTCAGGGTCAAGGATTAGTTTGGCTGGAGATCCTAGATTACATGATCTGGCCACAGTGTGTGGGTTTTGTCTTTTTTACTGTGCTGATGGATGGTTGTCGTAAAATGTTTTACAAGTTAGTCATGGTGTAGGATTACCAGCAGAAGGTTTACAGTGTATTGTGTTTCATATTACAGGGTTACCGTCAAGAGAAAACTGAGCGTATGCGTGACCTCAAGACGATGGAGATCTATCGCAATCAGATGAAGCGTGATGGCATTCTCACCATGTTGAGTCACAACATCAGCTCAGAACACACCATCTTCCCATCCTTTGCCACGGCAGACTTCTTTGAGTTTGTGCTGAGGAATCCTTACAACCAGGATCAGCTGCTGACAATACAGTGGGACGACAAGGATCTCAAGTAGGTTGTCATTGTCATTTAAACTGTTATTGTCATCGTCATGTGCCTTGCCTCATGGCGTTGGTGATCATGGCCCTCTATACAAATTTGTCTTTTGTCGCTGCAAGTATATCTTCTACATTTTTTGTCCACGTGCTCCGCAAAACTGTATCTTATTTTCTCTCTGAGTCTACATGATGTTCTTTTTCCCTCTAATTTTCCTATTGTGACTAGGTGCTCAAAGTTCCTTTGCTTCATAAAATGTTCTGTAAATGTTGCTTGTCTTTTCTTTGTCTTCTTCATCAATGTTCTTTTTGCTTCTTTCAAGACTGTCTCATTTGTTGTCTTTACTGTCCAAAGAACTCTTAACATTTTTCTGAGAAACCACATTTTGATTTGTCTCAATCTTTGTGATAAATATGTACCTATCATTTATGTACAGAGTGGTGACAGAAGCGCGAGAATGGCGACATTTCAAACAGCTGTGTGGTCTGAGCACTCCCATGGAGGAAGGTATGTTCAGCACGCAGTCTTCAGCTGACGTCCCACAGATCTTACTGCGACCTAAAGAGACCGTCCACATCCCTTTTAAATACCAGAGTTTCCGTGCTGACCATTCTGTCATGCCACAGGTACGTCTTTGTATGTGTGTCGTATTGTTCGTCTGTGTGTGGATATATCTGTGTCAGTGTACCACAGGTATGTCACTGTGTGTCAGATTGTTCATCTGTGTGTGGATACATCTGTGAGTCAGTGTACCATAGGTATGTGTCTTTTTGTCAGATTGTTCATCTATGTGTGGATATCATCATCTTCATGTTCCCTGCCGCATGGTGTTGGCGATCATGGCCCTCCATACGTATCCATCTTTTGTTGCTGCAAGTACATCTCCCGTTCTCTCTGTCTTTATCCACTCCACAAATCTGTCCAGTATTTTCTCCCTGAGTGTACCTGGTGCTATTTTCCCCTCCAGCTTTCTTGTTGTGATGAGGTCCTCTAATTTCTCTAGCCTCATAAAATGTCCTGTAAATGTTGCTTGTCTTTTCTGAATCTTCTTTATTGATGTTCTTTTTGTGCTTGCCTCTTTCAAGATTGTCTTCTTTGTTTTCTGTGCTGTCCATGGAACTCTTAACTTTTTTTAGAAACCACATTTCATCTGCCTCAATCTTGTTCTGACTATGCATGTTGACTATCCACGCTACACATCCATACAACAGTATTGGTTCTATATAAAACTGAAGAACTTTCTTCCTGAAGTAAATTAATAAGCATTTGTTGGTAAGAATGCTTTTCGTTTTCTTGAATGCTGTTTTAGCTTGGCCGATTCTGCTGGCTATTTCTCATTTGTCACAGTTTAGTTTGTGTTTGTGTTATCAGTATAAAGGTTCTTTTTGTCCTAGAGAGGTCAGTAGTGCATCTGGAAGAGTTCATGACTTGATGCACAGAGATACAAAACATGATTATGATTTGTTTCTATTTCTGTGTTTGGTTTGGTTTGCTGACATTCTTCAAAGACTGAAATTCAGCATGTATTCAAAAGTAGGGTTTGTGTTGTGTGGTACTGATGCGGTGGTGGTGTGTGTGTGTGTGTGTGTGTGTGTGTTGTGTGTAGTGTGTGTTGTGTGTGTGTGTGTGTGTGTGTGTGTGTGTGTGTGTGTGTTGTGTTTGTGTGTGTGTCTGTGTGTGTATGTGCATGTGTGTTTGACAGGGACCCAGCAACCCATTTGAGAAACAGAAAACATCGGACAAAGAACTTCTGGAGCAAGACACATCTTTACAGAGCAAGTTGATTAAGGTAAGACTGTGATACACAGGACCTGGCCAGCTCATTAGTTTATGTGCTGCCTTAAGGCATGTGCCATGATCACCATGTACATGGCACCTGTACTCTTAGTGCATATGGAATTCATTCCATGCGGGGAGAGGTCATCTTGAGAAACTGAAATTGAGATTTTTGAAATTGTGGTACACTGTGTGTGTGTGTGTGTGTGTTGTGTGTGTGTGTGTGTGTGTGTGTGTGTGTGTATGTGTGTGTGTGTGTGTGTGTATGTGTGTGTGTGTGTGTGTGTGTGTGTGTGTGTGTGTGTGTGAGAGAGAGAGAGAGGTCAACTTTAAGAACTTTTAGCAGGGGATAGCGAATCTATGTCACTGTTACAACTCGGGGTGTTAAGCTCTGTGTGTGTGTGTGTGTGTGTGTGTGTGTGTTTGTTGTGTTTCTGTGTGTTTGTTTGTTTCTGTGTGTTTGTGTATGTGTTTCTATATGTCTGTGGTGTGTGTGTGTGTATGTGTGTGTGTGTGTGTGTGTGTGTGTATGTGTGTGCTTGTGTGTGTGTGTGTGTGTGTGTGTGTGTGTGTGTGTGTGTGTGAGAGAGAGAGAGAGAGAGAGGTCAACTTTAAGAACTTTAAGCAGGGGATAGCGAATCTATGTCACTGTTACAACTCGGGGTGTTAAGCTCTGTGTGTGTGTGTGTGTGTGTGTATGTGTGTGTGTGTGTTTGCATGTGTGTGTTTGTTTGTTTCTATGTGTGTTTGTGTATGTGTTTCTATATGTCTGTGGTGTGTGTGTGTATGTGTGTGTGTGTGTGTGTGTGTGTGTATGTGTGTGCTTGTGTGTGTGTGTGTGTGTGTGTGTGTGTGTGTGTGTGTGTGTGTGTGTGTGTGTGAGACAGGTCAAGTTTCTAGCAGAAGATGGCAAACCCATGTCGCTGTTACGACTCAGGGTGGAGCCCCAGCCCCACGTCATTGACCAGACTTTCCGCTTCCACCATCCTGAAAACTCTTTCCTTCGCAAGTCTATACGTCTGCCTCCATTCCACACCCTCCAGGTATATATACATATCTTTCACGTCACTTGTTCTTTACTATCTTGCCAGGTAAATATCACATATATCACTTGTCCTTTATTCATGTTATGGAGTCAATATCACATATATCACATGTCCTCTACCACTTTGCCGGACACATTCTGTCACCTGTCCTCTGCTACTTTACCAGGTAA
>JAPXFY010000015.1:73376385-73388885 GCA_030674185.1 Monoplex corrugatus
TATATACACAGTATATATATGTTTTATATATATATATATATATACACACATTCACATTTATGTATACAGATTAAATGTGTATATTCAGTGTTATGTTATTCTGTCACAGGCCACACAGATGGTTTGCTGTGTATGTTTATATAGACTGCAATGTAGTATACACTATAAAGAATATGTTTATTCAGCGTTATACTGTCACAGGGGTACCCAGGCCACACGAGTGGTTCGCTGTTTCTCTTCTCACCCGGAAGAGATGACGCTAGCTCCAGCAGAGCCCTTTGTGTTGGCGGCAGGGGCGGTGCATGAGCTGGGTGTAGCTGTGCGGCCGCTGGGCCCGGGGTCCAAATTCTTCTTCCTGAACGTGGTGGACGTGGAGTACCACCAGCTGGTTAGGTCTTGGTTGGTGTGCACGTCCTGTCGTGCCCCCATCGTGTCCCGTGCCTTCACCCTCGGTCTGCCTGTTGGAGGGGGTAAAGGGTGCAACAAACGTATCACCTACACCAACCCCTACCCTGTACGCAAAAACTTCAAGGTATGTTGAGTACATCACCTACACCAACCTCTGTACAAAACCTGACTGTTACTGATCCTGCAAGTACTGACTGTTACTGATCCTACAGGTTTTGACTGTCACTGATCCTACAGATACTGTTACTGATCCCACAGGTACTTAAGGACTATGTTACTGATCCTACAGGTAATGACGGACATGTTACTGATCCTACAGGTATTGACTGTTACTGATCCTACAGAAATTGTTACTGATCCTTCAGATATTGTTACTGATTCTACAGATATTGTTACTGATCCTACAGATACTGTTACTGATCCTGCAGATACTGTTACTGATCCTACAAGTACTGACGGACAATGTTACTGATCCTACAGGTAATGACAGATCGGCCAGACTTGCTGCAGTTCAAGGAGAACTTGTTGGAGTTGGAGGGCGGAGCCTCCCTGGCCATTGGTCTGCGTTTCCTGCCCATCACTCAGCCCGGCATTGCAGAGGTCCTCGTCTTCATCAATGACGAAGAAGACAAGAATGAGGAAACATTCCGTGTGACGGCAGAGTACAAGATTATGATGGAAGGACATTAGCGTATACATTCCGTATGACAGCAAAGTACAAGATCATGATGGACGGACATTGGTGTAACATTCTGTTTGACAGCAAAGTACAAGATTATGATGGACGGACATTAGTGTAACATTTTGTGTTACAGCAAAGTACAAGATTATGATGGACGGACATTAATGTAACATTCTGTGTGACAGCAAAGTACAAGATTATGATGGACGGACATTAATGTAACATTCTGTGTGACAGCAAAGTACAAGATTATGATGGACGGACATTAATGTAACATTCTGTGTGACAGCAAAGTACAAGATTATGATGGACGGACATTAGTGTAACATTTTGTGTGACAGCAAAGTACAAGATTATGATGGACGGACATTAATGTAACATTCTGTGTGACAGCAAAGTACAAGATTATGATGGACGGACATTAATGTAACATTCTGTGTGACAGCAAAGTACAAGATTATGATGGACGGACATTAATGTAACATTCTGTGTGACAGCAAAGTTCAAGATTATGATGGACAGACATTAATGTAACATTCTGTGTGACAGCAAAGTACAAGATTATGATGGACAGACATTAATGTAACATTCTGTGTGACAGCAAAGTACAAGATTATGATGGACGGACATTAACGTATACATTCTGTGTGACAGCAAAGTACAAGATTATGATGGACAGACATTAATGTAACATTCTGTGTGACAGCAAAGTACAAGATTATGATGGACAGACATTAATGTAACATTTTGTGTGACAGCAAAGTACAAGATTATGATGGACAGACATTAACGTACACATTCTGTGTGACAGCAAAGTACAAGATTATGATGGACAGACATTAACGTACACATTCTGTGTGACAGCAAAGTACAAGATTATGATGGACGGACATTAATGTACACGTGATGGCAATACAGTAGAAGAGGAAAGACAGAAGCAGAGATTGTGTCATCATGTCCACAGACACAGGACTAGACAAGATAATAGATCTGAACATAAACAGCTAAAACAGATTGTGTCATCATGTCCACAGACACAGGACTAGACAAGATGATAGATCTGAACATTAACAGCTAAAACAGATTGTGTCATCATATCCACACATAGGACACAAGGTGATAGATCTGATCATAAACAGCTAAAACAGATTGTATCATCATGTCCACACATAGGACACAAGATGATAGATCTGAACATTAACAGCTAAAACAGATTGTGTCATCATATCCACACATAGGACACAAGGTGATAGATCTGATCATAAACAGCTAAAACAGATTGTATCATCATGTCCATGGAAACAGATTGTATCATCATGTCCATGGACACAGAACTAGACACAATGATAGATCTGAACAAAGACAACTGAAACAGCATGAATATTGATGTGATATATGACCCTTTTCCTTTCCCTCTCCTTTCTGTAAGTTTACTAGGATTATAGTTATTCTCAGTACATCCTGTGTCTGATATGCTATTCATTTTTTTTCTTTTTTTTCAGTATATCTGTCATGTTCCTTTAGTGCATACATATATCCATTCAGTTGTAATTTTTTTTTTCAGAGGGATTGAGTAGGATTTGACCGAGTTACCAGTAGACCACTCTTGCTAGGGATGAGCATAAGCAATCTGTTCTATGTTATCTGCCAGTCTGCCTTTATAGTTATATTTAAAAGAAGGTATAAAAGATAAATACTGTGTGTATATTGTATGTAGTACTTTCTTATTTCATTTTTATTTCATTTATGTAATTTTTGTACTGTTGTAATCTTGAGGTGAGATACGAAACACAACTAAGTTAAGTTTGGTTTGTGTGGTTTTAGTGGAGAGATGAAAGATGTCTTTGAAGGAAAGGTGGAGGGTAGTAGATGACATGGAAGGTTAGAAGCCAACTGTATGGGAAACCTGAAAGAATAGACTGGTCTGAATAGCTCAGAAATGTTCAATGTCCTTGAAAAGCACAACAGGTGGAGAGACGAGATCTCTGAGATGGTGCCGATAGCCAACCTCAACCAGTGACTGTGATCAGAGAGAAAGAGGATTTAGTGGTGTCTTTTAACTATTTTAGTGATCTATTGAGATTTGATGTTGAATCATGCATCAGTTTTGACAAGAGGCAAACTCTGTGATATTGATACAGCCTTAGTTACCTGCACGCTTGGCTGGCCAGCAGACTCCAGTGTTGTCATTTTAGACAAAATGGGTAATGAGGACAGGAAAGTCATCTGTTATAGTTAATGGTAAAAAAGGGGGGAAATGTTGATGAAAATTGTTCCGTCCTGAGTGTAAATGAACAGGCATGTAGGGTGTGTGTGTGTGTGCGTGCGTGCGTGCGTATGTGTGTGTGTGTGTGTGTGTGTGTGTGTGTGTGTGTGTGTATGTGTGTGTGTGAGACAGGCAGACAGAAAGAATGGTCTTATTAATTTATGAAGTGGTCTAACTAATGTATGAAGTTAGCGACATGAGTATTTTGTTGTTGTTATGCATGTGTGTCTGGTTATGATCATACAGGTGTCCTTATTGTACAGGTGTGTCTGTTTATGATCATACAGATGTCCTTGTTATTTCAGCTTCGTGTTGTTAGCCTGTTGATCCCTTCACATCCCTTCACTCTGTCCAGCACCTTTTATTGGGAAGCTGGTGGATAGGGAGAGGGAGTGATGACCAGTGCCTTAGCTGGTAGGTAGGCTAAGGGGGGTGAAGACAGGTGTTCTAGGACATGATTCCTTGTCAACTTTTGACTCAAAATATTTCATGACATGGACCATCTCCACTTTCTTCATTTGATGTATTGACCTGTTTCAGATGTTTTTATCATGAATCACTGCCATCAGTGTCTGTCACTTTGACACAGTGCATTGTGATGACCATGACTGTGATGTAAATGAACACAGTGTTCATTAGAGTTGATTTTGTGCCTGTGATATAGTGTAAAATTGTGTCTATTTTAGGTGGTGGTTGTATATTGTCATTAGGTTGTGATGCATACTGAGTGTTGTTATCATTTTGTAACGTGTCAGTAAGTTCATGTGATATGTACACTGTGTTGTCCATATGATAGGAGACATATCATTGTACATAACTTTTATTATTTATCAATTGTAATAGAGTTACTAATGATTATGCATTGAAATAAACTTTGCTGAAATGTCTATGTATTTGTGTCTGTTAAGAACAATTGAAAGTTGTGTTTAGAAAATGCAGTTAGCATTCATGTCTTTATTTCTGCAAAAAGAGCCCCCAAAACTGAAACTAAGAACACACACACACACGCACGCACGCACGCACGCACGCACGCACGCACTCACACACACATACACACACACACACACACACACACAACTAAGAACACACACATACATACACACACACTCACACATACCACACACACTCTCACACATGCGTGCGCACACCACTCACACACGCGCGCGCGTGCGCACATACACACACACACACACATACACACACCACACACACAAACAAAAACTAAGAACACACGTACACACACACTCATACATACACACACATACACACACTCTCTCACACACACACACACACACACACACACAAACACACACACACACACACACACACACACACACACACACACACAAAACACACACACATACACACGCACACACACACACACTCACATGCGCGTGCGCACACACACACACACACACACACACACACACACACACACACCACACACACATACACAGTCATGACTCCAGTGTAAATACAAAACCATTTTATGTGTCATCATCTATTAAATACAAGATTCAGAATGACAAAACTCGAAAGCAAAAAGATGCAAATATCACCTTTTTAAATACATAAGCTGTGTTTTACATTGTAGAGTAAATCATGACAGGGTTAAGGCTTTATCCAAATCTGCAAAGAAAAACTGGCCGAGCTCTCCACACAGGTCTCAATTCCCATCCAGCGAAAGGTGAGAAGTCACCCCAATGACAGCGTTGCCATTGTCAACCATGACCTTACATCGCTGACTGTTGGTATTGTGTTTTGGGTTGATAGAGAGACCAACATTTTAGTCATATCATATCGATTTGTAGATAGTAACTTCAGTCACATCAGGTCTAGTTTCCCCCACCCCCACCCCACCCCATTAACCCCCATTTACCTTATCACATATTTATCACAGCACTTTTCTCTTCACTCATCTGTGATTTTGTCTTCTGTAACACGCCAGCTTTGTGGCCACAAGCACGAAGTTCTGTTTTAAACCACACACAACTACACATATTTCATATTTTCTGTAAGTAAATGTAATCTTCTATCACAAATTGACATCAAAAACAGGCTTTCAAGTTCAGACTGACCGCTGTATGACATATGTGCAATAAGATACATGTACACCATTTGCTGGAACTGGCAAATTACATATTGAATGCAACATCTAATGGAATTGGCAAGAGTCAGTGTAACACCTGACAGAACTGACAGATGTACATATTGAATGTAACATCTGATGGAACTGACGGATATACATATTCAGCGTAATACCTGATGGAACTGATAGATATACATATTGAGTGTAACACCTGATGGAACTGACAAATGTACATATTCAGTGTAACACCTGACAGAACTGACCCCCGCTGTCCAGAGACAGGACTGGAGGTGATCCACAGCATGTCCATGTCTGTCTCTTCATTCACTCCCAGACTGACCTCACAATCTTCTTTCTTTTTATGTCAGTGTCCTACACTTGCACTTACAGCTGACTATAATGACACTTGGTGCTAACTATACATAAAGCTGTCTGTGCTTGCATTTAGAGCAGAATCGTGAATCATCCTGTCTGGATTTGAGAGTGTAATCTCTCCACTACCCTGCTACATCAAGCTTTTGTAAAAACACTTTCTTGGTCTGAATTTTGTATTTCAAAACTTTTCTCTTATTTGCTGATTTTTAAACTTCAAAACTTTTTCAAATCATTCTCTTGCACCTAAACTTGGGCATGAGTTGTCAAGTCTTAGTTTACTCATTTCTGCAAATAAATTGGTGTTAATAAAATACGACTGAATAAGCCGTCCCATTTCAGTAGGAATGCAGTCAAACAAAAATAAAGTGAATGGAACCAAGCACAGTGAGTATCACTGTTGTGGACACAATGTTGGTATGACACTGCAGTCAGGTATAGAATGTCCTGTCTTTTGCTGACATTGTGATGTTAATTTTGACACTGCCTTCAGGATTTGGTGATGTTATTTTTCATTTTTAAAACTGCCTTCAGTTTTTGGTGATGTTACTTTTAAAACAGCGTCATCACTTGATGATGTTACTGTTAAAACTGCCATCAGTATTTAGTGATGTCACTGTTGAAACTGCCGTCGTCAGCACTTGGTGATGTTACTGTTAAAAGTGCCATCAGTACTTGGTGATGTAACCACTGAAACTGCCATCAGCAGATGGTGATGTTAGCTTTGAAATTGACGTCGGCACACGACTGAACACTATGTCCTGTCTTTAGCTAAATCATTGATGTTACCGTTGAAACAGCAGTCAACACTTTGACACAGCAACCAAACTCATTCCTGTCTACACTGGATGTTTGAATGACAGCGATAGTTGACTTCTTTCCTCCTTCATCCTCTCCTCCCCCCTCCCCCCTCTGAGTGTTCAAGTGTTGGAAGTTTATTTCTTGCTGTCTTTCTGTTTCTGTTTCTGGGCCTTCTCACGTGCGTTGGACAGGTCATACTTGAACCCTTCTTTCCTGGCTGCTGACTCTCTCTTCTGCACCGTCTTCATGACTTTGGTCTGAAGTTCATTGCGGGTGAAAGGTCGCATCTCGTCCTCACTGGCTTCACTGCCATCACTCTCAAATTCGTCTCTGTTCACACAACAACAGGGTGTGTCAGTTTGACATGACATACCAACCTTTAACCCTTTGAATCCTGCATCCTATCCACCAGCTACAAAAACTTAGCTTTTTGATTCCCTCTTCCTATCCACCAGCATCCTGGAGGAAGCTGGTGGATAGAGTGATTGAATCAAAGGGTTAAGTTTTTGCTTTGCTGGCATGTTTGACAATATAGGATGCTGGTGGACAGGGTGCAGGAGTCAAAGGGTTAACATACCACCTTTCCTATGTGTTTACATGTTACACTACACACAGCAACAGGGTGTGTCAGTTTGACATGATATACCAACTTTTGACACACCAACTTTTCTGTGTTTACATGTTACACTATATACAACAACAAAGTGTGTCAGTTTGACATAATAATGATAACAATAATAATAATAATAATAAGTATATCACAACAATAATAATAACCACAACAACAACAATAATAACAGCAGAAAACTGATGGCAGTTTGACCTGAATGGTGTGGATGGTGGTATCAGAAAACCTGGTGTATGTGGTATTAGTATGCAGGAAGACAAGGCCCGGGGTGTGTGTGTGGGTGTTGTGCTGGAAGGTCGATGGAGGTGTCACGGAAAACCTGGTCTATTGGCTATGAGTGTGAGGGAAGACAAGGCCCAGGGCGTGTGTGAGTGTTGTGTTGGAAGGCAGAGGGAGGTTTCACAAAAAAACCGGTGTACAGGCCATAAATATGCAGGAAGACAAGGCTTGGGGGTGGGAGGTGGGGGCGTTGTGTTGGAAGGCGGATGGAGGTGTCACAGAAAACCTGGTGTATGTGTCATTAACCCTTTGACTCCTGCAGCCTATCCAACAGCATCCTTCTTTGTCAACCATGCTGGAAGAGCAAAACTTAACCCTTTGACTCCCTCACCCTATCCACCAGCTTCCTGCAGGAAGCTGGTGGATAGGGTGAGGGAGTCAAAGGGTTAAGTTTTTGCAGTTGGTAGATAGGGTGCAGGTGGCAAAGGGTTAATGTAGGGAAGACAAGGCCCGGAAGGTAGATGGAAGGTAGATGGAGGTGTCTTGAGTGTGAGGGAAGACAAGGCCCAACAGGATATGTGTGGGTGTTGTGTTGGAAGGTAGATGGTGGTGTCACATGAAAACCTGGTGTATCAGCCATGAGAGTGAGGGAAGACAAAGAGAGGACGGTGACATCACTTACCCAACGGCAGGGGGGAAGACTGGGATCTGTTGCTGTGGGGGTGATGGCCCTTCTCCCAACAGACCAGGAGCCTTGGGGTCAAACTTGTCCGCGTCCTGAAATCACATGTTAACCTTTCCTGTACCAACCATGTTAACCCTTCCTGTCTCAGTCATGTTAACTTTTCCTGTCTCAATCGTGTTAACCCTTCCTGTCTCAATCATGTTAACCCTTCCGGTCTCAATCGTGTTTACCCTCCCTGTCACAATTGTGTTTACCCTTCCTGTCTCAATCGTGTTAACCCTTCCTGTCTCAATCATGTTAACCCTTCCTGTCTCAATCATGTTAACCCTTCCTGTCTCAATCATGTTAACCCTTCCTGTCTCAATCGTGTTTACCCTCCCTGTCTCAATTGTGTTTACCCTTCCTGTCTCAATCATGTTAACCCTTCCTGTCTCAATCTCTTTACTCTTCCTGTCTCAATCATGCTTACCCTTCCTGTCTCAATCATGTATCCCTTCCTGCCTCAGTCAAGTTAATCGTTCTGTTCCTGTGTCAATAATGTGTCAACAGACACACGCATGCATACACACACAAACATACATATACACATACACACAGACACACAAACATAATAAGTATACACACACACTGACACACACAAAACACATGTTCAAAGTCATATTGCTTATAACCCAGCCGACTACTAGAACCATATCAGGGCTATCACCACATCAAAAAAGATAACCGGGTTAAGATAAAAGACAACAATTAATAACCATGCTCATCATTAACACAAATCACACACACATGACATACACATAAGCACGCGCGCGCGCGTACACACACACACACACACACACACACACACACACACACACATACACACACACACACACACACACACACACATATACACACACACACACACACACACACACACACACACACACACACACAGTACGTACCTTAGCGTTGATATAAGTCTGTATAGCCAACAGTTCGTTGGTCCTCTGTTCGATGATACCCAGGTATTGCAGCATGTTGCCCTCTGTGACCCCTGTGGCCGCTCCCAACATGTCATCGATGGCCGCTCGGTCACAGTTGATTTTGTTGAACAGCGAGTCGATGCCTGCATACAGAATGAAGGCATTACCTCACAACATCACAGGCCAAGGACCACTCAACCAAACTCAGGCCAAAGACTACTCAGACCCTGTAACTCTTCTTTTTATCTTTTTCTGTCCTCTAGAACAATCATGGGTGGGTGGGTTGGGAGGAGAGGAGAGAAAGATTTGACGAACAGTTGTACACACAGTAACCCTAATTACTGACACAGTAGTTTGTGCTGCTGTACACATGATAGACCTACCTATTTACACAGTGATGTGTACAGCTATACAGACAGCAGACCTACATATTTACAAAGCAATGTATACAGCTATACACACAGCAGACCTACCTATTTACACAGTGATGTGTACAGCTATACGCACAGTTAACCTACCCGCTTTCAACTGATCCAAGATCTTGGCCACCTCCTTGTACTTCTGTTCGTATTCATCAGCTTCGCTCTGTGAACAGTTCTGTTTCTCCTCCAGCTGTTTCAGGATCACCTGGCGCTGATCCTCCAGCTCTATGCCCTGTTCCTTGAACTCCTCAATCTCATCCTTGATCTGAAATATATATTCTGTCTGTCAGCCCTCATCAACAGTCTTCATCAACAGTCCTTTTCAACACTGTTCTCCAGATCATTCTTCGCTAAAATGAGACAACCAGACACACTGATCTTCTGATCGTCAGCTTTGATCAAAGAAGACAACAGATATACAGAAAGTGATTCACAAGAGCTGCATGTGCCTGATGCGTTGTGACTTACAGTGGAACATGTAACAGAGGGACATCTAACAGTGGAACATTTAACAGTGGGGTATCTGACAGTGGAACATTTAACAGTGGGGTATCTAACAGTGGAACATTTAACAGTGGGGTATCTAACAGCGGGATGTCTAACAGAGGGACATATAACAATGGGACATGCAACAGATGGAAATGTAGCAGAGGGATATAGAACAGACAGACATATAACAGAGGAACATGTAACAGAGGAACATGTAACAATGGGACATGTAACAGAGGGATATGTAACATTGGGACATGTAAAAAAAAGGATGTGTAACAGAGGGACACATATCAGAGGGACATATAACAGAGGGACATGTAACAGAGGGACATGTAACAGAGGGACATGTAAAGTGGGACATGTAACAGAGGGACATGTAACAGAGGGGCTGTACGCCTTGTACTCAAAAAGAAAAAAGCTGACCACATATCTCCTCTCCTGGCACAACTTCACTGGCTCCCTGTATCAAAGCGCATACAGTACAAACTAGACACCATGTGCTACAAAAGCCTCAATAACGCAGCCCCTGATTACCTGTCAAGCCTACTTGAGATCTATGTTCCCTCACGTACCCTCCGCTCTGCCTCCGATCCTCTGACTTTTCGCTTTCCACGCACTAAGCTCAATACCTATGGTCCACGAGCCTTCTCTGTTTCTGGTCCACTCTCCTGGAACAAACTTCCTCTCTCAGTCCGTCAGCAACCTACTTTTGTCTCCTTCAAGTCCGCTCTCAAAACTCACCTTTTCTCCTCTGCATAAAATCCTAACCTCACTCAACCCCCCCCCCCCCCTCTGCAGCCTGTCTCCGCTCGGAGGGGAATCACATGGTTATAATATATAATTGTATATGCTATGCTCTATAATTTTCCATTGCTTTTATTCTTGCTTTTTTTGCTTTTATTCTTTCTCCCCATTTATAGCCATGCGTGTGTGTGAGTGTGTGTGTGTGTGTGTGTGTGTGTGCGTGCGTGCGTGCGTGCGTGCGTGCGTGCGTGCGTGCGTGCGTGCGTGCGTGTGTGTGCGTGCGTGCATGCGTGCGTGCTTGCGTGTGTGTCTGCTTCAGTGCTTAGATTTGATTTTATCAAGATTTTGCGCTATATAAATATTGTAATTATTATTATTATTATTATTATGTAACAGAGGGACATATAAGAGAGGGATATGTAAGAGAGGGAATGTAAGAGAGGGACATGTAACAGAGGGATATGTAAGAGAGGGACATGTAAGAGAGGGACATGTAAGAGAGGGACATGTAAGAGAGGGACATGTAAGAGAGGGACATGTAACAGAGGGACATGTAACAGAGGGACATGTAACAGAGGGACATGTAACAGAAAGATATAGAGGGACAACTAACAGAGGGATATGTAACAGAGGGAAAGTAACAGGGGGACATGTAACAGTGGGAATGTAACACAGGGACATGAAACACTGGGACATATAACACAGGGACATTAACACTGGGACATATAACAGAGGGACATGTAACAGTGGGACATGTAACAGTGGGAAATGTAGCAGTGGGACATGTAACAGTGGGACATGTAACAGTGGGACATGTAACAAGGGGACATGTAACAGAGCGACATGTCACAGAAGGACAAGTAACAAAGGGACATACAACAGTAGGACATCTAACAAAAAAGACATTCAATGTTGGGACAGACTCGAACTGACTCACCCCCTGAATCTCATCATTCAGTTTCTCAATCTCGTTGTTCTGCTCATTAACATAGTTGAAGAGGGCAAAGTTCGTGTCCTCCACACTGATGAAACGGTTCACCAGAAGGTCAAGATCATCCTCCCCAGTCATCTCCTTGATCTTGTGGAAAGCTGCTTCGTACGTTTCCACAGAATCTTCCTGACTTTCCTTTTTCTTCTCTGCTTCCATCGCCTCTGTTACATCATATATCACACATAGCATCACACATTACTTAACTAATATCACACGTCAACATCACACAATATCACACACACATAGCATCACATATTACACATTCAATATCACACATCAATATCACACACATTGTTTCTTGACTTTCTTTCTTCTTCTACTGACATATTCTTTTAAAATGTGTCCCAACCGTTCATGACCAGACCAGAGGAGAAAGGCATACATGGCACTCACACTCATCTGCTTATATTCTCCGCATGTGAACTACAATGACAGCACTGCGAGCCCGCAGGTGAATCAACTCTTTAGGGCCCCTCATGGGCCAGATTTGTGTTTCTTCCTGCCAGCTCAGTGGTGTTTATCTTGCGGTCCACATAACAAATATCATCATATACATCAAAACATTCTACACAGCACACAGATTGTTGTAGTCTACATCATTTTGCACAATATTCACTTAGGTTGAAATTATGAGTGATTTAAGTCAATCTTCATACTTTGCTGAAAGGGATTTTAGCCGTATTTTTGCATATTTAATCAATTGCATATTTAATCAATCAATATTAATCCATGAAAA
>JAPXFY010000015.1:73401385-73468885 GCA_030674185.1 Monoplex corrugatus
TGATAGTATTCGTGTTTTGTCGCGTTCCCAAGCTTACTTTGACGAGACGAATTGAAATAACGTCTAGTCCTCACCTGCGATTTTTCGTCTGCTGCTACTGTTATTAAGTGTTAATTTAACCATAGACGTAGTGTGTAGTGTTAGTACATGCTGAGAGTTTTCTTGTTTCAGCCATATAGGCGTTACTTAATTTTATGACCATTGTTTTTGAGAAATTATAATAGGCACAATCTTATTATATAATTTACACATATCACGCCTAAACGAATATTATTATTATCCATCAAGGAATTTCACTTACTTTTTGTTAGGCCTGATCGGTTCAGCGAACCCTCGTCAGACACATATCACGCCTAAACGAATATTATTATTATCCATCAAGGAATTTCACTTACTTTTTGTTAGGCCTGATCGGTTCAGCGAACCCTCGTCAGACACATATCACGCCTAAACGAATATTATTATTATCCATCAAGGAATTTCACTTACTTTTTGTTAGGCCTGATCGGTTCAGCGAACCCTCGTCAGACAGTGTCAGTGTCTGTCTGAAGAGGGTTCGCTGAATCGATCAGGCCTAACAAAAAGTAAGTGAAATTCCTTGATGGATAATATTCGTTTAGGCGTGATATGTGTAAATTATAATAAGGTTGTGCCTATTATAATTTCTCAAAAACAATGGTCATAAAAAGTAGTGTTAGTAGTCCAGTCCCTAATCGTTATTACGCTGGGACGTAAATACCACTGAAGAAGAAGAAGTAGTGTTAGTACTAAACTACTATTACAGTATTAGTATTACTAGTACTGCAGGACTAGTTGTCCTTTTTTGTTTTGTAGCATTCCAAACCTTTCGGATGGCCCACATTGTGCAGGTGGTGTGTCGCTGCACAGTCTACGGACTCCGTCTTTGTTGGCCCTGCATGTTTAGCCCCTCGACTCCCGCACCCTATTCACCACCAGCAAAATTTAACCCTTTGATTCTTTCACTCTATTCACCAGTTTCCTGATTTAACCCTTTGACTCTCACCCAATCCACCAGCTTCCATAGGAATCTAGTTCCACAGGAAGCAGTTGAATAGAGTGAGGGAGTCAAAGGATTAGATTTTTGCTTTACTGTCATGGTTGACAAAGCAGGATGCTAGTGGATAGTCTGAGGAGTCAAAGGGTTAACCTGCATTCTTAATGTTTTGCGTGCATATATAGACATGAATCGAGTTCAGACACAAACAGGTCTGCACATTATGTTGACCTGGGAGATAAAGAAAATCTCTGTTCGTAGTGATACCAATACAGGAGGTGATAGGCTTTTCTGAATTTATCATCATGAAAAACAAATGCCATTAGCAGTCACACAAACATTGGCACTATCTCAAAAGTAACATTTGTGCAGACTCCTGCAGCATGGAATGGAAAGTGTTAGGGCTTTTCTTGAATTAGAGATAACATGAAGGAACGGTAATAAAAAAATATGCAGTTATATTAATGTTTATTTTTATAATCCCAGCTGCTGATAAATTTGGTGGATTGGCCAATGCATATCCCTAGATTATTTGCATGAATGCAGTGATGATATGTGTACTTGATTCTCTTTTCTGGAATTTTTTCAGGTCATTAATGTGTTTAGATTTGTTTCAGATGGGTATAGCCCTGATATGGCTCTGAGCATTGGCTGGGCTTTAACCCTTATGGTGCTGATGGTGCATTTTTGTGACTGCCTGGCTCACTGCTGATGTCGCATTTTTGCGAGTACATGTAGCCCTACTCTTGTGGTAATTGCTTTTTTGTTTGGGAGATAAAACTAAAAGAGGTCATATTTTGTACATGGCGCAGGGATTCCCCTAACTTTTCAGCAAGAGAATTGGTTAAAAAGTTAGGGAAGTTATAAACTTGTATTTAAAGGCAGTGACTGTTGTTGTTGTTGCTGCTGCAGAAAACACCTGGTGCTGGGAGTTTCTGCATTCCAGTATATCTGGCACTGAAAGGGTTAACTACCAATGATACTGTTAAAAATAAGTTTGAAATAGGGGGTCAGTTGTGTTTTCATCTGTTTACAAATTTTCTTATACTATGTTACAGACTGAGATATCATTTCACTATAATTTCACTTAAATTGTTCTGTTATCAGACTGATATATAAGGATATGGGATAACATAAAACATGTACATTAGTTAGGACCTCAAGACCTTGTCGACAAATATGGATTATATACAGGCTTAACCTTACCAGACCGAGTTCCCGCTATTGCGGGAATGACGAAAATGACTATATACCGAGTTCCCGCTATAGCGGGAATAGCACACTCACACGATCGTCACTTTATCAAGAGCTAAAAATAGCTACCGGACCGTTGCTAAGCGTCGCGTGAGCGTGTGTTCAGCCTATTGCAACTGTCTGCCTTTGTGTTGATGGTATTTTGAGGTGATTTGGGTGCAAAATTGACCATGAAGCGAGCTAGTGATGAACCAAGCACTTCAACAGGTAAACGGGCGAGGCCAACTCGCTTCACAGTTCAACAAGTGGTGGACATTTTGCAGATGGAGAATTTGATCAGGAATACGTTTCCGATTCAAGTGACGATGATTACGTTGATGAAGCATTGAGTGAAAGTGATGATTCTGACAATGAAAGAAGTAGGTTGAGACAGAGTGTTGGAAGAAGGGGGCGTGCCCGTACCCCCCAACCAAGTGATAGGGGAGATGCTTGTGTGATTGAGGATTGGACTGGCGTTAGATGAAAGATAGGCCTATTTTCTACAATCTCTCCACGTTTCATATAATTCTAACCATTGGTGTGCATGATATGAACAGTTTTTTAACGTATATACATTTTTTTTCAAAATTTTGCTCAGGAGGCCAGGCAGGGGGCACAATTACGCTCAGGGGCTAAGGTCTGGTAGGGTTAAGGTTTATGCCATGATCATTTTGGATCTTCTCCATCATATGACACCAGTGGCATGAGTGCAAATGGAAATTATTCCATGCATGGAGATGTTATTCTTGAGAAACTTGACTTTGAAGCTGTCTGAACATTTTCCTTTTGATACAGACAAGAAACCATGATCAGCTTTGTGAGTGTGTACTTTTTTGTTCACCTGGCAAAATGAATTTTTCTCCGGAATGTTATCAGGGCCTCACCCCCCACTCCTCCCCTTATGGATCACAACCCTATATAATGTTGGTTTGGGGTGCTTGTGCACGTGTCTGTAATCCAGAGAACTACAGCAGCAAGGCTTGTGCTCCTGGTAGAGTCACCCAAGGCAGAAGGTCAGAGGATAGAGTCCTGATAAAGTGTGATCTATCCACTGACGGTGTAGTATGCAGACTGTGCAACAGAATACGTTGCCTGCATAGTGTGGTCCACAACAATGTATACAAGCATCTGACAGAACATGACTATGCTTCAGACAAATGTATCATTGTGGTGTTGACATACATTGAAATACCTAATGATAGTGATCACCTTAATCTGTGTACCTACATTGAAATAGGCCTACATAGTGATAATGATAGTGATCATCTGAATGTGTGTACATTTATTGATGTACCTAGTGATAGTTGTCATCTAAATGTGTATACACTCATTGAATTACCCACTACCTAGTGATAATGAAAGTGATCATATAAATGTGTAAACACATACATTGACATACCTAGTGATAGTGATAGTGGTCATCTGAACGTTTGTACCTTGATACCTTTATGTTTGTGTTGACGACAGAATATAAAATTGTGACTTCTGTTATACAGGCCAATAATTCAAGGACAACTGAAGGTCACCCGTGATCTCATTGAACGAGTCACAGTGACGGGGAATACGGCACCCAGTAAAGAAAGGGGCACAACTGTGACAGTTAACACACAGTGTGTTACACATATGACAGTGTAAAGTGCAGTTTATATTGTACACAGCATGGTTTGGTGACACTTCACACATCACACACGGTGTGGTTATTGGTGACGCTCCACATCAGTGATACCCCACATTGTGATGCCCACATTGGTGACACTTCACACATCGTACCAGAGTGGTTATTGGTGACGCTTCACATTGGTGATGCTTCATACTGGTGATGCTTCATACTGGTGATGCTTCATACTGGTGATGCTTCATACTGGTGATGCTTCACACTGGTGATGCTTCACACTGGTGATGCTTCATACTGGTGATGCTTCATACTGGTGATGCTTCATACTGGTGATGCTTCATACTGGTGATGCTTCATATTGGTGATGCTTCACACTGGTGATGCTTCACACTGGTGATGCTCATACTGGTGATGCTTCACACTGGTGATGCTTCATACTGGTGATGCTTCATATTGGTGATGCTTCATACTGGTGATGCTTCATATTGGTGATGCTTCATACTGGTGATGCTTCATATTGGTGATGCTTCACACATCACACACAGCGTGGTTATTGATGCATTGTTAATGCTTCACACATCACACAAAGCACGACAAGCGACACTTCACTGACTACCGCCCACAGGTGACAGCCATAAGAGTTTTGTGGACATGGCGCAGTGTGTTGCAGATGGTGAAGGACAGCACTCACAGGCGGCTGATAACATGTACAACTTCTTGTCAGCACCCTCCTCTGTTGACTATGCTCCAAATGAGGTCAGGCTGTACCCAGAATGCACCTCGACACGATGTACAGCAAGACAAGACAGTGGTGAACCGAGGGAAGAGTGCACGGACTGCACAGACTGTACAGACAGTGATGAGAGGACAGGACTGATAACAAGACCACCATGCAGACACACACACAGTAAAGGGAACATCACCGACACTGATCACAGTGAACAGAGGGTTGAGGGGGGTGAGCAGAGGACTGAGGGAAGAGAACAGAGGAGTGAGGTTGGGGACGAACAGAGTGGAAACAGAAGGGGTCAAGAGAAGGGTGAAGGTGGATGTGTGAGTGTCACAAGATCTGAAGGCTTCAGCACCGACATGGACGCTGATTTGAAAACCACAGGTATTGCTGACATAGAGAGTGTTGGTGACAACACTACTGTATCTGCCTATAGTACCAACACAACAGATGATGTTATTTTTGGCAACAAATTCAACAACAGTACCGATTATAATGCTAGTAATAGTACAAGGGCAACGGCAGGCAGCCCATCGGCTGGTGCTGCGCTCCGTCATGCGAACACAAACATAGGCACAGACATGTCACTGACAGTGACACACAGCGAAAATGACAGCAACACTGCCATGGCACAGAATGGACCTAACACTGAGAACGGCATGACTCATGGTCACAATGATTGTGGTACCGACAATGACAATGGCATGGCACGCAGTCGCACTGATTGCAACATCGTCACAGACAATGGCATGGCACATGGTCACAATGATTGTGACACTGTCACTGACAATGGCATGACACACAGTCACAATAATTGTGACACTGTCACTGACAATGGCATAACACACCGTCGCAGTGATTGCGACATCGTCACTGACAATAACATGGCACAGGATCTCGGTGAACATGACGTTGACAATGGCAGTGCACATGGTCATGATGAACATGACACTGACAGTGCTGACATAGCACAAAATCAACATGATCTGACAGGTCCCCATCGCAGACGCCGGATGGCGCGGCTGGAGCGAAGACAGGAAGCTGGCCCTGCGACCCAGCCTGTCCGACGTTTGACCCTTCCTGCGTCCCTGATGGCTCGCTGGCGTGCTGTGGGTCGTCAGTGGGGCGTGCAAGACGATGACGACATTGCCCGCATTTTGACACGGCACTATGAGGACATGATGGCAGGCCGACCCCCGCGACCTCCGCCCCGACCCCGGTGTGAAGGCTGTGGGGAGGTGTTGGTGCCACTCCCTTGTGGAACGTGCGGACCTCATCGTCACTCTGTTCGGCTGTCACATGACTCAGGGCAGGGAGGGGATAGGGAGGGTAAAGGTGGCTTCTGCGGCCGGTGTCGAGACTGATGGGTAGTGAAGTGGTCGGTGATGTGGTGACTACAGACAACACTAGAGGTGGCATCTGTGACTGATGTTGAGACTGATTGTCGAGACTGATGAGTGGTGAAGTGGTCGGTGATGCGGTGACTACAGACAACACTAGAGGTGGCTGCTGTGACTGATGTTGAGACTGATTGTCGAGACTGATGAGTGGTGAAGTGGTCGGTGATGTGGTGACTACAGACAACACTAGAGGTGGCATCTGTGACTGATGTTGAGACTGATTGTCGAGACTGATGGGTAGTGAAGTGTTCGGTGAAATGGTGACAACAGACAACACTAGAGGTGGCTGCTGTGACTGATGTTGAGACTGACAGATGATGAAGTGATTCGTGATATAGTGACTACAAACAACATGGGTAGTGAAGTGGTCGGTGATATGGTGACTACAGACAACACCAGAGGTGGCTTCTGTGGCTGTGTCCATATTGATAGGTAGTGAAGTGGTCGGTGATATGGTGACTATAGACTGCACTAGAGGTGGTTTTGTGTCCGATGTCGAGACTGATTTTACTAAGGATTTTGATACAATAAGCCCAAAGATGAATGTAAGGAAACTAGCTCAGTATCCAATATCAGAAAATACCCTACAGCTCAGGTACCCAAGGATTGGTATTAGGTCATTTTATTTTTGGCTTTGCATTACAATTTGCCTAACTTATTCATTATGGATATATGAGAATTGTTTGCTGATTACAATTCAGTTCATTCAAGGCGCTCTTATCTTGATAATTTGTCAATGGATCCACAAGACAGTGTCAGTCAACCAGGTGGTCAGCACAATCACAGACTGTAGTAGTCAGCCAGGCTATAAGCAATATAAACTTGATTTGAGGCTTTCTACTTCAAGTAAAACTAAAGGTCTGTGTATAACGAGGCAAAAATGTCAGAGGCAGCAGTCCAGTTTTCTCCAATCTACATTTCAAATGAAAAGATAAATTTAGAGTGCCCATGGTATTAGGAGATATCATTGACAGTATTTTATTGTTGTATTGAGTTTTTTATTGTTGTCAAATCACCTGGCTCTGCTAAGTAAAAACCATATCTTGAAAAGCCTTTCAACTGTCAAAAATAAAGCGTTTTCTAAATCTTTCTTTCATGTATACATATGAAAATCATGGTCAGTAGGTTGTAGATGATGTTTCTGTGCTGTAAGACTCAGCAAGTGCAAACATAGAAAGACCTCCAGTGAGATTGCACAAACTTGCCGTAAAATTATATATCTTTAAATCTAGTACAGTAAATGCTAGCGGTGAAAAATCAACTGATGTGTTTCCTTTTCAGCTAAAACTGGAATAGTAATACCATCATGGTGTACAAAGTAATGTCTGGCATTGCACTTCCTTTTTTTGTACAGTGATGGATCATATGGATTAAATTATCTCAATCCCAAATTCAGAAAAAATATTTCATGGATAAAATTGACCAAGTAAAGTGTTCACATCATTTGTAGTATTGAATCATGTATTCTTGTATTTTTATGCAATAATTAATGTAATGAATTAATTATGCAATCTCTCTTGCAGTAATGATTTACATCATGTACTCTGGCTCTCTTCCTGCTCCTTATCTTTATTGTGCTGGGTTTGTGTATGTTGTGTGTGTGTGTGGTGTGCACATATGCGCATGTGTATATGCATGCATAGATGCATATGTGTATGTATGTGTAAAATTTATTGCTTTTGGTTATACATATTTATCCGTGACTTAGGATTGTGCACGTAAAGGTGGAATTTTTTAAAGTTCAATGTCTACATTTAATGTTTTACTTGCTTGCTTTCAATATTTTTTCATGACCATGTGCTTTAGTGATTAGTGATGGCACATTTTTTCATGTTTATTTTTCTGATTTTAAGGCAAAGACTGAATGTAGAACAAACATTTGTTGCTTGCTTTATGACCTTCAGATAGAAAGAATATTTGGTCTTGTCTGACAGGACAATCCATTTGAAGGACCGAAGTACTGACAGAATATTCTAGGAGAGTCGTCAAGGCTGTTTCCCCAACTCCAGAAGGCCTTGTTTCTTCTTCTTTTTTTGTATTTAGTTATTTTCATTGTAAAGCATTGTCTTCCTCAAATTTTGTTTGTTTTATTTTGCATTTCATAACAGACAGGTGAAAGATCCGTTTCGTTTGCTTTTTTGTCCCCGTGCCAATACAAGGGAGACAACCCAGTTTTCCCTGGCAGTCAATCTCTTGCTACAAATATAAAACCACACAAGGCTGTGTCCCAAGATCTACATAAGTATATTGCAGGATGTTGTGTTAGTGTGTTTTTGTTTCTCATTGTTACCTTGATCAAGACTGTTCCCAGATCTACATAAATATACCAGGATGTTTTGTTAGTGTGTTTTTGTTTTTCATTGTTACCTTGATCAAGACTGTATTCCCAGATCTACATAAATATACTGCAAAATGTGTTTGTGTTCAGGTGTTTTTGTTTTTCATTGTTGCCTTGACGTTTGCTTATGTCAACTCTTCCATGCATGTGTTATTGATTGGAATAACATGTCAAGTTCTATTTGACAGTAATGTTGAAATTATCAGTGTTTAGATTTTTATCGCAATTATTGGATGTTTTTTTCTATTACTTTTGCTACACCATTATTAATATTGTTATTACCGTTGTTTTTGTTTTTGTTGAAGGTTGACATATGCTTATTTTCTGTGTGTCCGCCTTTATCTGTCATGCTTTTTTACAGCACTTACCAGTGGATGAATGGCAGCTGCGTTTTCCTTATAATTATTTTTGTTTTGTGTTGTTTTGCTGTGTGGTTATTATTTTTGGTTAAATAATCGTCTGAAAGGAGTTCTGGTTGTGTCAGTCAAAATGTCTGCAGTAAGTAGGCTACACAACCACACAGACTGCTGTCCAATACTTACTTTTTTTCCCTGATGCTATGTCCATCATTTCAGTAAGATTTCTTTCTGACAAGAGCAAGTGAGTTACCTAGGTTTGGGGTGGCTCTGTCTTTCTCTTCCTCTCTCTTTTTTCTTGATAAAAATGAAAAATGCTGGTATTCAAAAGCAGCAAGTTTGATCAGCATTTCATAATGTGAAATATCCCTCACTTTGGACCAAAGGGTTTCCTGTTTTCCCCCTTTTCCCTTGCTTTACTGTCTGAATGTCCTGGTTTTACTGTCTGAATGTCCTGGTTTTATGGTCTTAACGTCCTAGTTTACTGTCCTAGTATTCAAGTTTTACTGTCTTAACCTTTGACTCCCGCACCCTGTCCACCAGCATCATGTATTACTAACCATGCCGGCAGAGCAAAACGTAACCCTTTGATTCCCTCAACCTATCCACCATTTTGCAGTTGATGGATAGGGCCTGGGAGTCAAAGGGTTAATGTCCTTGTTCGACTCTCTAAATGTTCTTGTTTTACTGTCTTAATTAGTTCAGGGATGAATGGCAATGTATAGGAATATGTAGGAGTGCTTGGAGATGCCTCCAAAATGGTAGCAGAGGAGCAAAAACTGATAACTGCAGGCTGGCTTTCACAGTTTACAGAGGCAAGGATCTCAGATCTTATGTATGCTTAGACCCAATCCATAACATTAATTAAAACTGACATATTTACTGCCCATTTTGATGTTTCAATTATTGTGGTGATGTCAGGGTTAGTTTTTCCACGAATGTGTTTGCCCATCCTATCATTTCATGTCTTGCCTGATGCATCGGTTATTTCTTTGGGGAAATGTCATTTTTTCCCCATCATCAGTATGACAATACTCATGGCAGAATTTTTGAGACCAAAAAGTCATTTCATGCCCAAGAAAGATGAAAATGTGATGACACCAGACAAGACAGAAACATTAGTGACCTCATAGAAATCCATCCTAGTTTTGTGTCAGCCTGTCACTAGTGTCAGCTTTATTCTTGTAATTCTTAACGAAATGAAGCAAATATCCACTAAAAGCCCAATCAAACAAGAAGACACCTCTCCCCTCCACCCCAAATATTAACCCTTTGACTTCCGCTCCCTATCCACCAACTGCAAAAAGTTAACTCCTGCAGGACGCTGATGGATAGGGTGAGGGAGTCAAAGGTTAATTCTGTGAAACTCTCTTCTAGTATTTTGTCATCAGCTTTCAGCTTATCACCAATCAGTTCTCCAGTTGTGTGTGGTCTTTGTGTCACTGATGTAGTCATCAGACATCAGTAGACTTTGGAGGGAAAGGGGAGGGGCTGTAATTCAACCTGTATTTTGAAAAACTATCCCTTCACCCATCTTTTTGTATAATTCTAAAGGAGATCATACAGACAGGTGGGATGTATGTATGTGGGTCTGACTGTGACCATGACAGATGCACCAGGACACTGAGACAATATAACTGATATACAGTGCTTCCTGGAAGACACAAGCACGCCTGCACACACGCAGCCATCCACAAACACCAAAACAGAAGACTATGTAGTTTGAAATCAGTAAATTGATACATATGAATTCTGAAACACAATCACACAACACAGTTGTTCACTATGAATCATCCCGATTGGCCATAATAAAAAACCCATAATCCTCCATGCCTGGCCATAGAGAAAACATAATCCTGACCAGGTCACAAAAATGAACACTTCATCAGGAATCATATCAATCACCAGTATACATGAGGAAACAAAAGATGACTTCACAAGTATCAAAGTCACCTTGTGCCACAGCACAAAATATACTTCACTAGTAATGTCAAAATCTTCCATATCACCAAACGCCATACACCCTAACAAACACTCCCTAACAGTTTCTTTCCCTCATCTAGCTACAACAAACTGCTCCAAGACTTTTTGTACAGCACATTTGATTTACAGAAAGACCAAATACAGTTGGTGATAAAAGATGAATAGTCGCATGATGCATAAATCAACCATTCCTTGCACGGCACATTCTTTTCTGTTTGGTTCTGGGTTCTGAAACACACACACAATGACAAACACTGAATGAAAACACAATGAATGAGGGCAGTGACATACACATACACACAAATATTGAAAGAATACATTGAATGACGGCACTGACACACACACACACACACACACATGCACGCACGCAAGCGCGCACGCACACACACACAGATACAAATACTTAAAACAGAAAGCACTGATTCAGGGCAATGACATACTGTCACACGTAACACATAGTGTAATTCAAGTCTGTGAAACACAAATGCACAGAAACAGACATGTACATTCTCTCTCTCTCCAGGCTGGGGAACAGGTGATCCCAAAAATCTCTGAAAAATAGGCCGGAATTGAATTCGAGCATTTTTGAAGACCCTTTCGTGGCCTCTCGTGATAGGCAAATTACCATGTGGCATGCAAAGAAACCAAACTAAAAACATCTTATTTACCATGCAGTATGCAAAGAAATCATACAAAAAAAAACAACTTTCTTTTCTCCATTTTCTTGATGTACTGTAGTGCCTTGCTTCAAAAGTTCAATGATTCAGTTTTCACGAACCGAGTCCCCGTAATGTTCTACTAAATGATGCATCACCCACAGATTTATTCAAAGTCAAATACTGGCATCAGTCTACTGAGTCTACAGCCACAGATCCACTTGCACATCTTAGCCTCTCTTGTGGTCCTTTGCTGCTTGTTTCCATACTGACTGATGGCCTCTCCAGCCTTGTTCACTTTGCGAATGCAAGTTGAAACTCGCTGATCATAACCTGCCACTTTTGTTGACTTTTCAGTCCAGTCCCATCTCCATTTGTTGCTAACTGATCCTTCGTCAAACGTCTCACCACGATTTACGATGCGTGATACGCACGACATGTTGCCGATCGTAGACTCTACTGAAGCGTTTTAGACTCTTGTGAAACATGCAGAAAATGGCTGCGAAAATCGTGTTCACAAATTGATGCGCCCGCCTCAGCAACAGTTTCATAAAACACGCGGAAATACCCTCACAACCGCGGGCGGCACTGCCTTGAAAAATGGTCTGATGAAAACCTGGACTGGAAATACTGGATACGGAATGGTAATGGACTCGGGATGATCAAGTCCTTCACGATTTTTTTTCCTCGGTGGGTTTTTTTTTTATTTATTTTTTTTACTCGGACCCATTTTCTTTTTCTCGGAAGTCGCTTTGAAAAATCTCGGAAATCCTCGGATCCGAGGAGAGTTCCCCAGCCTGTCTCTCTCTCTCTCTCACTCACACTCACACACACACACACACACACACACACACACACACACACACACAATAATATCAAAAGCAGAACAGCACTGGGAAGTACACACACACAATAATATCAAAAGCAGAACAGCACTGGGGAAATGGTTGCACAAATAAGTGCAAAACTGTTACCACACTTGTAGGAGAACATACTGATTTGGACAAAACTATTCAAGTAGCAGGCAACCAGTGGAGAAACTGAAGGAAAGAAGAGATATGACTGTGCTTAGACAGGCCACAGACCTCTGGATATACTGGAAGCAGATGGCAGGAGAAGCACAGCAAGCAATCCAGGGAACAGACAGTTATAATAATCTATACAAGACAAGAGAAGTTAAAGAGTTTAGATGCAACTTCTGCTGAAAGATACTGGTAAATAGAACTCAAATGTTGCAGTGGACAGTAACAAGACAGGTTTGGCTAATGAACTTATGCGCAGAGTTGAGGATCAAGAACAATGCCCAAACTTGACTGAATCAAAACGTACAGCAGTGCTGTCACCTAGCTGGACAGAACAATTGTTACATCGGAAAGCTTGTGCTTGGCACCAACGCACACTGCTTTGGTCTTATCTCTATTCAAATGTAGAGTATTCTGCATCATCCAGCAAATGCAAGAACTTAACCCTTTGACTCCCTCACTCTATTCACCAATTTCTTGCAGGAAGCTGAAGGATATAATGAGGGAGTCAAAGAGTTAAGAAGCTCATGGATAGAGTGAGGGAGTCGAAGGGTTAAGTTTTTGCTTTGCTAGCATGATTGACAATGCATGATGATGGTGGACAGGGTGCGGGAATCAAATGGTTAAACATAACTGTCAGAGCCTGGGCAAGAAAAGTTGGAAGATTCTCAGAAGTAAAGTTGTAGAGCTGGAAGTCATCAGCATAGAAATGATATTTGATGTTATGCTGATTGATGACACTGGCATGTGGTGAGATGTAGAGTGTGGAGTGGACTGGCTCAAGTATAGAATCTTGAGGGATTCCATAACATACATTTAACTGACATTCACCATGAAAACTGTCAGACAGGTATGGCAGAAACCAGGCAAGAGCACTATCCTGTATAAACAAAACAAAAATAAACCAACCATCTCTCAAACCTTGAATGATGTTCATTTCTTGCGTTTGGAGACAGCATCAGCGGCTTCATCAAATTCTTTGTCTCCGATGTTCAGCATAAGGGCACTGGCGTTGAGGTACACCCGATTCTGTGACTGTGCAATCTGTCACCATGACAACTGAGGTGTTAGGTACATGACTGGGTGAGTGTCACCATGACAATAGCAATCTATTTTAAAACGATTCCCCTACAAACACATCAATTTCTACAATAACTGCAAAGAACACCATCACTGACCAACCCCCAACATCATCACTGACACCCACCCACCCCTCAAGTTCACCTGCTGGTGAATTATTTCTCAAAACACTGAACTTTATTATCAACATAACTGTTGATTAACTCTATTATCATAATGTTTTATCAACATAACCACAGTGGAACTTTATCATCAACATTTATAATCAATATAACCATTAACTTTTTTTTAACAACATAACTACAGTAGAATTTTATTATCAACATAACCACTGTAATTTTATTATCAACATAACCATTGTCGAACTTTATTATGAAAATAACCACTGTGCAACTATATTATCAACATAACCATTATTATCAACATAACCACTGTTGAACCTTATTACCAACATAACTACTATTGGAACTTTATTATCAACATAACCATTGTTGGAACTTTATTATCAACATAACCACTGTTGGAATTCTATTATCACCATAACCATTGTTGAATCTTATTATCAACATTACTGTTGGAACTTTATTATCAACATGACCACTGTTGGAACTTTATTATCAACATAACCACTGTTGGAATTTTATTATCAACATAACCACTGTTGGAACTTTATTATCAACATAACCATTGTTGGAACTTTATTATCAACATAACCACTGTTGGAACTTTATTATCAACATAACCACTGTTGGAATTTTATTATCAACATAACCATTGTTGAATCTTATTATCCACATAACTACTGTTGGAACTTTATTATCAACATAACCATTGTTGGAATTTCATTGTCAACATAACCATTGTTGAAACTTATTACCAACATTACTGTCAAACTTTATTATCAACATAACCATTGTTGGAATTTTATTATCAACATAACCATTGTTGAACCTTATTATCAACATAACCGTAGTCAAACTTTTATTATCAATATAACCACTGTCGAAATTACTATCATCATAACCAAAAACACACACAGACACCCCACCCTGGGTACAACAAAACACTCACAGTCCGGGCGATGTTCTGGGCAGCTCTGATCTTCCTCAGCTTCAAGAACCCAGGGTTAGCACTGACCGCTTGGCCAATCTGACAATCCGGTCAAGGAACACGGGACATACAGAAAAGAGACAGGAACAAAGATGGCACCATGTTTTTCCTTAAGACCATGAGACAGAGAAAAAATAAAACAACAAAGATGTCATATCTTCTTACAGAAAACTGGACATACAGAAAAGAGACAGGAACAAAGATGACATCATGTCTTTCTCAAAAGAACACAGGACTGGGAGATAGGAACAAATATGAGATTGTCTTTCCTACAGAACATGGATGATACGACATCTTTCTCTCGGAACAGGACAGAGGGAAAGGAACAAAGATGATATTATATCTTTCCTACAGAACAAGGGACAGAAACAGGAACAAACATGACACCATGTCTTTCCCACAACTAATGTCATCATCATTATTATTAACATCATTATCATTATCTACTGTTTAACCCTGGTTTGACTCCCCCACCCCATCCACAAAACTGCTAAAACTCAACACTTTGACTCTCTCACCCTAACCACCAACTTCTTGCAGGAAGCTGGTGGATAGGATGAAGGAGTCAATGGGTTAAGTTTTTGCTTTGCTGGCATGGTTGACAATGCAGGGTGCTGGGGGATAGAGTGCGGGAGTCCAAGGGTTAAAGCCCAGCCAACTGCTCAGAGCCATTCAGTGTTAAACTATCTCAAACAAAACACGTGTTTAAGTTTTTGCAGTTGATGGATAGGAGGTCTATCCATCAACCGCAAAAACTTAACCCTTTGACTTCCTCACCCTATCCACCAGCTTCCTGCAGGAAGTTGGTGGATAGTGTGAGGAAGTCAGAGTTGTTTTTGCTTTGTCAGCATGCTTGACAATGGAGGATGCAGGTGGACAGGGTGCGAGACTCAAAGGGTTAAATGCATTATGCAATATTTTCATTTTGATTTTCATCATTACCTTATTATTCAAGAAATGAAAAGGGGACAAAATTAAAGAATACATTCAGCATGGATTTTTTAAACCCTCTTTAACCCCTTTACTGCTCAGAATAATAGCACATTTGAATAACTGTATGCCAAGGTAAAATTTAGCTTTTTTGGGTATGTTCAATAAAATGGTTACTGCTCACTTATTTCTTGACAGATCTCTCTGATGTTTTGTATGTTTTGTTGTTATGCATTGGTCTACAATGTCCTGTCAAAATAACTTGATTATGTTGATAATTAGTATAGCAGAAACTGACATAATTATAAAAATATTACCAAAAATAACAGTTTTTCGAGTATACACAAACACATTGTGCCAAACAAAATGAGTCAGAACACTCAAAAAGTGGTCTTACTATTTATTCAACATCAGCACTAACACATGACAGTCATATAAATCCCAAGGAATGTTGTTCTTGATTATAATCTGCTCATAATTGGGGGTACTATTTTTTAGGTAAAAAGGGGCATAATCATGCTTTTCACGGTATGTTCACTAACATGTACATTACTCATCCATTTATTGAGGTATTTGTTAGATATTTTGTGGATTTCTTCCTTATACCCTTGTCTACAATTTCACATCATTCTAATTTGATTTTGTTGGTAATGATGATGGTTCACACTAACAATATGTGATAAAACAGTTTTTGTTTTGTTTTCAATTTGAGAGTTTTAGAACAATCCAGCACATAAAAGCCCACTAAACACAGCAAAAATACCTTTTGGTGTTTGCTCAACAACATTACAAACACGTGGGATTCAAACTGTTGTCAATAAATGTCCCTCTGTGTAACAATCTGTATGTTACTGGGGGTACCCCAATTCTACTAGAAAGGGGCATAATTTTACTATTTGGGGTAGGTTCAGTACCTCAATCACTGCTTATTCATTTGTTGACATATGACTTAGATTTTATGGCTTCTCTTTCCTGTTACCCCAAGCTATAATGCTATGTAACAATAGTGTAATTTTATTAGCCATTAGGAAGATGGACAGGGATATAACGGATGGTGGTTTTACAAAAAATAAAAGTTTCTAAAAACATACACATGTTACAACACATAAAACCTGTAAAACACTGACAAAAACTTCTGTTAGTGTTTACTCAACATCACTGTAAGTACACAGTGTGGTCCAAATTGTTATAGTATAATAAATATTGGTAAGTGTTCAAAATGACAACTATGGAAAAAAAAAGTCTGAAGAAAAAAATAAACAATTGTCTGATAAAAACAAAGACACCCCCCACATACACACACACATGGTATCCATTTGTTATTACACAAAACACTGTAGGAACTGTGTTAGTGTTTCTGAACATAGTGTAGGCCTACTCACATTACTGCCATGCTGTTCTATAGGAATCCAGCACTTGCGCTTGGACATAATCCTCAGCTTGTCTGCATTCCCTGCTTCATAACTTTAGGAGATGGTGTTCTTTTTTTTGTCTGTCCAAATTGTGGTTCAAAGAAACACACAAGGGGATTCATTCTATACTCCACTTGGTCTTCTTTCACTGATGGCACTTGGTATGGTCACAGCATTCACAAAACTGAACACACGCACAGGTGAGGAAAAAAAACACACTGTAGAATGGAAAACTAAGAAAACAAAAAAGCAGAAGAGAATGAAATGTGTAACTAAGAAAAACAAAAAAAAAAAAAACAACAGATTATCCTACTGCCAATATGCAAACTTGGTGTGGTAGTCCTTGAAACACTGGCCTAAGCACAGTCCAGGCTTGGATGGGCAGGAGGGGCAATGGTAGCGGGATTCCTTCCGCACTCTCAGCTTTTTGGTGCAGACCCGGCATGGCTTGGTAGGGGCAACCTTGTTTGGTGTCGGTGGCAGTGGGAACAAAAAGTGGTTTGCACCCATCCTCACCTCGTCATCCGTTTTGCCTTCTTCCACAGCAGGCACCTGGTCTGGCCAAATCCAAGAGATGATGATACTCTCCGTAAAACCTAGGAAAGTTTTACAGGAGTCATCACCTCTTGATTTTTGTAAAATAAAGGCATTGCAGGCTGCAACCTGCAGAAAATGGAAAAACAATTTTTTTGTCCATTTCATCGACTTCCGTGTGCAGTCATATGGATGAAGCAGCTGATCTTGTTTGTCGACTCCACCCATATTCCTGTTGTACTGCGATGAAACGGACGGACGAATGTTGATTCCCCGTCGTCCCCGGTCTGGAATCGGTGCCTCAGTGTGGCCGTGCGCAGAGGACAGCAGGTGCACCACTTTTGTGCTGTGGTACTTTGTGGCGATGATCTTGTTGTCACCACAAAGAGCAGCTGATGATCCGGGGTCCAGCTTCACACCACGTAGCTCCTCTGGAATACCCCGGTTCTCCCGGACGGTGCCGCAGGCCAAGGTGTTCCTTTCCAGGAGGTAGAGGTACAGCCTCAGACTACTGTACCAGTTGTCCGTGTAGACATGGTAGCCCTTTTCCAGGAGAGGGGCTACCAGGTACAGCACCATCTTCTCGCTGATCGAGAGAGTGGGGTTGTCTGCATTCACATACTCCAGGACAGGCTGCACCTCGTTGATGGGGTCCTCCTTTCCAGCATACACCTTGAAGCGGTAGCAGTAGCCACCACTTCCCCTGACACCGCCGTCGGACTCACAGCAAAGATAGATTTTTATACCAAACCGGGCACGTTTCAAGGGTATGTATTGACGAAATATCAATCTACCCTTCCAAAGAAGTAGACTTTCATCAACACACACCGCTTGCCGGGGCTCATACACCTCCTGGAACTTCTCATGCAGATGATCCAGAATGGGACGAATCTTGTAAAGACGGTCATACCCTGGATCACCTGGTGCTGGCATGGCTGCATTGTCGTTGAAATGCAGAAATTGAAGAAGAATCTGAAATACAGAATAAACTTTCAAGATAAGTAAGCAGACCCACAACTGGGCACACACACACACACACACACACACACACATCAACACACACACACACACACACACACACACACACACACACACACACACACATGTACACATTTACACAAACACACACTAACAGTATTACACACACATGAATATAAAAACACCACACTGGTACCAAAAAAAGTGCTTTTGTGTTTTACAAAATGAACAAACTTGTATGGAAAACTTGCACACAGAAATGAATAATGCTTATGCACACACATGCGTGCATGCACACACACACACACACACACACACACACATGTACACATTTACACAAGCACACACACACACACATGTACACATTTACACAAGCACACACTAACAGTATCACACACAAGAAGAATATAAAAACACCACAATGGTACCAAAAAAGTGCTTTTGTGTTTTACAAATTGAACAAACTTGTATGGAAAACTTGCACACAGAAATAAATAATGCTTATGTGCGCACACACACACACACACACACACACACACACACACACACACACACACACACACACACACCTATCCATACAGTTATTATTTCCCATACTTTAGTAAAAAAAAAAAAAAAAAAAGAAAAACAGAGCTACTTGCCTGGAACCGGTTTCTGGTCATGATGGAACTGAAGACTGGAACTCTGTACAGCAGCTTCTTGGACCAGTACAGTTCAATTGAAGGCAAGCGCACAATGCCCATCAGCAGAACCAGGCCCAGAAACTTCCTCATTTCTGCACCATCAACTTTCTCCCACTTGTTGGCCCTTGAAAATTCTGGAAGGTTGGGGTGTGCTTCCAGAAACTGGTCAGCATATAAATTTGTTTGAACAACCAGATGGTTGATCAGGTCAGAAAAAAATAATTCTATGTAGTCAACTGGCCGAAAATTAGCACAGTTGACTTTCAACCCTGGATTTCCAGTGAAAACAACATCAGGGTTGGGGGGCTGTGCATCAGCTTCTCTCCATTCTCTGATCAGCTCTTGCTGACCACGCCTCACGCCACGCCCCCTGCCGCTTCCACGGGATCCTCGCCGTCTTCCAGAGCCCCTACCACGTCCACGACCCCGTCGCCTCATGACAGGAGGGGGTGCAGTGCTCGTTGATGGCACGGGCTCCGGCATTTCTGCTTCGTCATCCTCGCTAGCGCCGGTTTCCTCACTCGTATCACTCGGAGCGAACAGAGGATCGTCGTCATCACCAGCACCTATCTCGGATAAAAGTGGATGGTGCTGATTCCCATCCGTCTCCTCCTCCTCACCAACATCAGGATCGATCCTCCGAGGTCTTCGTCACCACTGTCTCGATCATTGAAGATCTCATCTAAAACGTCAAGCGCAGTATATCGCTTGAAAACGGGACGAGCCGACGATGTGCTAGGTTGCGCAGCCATCTTGAATATGATAATTAGCTCCGACCTCTCAACTCGCAATTAGCACACCCTGTGGTCAGTGACCGGTCACGTGAAGGGAACGGGGTCTTTCCTTGACCTCAGTAGAAGAGTTGTAAACACTTTACCCGGTCATCTCCCATTTAGATTTTTCCACTTTCCGTGATGCGGTTACTACGAGACCCACTCGTATACGGGCGTGGTGATTTTTGGTTTTTACTACGAGTGGCACTCGTTCCAAGCAGGGAACGGGTTAAATGGCAAAGAAAATAAAATGATATGAAGTTATTGTTATTTTTTTTAAAAGCCCAGCCAACTGCATACAGCCATATCAGGGCTATAACCGTTTCAAAACATAGGCCCTACACAACACTTCAACAAAAAATCTGCCTTCCAAACCAAAGTCTTGGCATAGAGATGTTGATAGACACATCTGCCTACAACCTCGTAAAACAGCTCTCATTTTCTGGGAAGAAGAGGACCAGAGCCCAAAACGTAATGACAGAAGCAGCTGGAAAAAATCCCAGTTGAATGGTTAAAGAGGAATAAAAAAGAACTTCCCAAAGCTTAAAATGTCCCTACATACAGCAGGTGTACTATAGCTAAGTGGTTAAGACATCCATCACAAAGCTGACCTGGCCTAAAGATGCCTGAACATCCTGGAGGCACCAGTTTGAACCCAGGAGGAGAAAAAAAATTGAGACGGCAGAGGGGCATCCAGGAGTTGTGACCTGGATGTGGCTCAGCCCCCTTCAGACTGTAAACAATTTAAAGCCCAAACACTTACCTGAGGGGGGCTTCTCCTCATAGGACCTTCTGCTATTCAGCTCTCAAAGAGTGTTTCTTGCTACTTGCCACCAAGGATGGCTCAACAAAGAAAGACCAAATAACAGAACAAAACTAGTCCAAGGATACCAGTTTAGCAGCCTGGGCCTCTCCCTCAGCCTGAACCACCTTCTGCTGCTTCTCCTGTTTGGCTTTCTCCACCAGGAACTGGGCTCTTTGGGCTTCTTGCTGGGCCACCTGTTATAACAGACATAGTGTCACTGTATCATATACATTCATTACATATATCTGTCATCATTTAATTTATACAGTGTGTGACTTTCTCCACCAGGAACTGGGCTCTTTGGGCGTCATGCTGGGCTGCATGATATAACAGACATAATGTTACCTGTATGATGCACATTCATTATATGCATCTGTCAGCACATGATCATATTCTGTATGCATATACGTCATCAAATAATTTCATTCTTTGTGTACGTCAATTTTCACATATAAATCACTGTAGGCCACGTTCCCATGTATACATGACACATTCCCCTGTATATAGGCCACGTTCCCTTGTATGTAGAACATATTCCCCTGTAGGCCATGTTACCCTGTATGTAGAACAAATTCCCCTGTAGGCCATGTTCCCCTGTTTATGTAGAACATATTCCCCTGTAGGCTATGTTCCCCTGTATGTAGACTGTATTCCCCTGTAGGCCATGTTCCCCTGTATGTAGAACATATTCCCCTGTAGGCCATGTTCCCCTGTATGTAGACTGTATTCCCCTGTAGGCCATGTTCCCCTGTATGTAGAACATTCCCCTGGTCATGTTCCCCTGTTTATGTAGGCCGTGTTCCCCTTCATGTAGGCCATGTTCCCCTTTATTTAGGCCATGTTCCCTGTTTATATTATTATTATTATTAAGGGCATTTAGAGCGCCTAATCTTTCTGGAAAGCCCTAAGCGCTTACAAACTGTACAATACACATTACATCGAACATAGAAACATAGGCCTAATATAATTTTCATCATACATGGCGGACCTCTGTCACTCCATCCACAAGCACATACACACCGTTAATAATATCAAATATTAGTACCTACTCTCTGGCACACACACACATATCCTCCTCCCACCCGAGACATATCTATAGGCGCACAGCAATAACATACACAGAAGCACGCTAGCGCGCAGACAGCATAGCTCTTTTAGGTTAATAAATTTCAGTGAGGAAAGAGATGCGTTTTCAAGCCAGATTTAAATGACTGAAGACTTGTTTTGTGCCTCAGCGGGTAGGGAAGTGAATTCCATGAGGAAGGGGCTTGAAAAGAAAAGGATCGCTCACCATATGATTTTGTTCGAAAAGTTGGGATTCGAAATAAGCGGGTATCGGCTGAGGTACGAAGATGACGAGATGGAACGTATAGTTGAAGATATTCAGACAGGTAAGAGGGAATAGAATTGTCGAAGTATCTGAAGCACTGAACAGCAATTTTATGTTGGATCCTTTTCAACACAGGTAACCAATGCAAGTCTTGGAGAAGAGGAGAGACATGCTGAAATTTGGAAGACCGAAATACTAGCCGAGCGGCATGGTTCTGTACTTTCTGAAGTTTGTCAAGGAGCTGTTTTGGGGAACCAGACAGAAGGGAATTACAATAGTCAAGACGAGAAAGAACGAAAGCACAAACTAATATTTTAGTAGCTTCGAGAGTAAGGAGATGACGGATGGAACCTATTCTACGAAGTTCAAGGTAACAGACACGACAGATGTTTGAGACATGCTGCTGAAAGTTAAGAGTGTTGTCGATGGTGACACCTAGATTCTTAACTTTTTGGGAGAGGGTGATGTCTGTCCCATTCAGTGATATGGAAGATGGAATTAGTCACAGTTGAGAAGTTTTTTAGGAGTAATGAAAATCATTTCAGTTTTGTCTTGGTTTAGTTGTAATTTGTTGCAAGTCATCCAGTCTTTCACGTCGGAAATGCAGGCTTTAGTGGTTTGTACGATGTTGTTTACATTAGAGATGGGACCAGAATTGTAAATTTGATTGTCATCTGAGAAGCTATGATGTGATACAGAATGGCGGAGAATAATATTTGCGAGAGGCTGCGTGTACAAAACAAAGAGAACTGGACCCAGGACGGATCTTTGAGGAACGCCATATCTGAGGGCTGAGGGAGGTGAGGGCAAGCCATTTACAGATACAGTCTGTGTGCGGTCAGAGAGATATGACTGAAACCAGGAGAGAGCGGAGCCAGAAATTCCGTAGCAGTTGTGGAGGCGCCAAAGCAGTATCTCATGGTCTATAGTGTCGAAGGCAGCAGACAAATCTAAGAGAGAGAGAAGAGAAATGTCACCATCATCAAGGGATGTCAGAAGATCGTTCACAATTTTCAATAAAGCAGTTTCAGTGCTATGTCCTGATCTATATGCTGACTGATTGGGATATAATAAATGGTTTGATTCAAGATGTTCTAGAAGTTGGTGTAAAATAATTTTTTCAGTTACCTTGGAAAGAAAGGGGAGATTGGAGACAGGCCGGTAGTTTTTGAGAATATCTGGATCAAGAGAAGGTTTCTTTAGGAGAGGTTTGACAATAGCTGATTTGAATGAGCTTGGGAAGATGCCTTATATAGGCCATGTTCCCTTTATATTTAGGTCATGTTCCCCTTTATGTAGGCCATGTTCCCCTTTATGTAGGTCATGTTCCCCTTTATGTAGGCCATGTTCCCCTGTTTATGTAGGTCATGTTCCCCTTTATGTAGGTCATGTTCCCCTGTTTATGTAAGCCATGTTCCCCTTTTTGTAGAACATATTCCCCTGTTGGCCATGTTCCCCTGTATGCAGACTGTATTCCCCTTTAGCTATGTTCCCCTGTTTATGTAGGCCATGTTCCCTGTTTGTGTAGAACATATTCCCGTTTATGTAGGCCATGTTCCCCTTTATGTAGGCCATGTTCCCCTGTAGGCCATGTTCCCCTTTATGTAGGCCATATTCCCCTGTAGGCCATGTTCCCCTTTATGTAGGCCATATTCTCCTGTAGACGATATTCCCTGTTGGCCATGTTCCCCTGTAGGCCATGTTCTCCTGTGGGCCATATTCCCCTGTAGGCCATATTCCCCTTTATGTGGGCCATGTTCCCCTTTATGTGGGCCATATTCCCCTTTTATGTGGGCCATGTTCCCCTTTATGTGGGCCATATTCCCCTTTATGTGGGCCATGTTCCCCTTTATGTGGGCCATGTTCCCCTGTAGGCCATATTCCCCTTTATGTGGGCCATATTCCCCTTTATGTGGGCCATGTTCCTCTTTATAATAATAATAATAATAGTGAACATTTATGGCGCTTAATCTAAAAAAAGCCCTAAGCGCTTACAGTAAACACACCACACACGCACACACAACACACGCACACACACACCCGCACACACACACCCGCACACACACACACACCCGCACACACACACACCCACACCCGCACACACACACACGCGCGCGGGCACAGATTTCAAGGTGGCAGCTGAAGTAAGAGTACAGAACTACAGGCTAGGATTTAAAAAGAGTGGTTTTTAGACTGGACTTAAATGAAGAAAGGGTACAGGTAGAGCGGAGAGGAAAGGGAAGTTTGTTCCAAATAGAGGGGGCCTGATAAGAAAAGCACGTTCACCAAGAGTTTTGTTGCGGACGCGTGGGATTCTAAGTAGGTGGGCATCAGTAGAAGAGCGTAGCTCTCTGGAGGGAATGTAAACAGTCAGGAGATCAGAAAGATAGGGGGGAGCTAGACCAGCCAGAGACTTATGGCATAGGAGGGAAAGTTTATAGTCAATACGCTTTCGAACAGGAAGCCAGTGTAGAGTTCGAAGCAGAGGGGAAACATGAGTTGACCTTGGGCATTTCCATACAAGGCGAGCAGCGTTATTTATGTGGGCCATATTCCCCTGTAGGCCATATTCCCTTTATGTGGGCCATATTCTCCTGTAGACGATATTCCCCTGTTGGCCATGTTCCCCTGTAGGCCATGTTCTCCTGTGGGCCATATTCCCCTGTAGGCCATATTCCCTGTAGGCCATATTCCCCTTTATGTGGGCCATATTCCCCTTTATGTGGGCCATATTCCCCTTTATGTGGGCCATATTCCCCTTTATGTGGGCCATGTTCCCTGTAGGCCATATTCCCCTTTATGTAGGCCATATTCCCCTGTAGGCCATATTCCCCTTTATGTGGGCCATATTCCCCTTTATGTAGGCCATATTCCCCTGTAGGCCATATTCCCCTTTATGTGGGCCATATTCCCCTTTATGTGGGCCATGTTCCCCTGTAGGCCATATTCCCCTTTATGTAGGCCATATTCCCCTGTAGGCCATATTCCCCTTTATGTGGGCCATATTCCCCTTTATGTAGGCCATATTCCCCTGTAGGCCATATTCCCCTGTAGGCCATATTCCCCTTTATGTGGGCCATATTCCTGTTTATGTGGGCCATATTCCCCTTTATGTGGGCCATATTCCCCTTTATGTGGGCCATATTCCTCTTTATGTGGCAATCTTCCCCTGTAGGCCATATTCCCCTTTATGTGGGCCATATTCCCCTTTACGTGTGCCATTTTCCCCTGTAGGCCATATTCCCCTGTAGGCCATATTCCCCTTTATGTGGGCCATATTCCTGTTTATGTGGGCCATATTCCCCTGTAGGCCATATTCCCGTTTATGTGGGCCATATTCCCTTGTAGGCCATATTCCCCTTTATGTAGGCCATATTCCCCTTTATGTGGGCCATATTCCCCTTTATGTGAGCCGTATTCCCTTGTAGGCCATATTCCCCTTTGCCATATTCCCCTGTAGGCCATATTCCCCTTTATGTGGGCCATATTCCCCTGTAGGCCATGTTCCCAGTAGGCCATATTCCCCTGTATGTAGGCCACTCATATACTCTAAGCCAATGTCTCACCTGTTTGGATTCAACAGCAGCAGTATATTCCCGACCAAAGCTGAGCTCTGTGATTGACACATCATCCAGAATGATGTTGAAGTCTTTGGCACGTTCAGTCAGTTCACGGCGAATCAACAGGGACACCTGCTGACGCTGGGTGATCAGCTGTGACGCGTTGAACTTGGCCACCACGCTCTTCAACACCTGCATGGAACACAACAGCAAACTTCAGTGGCCCCTGAGCTCAGTTGTTGTAACGTTATGCTCATAATGCAGAGGTTGTGGGTTCAACTCTCCAGGAAGCCACTTTTAATGTGGCTGGATAGTTCTTTCAATAAAACTGTAGATTCAAGATCACATATAATGATTTCACTCCCACAACATAAATCCTTTGACTCCTGCAATCTGTCCACCAGCATCCTGCATCATCAATCATGCTAACAAAGCAAAAACTTAACCTTTTGACCCCCTCTCCCTATCCACCAGCTTCCTGCAGTTGGTGGATAGGGTGCCATCTCAAAATTCAAGTGAACAGACAAAGGAACTAGCTAAACCCTACCCTTTTCTCAACAAGACGATATCTACAGACAAGGCCTCTTGAGAAAATATTGACCTGTCACCATATAATGTGTCCGCCAGGAAACAGCTGGGTGCGTATGAACCCACTTGACACTTCTGGTATCATGTATCATCTGATGTTCTGTTCATCAGTGTATAACACTGTATTCTACAAAGAACCGTTTCTTATGTCATCTGATGACTATAATCACTGAACAACACTTAACAATAATTTGTTATGGAAATAGGACCATTTACTTAACCCTCCGCATGGCAGTGTAAACTGCCATATTGGCACAGTGTATTTCACTGTATTCAGTAACTACTGGAAAGCCTGATTTTTTGACAGAAGTAATTTGTAGAACATATGCATGTTATATATTTTCTTGAAGCTTATTGAATTCTCTATTGATTGTGATATATATCAGGTTGCTTTTGTCAATGTGGTGGTCATGTGACCCAAGATGGCCGCCTACTTTGCCAGTAATTTTCGATAAATATGTGGAGACCACCTCATTTCCAGAAAGAAAAAAATTATTATAGACAAATGAATTATGCTAAGTATTAGAAAAATATGTAAACTTTCAGAAAAAAATAAGTCTGGCTTTGAAATGTTCATTGTTTTTATTGTACAAATTGCAATAAAGGACTACTGGAGAATTTTTTGTTTGTCTTTTTTGGCTGTCTCTGTGTCTGCCTCAGCTACTGATCATTACAAACACCAAATTATGACACAAAATACCTTGTGCCATGGATCAAACCCTTCCTGTCCTCTTGGTATTTGATGTACATCATTCACATGGAACATCATTGAGATTAGTAGGAAAAACCTCTCAGACATTGTGGCATTGAAAAATGGGGTCTGCTGTGACGGTCTAGTTGTCCAGTAACTTTGCAACTTTGTCTTTCTAATCAGTCCCATGTTCAGACACAAACCAAGGAATTTTTTCATGTCAACAACAGTCATTCCATTCTCAGGCCAGTGCCTGAACCTAGACTTCGGGTGCTGTCCCAACCAACAAACAAGTTCAGGACTGTCAAGAAACAAACGAGCGTAAGCGTTTGTTTCCCTCACCAAATGTATGAACATGGCGTTGTCAAAAAACATACTGAAATAGTCAATTGGATCTCTGTTTACAGGTGCATTTCGAGGTCCTGGATTCCTAACTCTAAATTCTGGAATATCTCTTGCTTCATTTTCGGGTGGTTCAACAATAACCCAGTCGGGCTGCATCGCCACAGCAATGTTTACAGCACCACCCTCACCCTCACCTTCAGCCACGTGGTCCGATTCGTTCGCTTCAGTTGAGTCGCTGTCACTTTCTGATTCCTTTCCTATGTCAAAATCACTGTCATTATCACTAGCTGGTTCATCTCTTTCATTTTCATGTTCTTCTCCCTCCTCCAAAGGTTCTTCTCCGCCGATATTTGCCGCAAAAATGTCAAAAAGCCCAGGTTGAGCAGCTCGTTCCACCATCTTGGTGATTTGCGTAAAGTGGTGCAAACTAACCATACTCAGAACAAAAATTCTCATTGGAGCTAGCATTTGGCTCTACACTGTGAAAGATCAACCATCTGACCAATCACAGAAGGCGTCTCAAAGCCGAAACCGAAAGCACGATGACTAGTAGGCGTCCAAATAAAGGGCCGACTTGATCGGCCCGTGCAATCACTGAAGTGGAAAAGGGCCGATCTAATCGGCCTGACACATATTTAGGGTTAAGAACATAATCAAAATAACCCACAGAATTACTGTTGGAGCCAATTCTCTATAATAAGACAAGAAGAAAAAAAAAGTTACAGTAGGACTGTCACAATGGCATCAAACTTGTATGCAATTTTCTGATGACATCTTTTTATGCTCAAAGTTGCATGATATGTTGAACTGGTGGCTAGATTTGTTGTTGGTGCAGTCATTTTGGTTTGGAGGATTAGAGTGGATAACTAAGTGCCAACTGGCACAGGACCAACATTTCCCCACTTTTTATTTTCTACTGTCCCTCAGCTCATCATTTAGGCCATGAGAATTGTTCAATTTCATCATGGGTGACTGCACTAGCAGATTCGGTTCAAGGACAGGTAGGAATATACTTTCCTGTATAAAATGTGTTGTGGATCAATTTTAACGTTCATCACATCTGTTACAAATTCGTGTACGGATAAAACATAATACAATGTACAATGCCACAGTTCACCATGACCTTTATGAGTCACAGCTCACCTCATTGCAAATAGAGGGCAGTACTCGTTCATCAAAGTCGGTGCCCAGATTGCGATACACTGTCGGCAGTTGTGAGGAGATGGGGCGTGACAACACACGTAGTGAGATGTTCACCATCTGAAGGTCTGTATACACACACACACACACAGTGACACACACATCTGTAATGGCACGATTGACAGTAACATGGAGCACTGACAAAAATTTATCGTAATTTTCCCACTGTCCATGGCAACTGTTAACACTAATAATGTTAACAGACAGTAGAGTGTTCACCATTGATAAAAAATTTGCTCTATATTTGCTACACATACACACAGTTTATGTTTGAAGTTACTAGTAAGTAATATTTCTGGACATGTAACATACATTCACACCTTTGCTGTCCAAGGACAACACTCAATAATGATATCTTACATCATGTACACACATCCAATGTGTGTAAACATGATCTTTGCACTCAGAGGACAACACTCAATAATCACATCTTACATCATACATATATACACACACAAAAAAGTATACATATCTCATGTGTGTAAAACTGATCTTTGCACTCAGAGGACAGCACTCGATAGTATATTGCAATTTGCATTTCCTACGTCAGTATATACATGTGTCAGTGTGTATTGTTGTCAGAAGACAGCACTCAATAATGTATTTCAACTTACATGTATACGTGTCATGTGAAAAAAATGATCTTTGATATCAGGGGAGAGCACTCAACAATGTATTTCAACTTACACGTACACATGTTCTATGTGTATCATACAACTGACCTTTACTGCCAGTAGGGGAGGTAATCTTGCGAGGACGAGACCGGATGTCATAGATTATGGGATACTGGAACCATGGAACTCTGAAACCAGAGACAGCGACTTTTCAGTATAACTCATAACTGTGCCAAATATGACAGAGATATATCAATACAACACATCAGCTACTTTCCATACAACTATGTCAACGTGCACTATGATACAGATTATATCAATATCAACACAACAGCCACTTTCATGTACCAATACAGAGGTAGCCTACATCCACACAACAGACACATGACTTTCTGCACAACTGTGCCAAATAAAGAAGCATTAATTAACTCTATGACTCCCGCACCCTATTTATCAGCCTCCTGCATTGTCAGCCATGCTAGCAAAGCAAAAACTTAACCCCCTGACTCCCTCACCCTATCCACCAGCTTCCTGCAGGAAGGTGGTGGATAGGATGAGGGAGTCAGAGGTTAAGTTTTTGCAGGTGATGTATAGGGTGCGGGAGTCAAAGGGTTAACAGGACAGTTTCAGCCTTATGAAACATTAAACAACAGAAACAGTTTCAATATCATGAAACATTAATACAACAGAAACAGACTTCCAGCATTATGAAACATTTTAAACAAAACAGGCACAGACTTTCAGTATCATGGAACATTAACACAACACTTTCAGTTTCAGCATTATGAAAATTAACACAATACTTTCACTGCAGCATTGTGAAAAATCAACACAACACACACACACTTTCAACATCCTGAAACATGAACACAACACTTTCAGTCTTATGTTCAGTCTTATAAAAAATCAACACAACAGGCTTTCAGCACATGAAACATTCAGCATCATGAAATATTAACACAACAGGACACGGACTTTCAGCATCATGAAACATCAACACAACAAAGACCATGTATATATTTTCAGAATCATGAAAATGGCACAACATACACAGCACCTTGGAACATAATCCAACAATCACTGTCAGCATCATGAAACATAACACCATGCAAATATTTCAACACTTTGGAACATAATTCGATAAACACTTTCAGTGTCATGAAACATGACAACACACAGATTTAAGCACTTTGGTACATATTCCAACAAACACTTTCAGTGTCATGAAACGTTCATGACACAACATACACATACTTCAGCCCTTTGCAACATAATCCAACAATCATTTTCAGTGTCAGGAAACATTAAAACGAAAACTTTCAAATGACACATATGATACATAAAGTGATAAACACACACACCCACCCTTTAAAACATACATATGGTTCCAGTAGTTATAATAAGTATTTCTTTTTTATTTGATATTTTGTCATTTGTTGGTATTTTCCATGAGCTCTCAACTGTTCAATCCTCCTGCATTCATAATGCCTAGCTTCTCTTGACAGTAAAATGGAAACATCCGTGGATACATATACCACTTTCCACTGCCCCAGTTAACCCAATAACTTCCATCATGTATTGACCTTTCTCTTATCATGAAGGGTGAAAATCTTGATCAGAGGGATTCTTGAAATAGTTGGATCTATCACGGGATGTGAAACAGGGAAATAAGTCTTCTGTACCATGTGGTCTGTGAAAAACACTGAGCGACCCAAGCTATGTGGAAAAATGCCACATTTTTTATATGCTCTTCAAGAAACATGTGTGTGAAACACAAGTTACATGCATGTCTTTTACCACCAACTATAGTGGCTAACTATGGCTATATTGGAGTAATATGTACTGTAATGGAAGGTCTCCTGTTTGAACATGCTGTAGCCATTTATTTCAAAACATTTGAATAACCCACACTGTATGGCTGTCCATGAAAAATACAATTCTAAGAAAAGCACAAGCATAAAAAACAGTACAAAAAACAGAGAATGTTTAAAACCCCTGATTCCTGACCACCTCCTCCCCCCCACCAAAAAAAAAAAAAAGAAAAAAAAGAGAACATTATGAGGGATGACAGGATAAAACACAGCCAAATAAAGCAGTCAATGGACAAGGAAAGACAGCAACTGGTGCAGAAGAGAACAGCTGACCTGAAGTGTAACCCTTCCACGTAGACATCATCTTGCACTCCCCCGAGTCGACTGAAGATAATAGCTCTATGACCTCCCTCCACTGTAACAAAAATGCATGTATACACAAAGTGGCATGTAGTGATGTACACACCACTCTCTCTCTCTCACATACACTCTCTCTCTCACACGTACACCCCCCTCCCCCTCTCTCAGCAGGAAAGGTGCATGATAATGCAACGGTGTGACTGCTGTCCAATTCGCCCTCCTTCCGATCTTGTGCAGACTCTGCATGCTTCACAGCAGTCACCTATTTCACATGAATCTTCAGTGATTTCAAACGATGCCTTTGTGAACATGGTTGAGGTCAATGACATAATTATGCTGGGGTAAGGCAGAGTGACCTCACAGGTAATGTGACATAACTGGTAAGATAACATTACTGGTAACAATGGGTCCGAGTTCAGAGTTACTTAAAGTTAAAGAACCTTGTCTAGCTAACTGCAACTCAATTCCAGTACCGGCAATGGTCAATGTCGAATTGGAACGTTCGCACGTGCTCGTGCCCTGGGCCCTTTGGCCATAGGCCTACTAATACTTGGTCAAAGTTAGGCTTTGTTACTAAATTACCTGTGTAAACAGACTGCGACACACCATAGGCCAGAGCCCCAGCTGCAGCTAAAAATCCAATACCAGTTCCAAAGCCCTTTCCGCCTGACTTTAGGCGTCCTGCAAAATCTCCTAATTTCTTTGGATCCATGACTGCACGCGTCTGATGTAAACCTGTGTCCTCTTGCAAATCACGATTCCGAGGTCACAGGAAGTGGAACCAAGCGTGGCACCTCATTGGCTGTATCTTTTACACGAAAAATATAGGCACATGTTGATGACGCATTTTAAAAGTAGCAATTTCTACTCTGTGTTTGCATTTACACAATCAATAAATTTGTTATAAATACTTCAAAATCAACTTGTAAGTATCTAAGAAAGCATCAGGCCGACATTCTTCTGAAACTCTTTTGTATGCTACAAAAGTAGCATCGTGTATGACGTCATTACTTCCTGTGCTTGTAGCCAGCCGGAACTTGAAAACTCGCCAAGGACGAACATGGCAGGTTCTCTGAGGTGTGCGTTGCTCAGCGTATCACGCTTTTACTCCAGACATGTGGCCTCCACTGTGTCTCAGCATAGCCTCAAACATCAGAATACGTTCGTCCAAAATTTGAGGTAAAATTACAAAATATCAGATTAATTATTTTATGTGGTCAAGAATCTTCCAGAGATCTGCACTAAGCCAGAAGGGGAGATCATTATCATATTCATAAGCCAGTATTTCGTAGTCTCTATGAAAAGTACGATATAAACACACCCAAGGACTTGACCTAACAATAATATTAATAACCAAGAGTACAAAAATAACTTATAGACACGTAAACAAGACAAATAACACACATTTGTAAGCGTTCATAGGTTGTGCGTAGTGTATGAATGTGTGTGTGTGTGTGTGTGTGTGTGTGGTGTATGTGTGTGGGGGTGACATTGTTTTTATGCCAAAATGATCATTTGAATGGAATAAATGATAGAATAGATGATAGACGTCATTTGAAAGAAACAGACAACATTTATATGGAGTAGATGATAGACACATCGACCAAATACCTGGGGTTAAGATCTCTCAAGATCTAAGCTGGCCCATAAATAACATGAAATAATTTCAAATATTTTTTAATAAATATGTAATTACCATCATTGAAAAGAGCAAAAAAAGAACTTTAAAATGGTATAAAAAGTTCTTTGATTGATTGTCTGTGACGAAAGTTACGATTTTTTTAATGATTAAATTTTCGACGTTTTCCTTCATTGGATTACATAGCAAAAACTGTGACCGCGTATGTGCCGTTTCATCACAAAAAGCACCATAACTTTGGAACAACTGAACCGATTGAAAAAAATCAAGTATCCATAGAAAGGTCTTTGTTTAGCCAAGATGATTACGACTTTCATGAATCTCTGGGTTTTTGCATTAATTAGGAATTAATTCATTAATTGCCTCAACTGGCTAAAGCGAAAATTAATTGAGATTCCTAAAATCTTTACAGTTTCCAAAATCATCAAATTTCTTACTTGAAAATTGTTGAGTAAAGCCTCAAGATAATTATAATGATAAATTACAACAGTTATTCAATGCCATTAGGCTGAATCTTTATGTAATAATCAATTAATTACAGTTTTTCATGAACAACCGCCTTTAAGAAGTTGTCAACCTGTGTATTTATTAAATACCTCTTGGTTTTTATATACAGATGTTTATAATTATGAGATATGTAGGCCTATGTATATCATTATATATCATATACATGTGTGTATAGATATATGTGATGTAAATATATTCATATTGATTAATCAAAATAAAAAAATTGAGAGCCTGTGATGGTAGTATAAAACCCCTTAAAAATAGACATGAAAATTGTTTGAATATTTCACTGAAAAAAACCTCAAGTTTCCTGGTAACATAGAAATGAGTCTTTATTAAGACTAGAGATTACAGATTAATTACTAATTAAGCTGTTCTGAGGGGAAAAAAGATTCACAGACTGAATTGGTTTATAACTTGCACATCTGGAAAGTTCATATTGCAATTTTGAACTAAAAATTCAGCTGGTAGTAAGGACAGTGTATCTTTTCAATTATTTACCCTGACAAGCAGACCTTTTTCAAAAAGTTTTGGTTTTTTTCCTTGCGTAATCACACACTTTTTCATAAGCTGTCATACAACATGAAAGATAATGTGTTATGTACATAAATATGTGTGTGTGCATGTGTGTTATAAGTGTGCATATATATATATATATATATATATATATATATATATATATATATTATATATATATGTACATGTACCAGTATGCATATCACTCCAAAAACAAAATTAAATGCAAACAAAAACACAAAGACGGACAATATTTGGTTACAAATGTTTTAAAGCATAATGCTATATCAAAATAAATACACAGAACAGGTAACAAGATGAAAAGGGCATCAGCAGAAATATATCATAACATACACGCACAAACACCAGACATAAAAATAAGCTACATTGCAAAAACAAAATTCTGAAACATATTTACATGAGTTACATACAAATAGTCCACACATACACAAAAAAGCACAGAATCCATAGTCACATTTACAGCTTGCTAAATGAAGAGGATTACAAAAATGTGCAGACATTGTAAGAATGGAATCGTGAAAGTCATCTGTGTAAAACCAAACATGTCAAATGAAAATCTAAACAATAACAAAAATGAAAAAAACTAAAGATTATACATGAAGGGTATCCAAGTGTCATTACCTAGACACACCCCAGTCCCCTTAGAGTGTACACGCTTGACAGGAAGGCTTCTCTTGACATCATTTTGCTGTTGACCTCTCCCAAGAATTTTTTGCTAAGTACATGCAGCATACAAGTCACTGTTCTTCTCAGTACAACTATGCCATTTCCTCCTCTCCATCTGATACAGTGATGAAAATGATTGCTCCACATCATTAAATTCATATGAAAGGGTGGCTATGTATCCCTGATGATTATTGGCATTATCATTAATAGTGTTTAAAGCCCAACCCACTATATCCCTGATGATTATTGGCATTATCATTAATAGTGTTTAAGGCTGGAGGGCTCTTGTCCTGAAAACCATTCTTTTCTCAAATGCCAATGTCTTCAAAAGTTCCACTTAAGCAAATGTATACGTGCTATTCTGTCTCTAGTGTACATGTATTCATGTGAGAGATACAATTATGAAGACTTCATGCATTAAAACCACCTCTCCCATTTAAAATGCCAAAACCCAAAGAAATAATGAGAATAATAAATAGCCTACTTACTTACTTACTTAGGCCTTGAGCCCCAGGAGGGGCATAGGCCATCCACAACCGCCCGCCATCGTCCACGATCCTGGGCTATTTGCTCAAGTTCTCGCCAGGAGTAGCCGGTCTGCTTGGCGTCCGCCTTCAGTTCTCTTCTCCAGGTGTTTTTTGGTCGGCCTCTCTTTCTCTTCCCTTGAGGGTTCCAGGTCAGGGCCTGGCGGGTGATGTTGGTTGATGGTTTCCTCAGGGTGTGCCCTATCCATCGCCATCTCCTTCTTCTGATTTCTTCTTCCACTGGCACTTGGTTAGTTCTCTGCCAGAGGTCTGTGTTACTGATGGTAACTGGCCAGTGGATCTTCAGTATCTTGCGTAGGCACGAGTTTATGAATGTCTGGACTCTTCTAGTAGTGGTCTTAGTTGTTCTCCACGTTTCTGCTCCATACAAAAGAACTGATTTGATGTTTGAGTTGAACAGGCGGATTTTAGTGCGGGGTGTGATCATGTGGGATCGCCAGATGTTCTTGAGGGCCAAGAAGGATGCTCTTGCCTTTCCGATGCGGGTCTTCACGTCTGCATCTGTTCCTCCCTGCTGATTGACTACACTCCCAAGGTAAGTGAAGGTCTCGACCTCCTCCAGGTTGTTGTCTCCCAACTTCACTGCCTCTGTGCTGGAAGCACTGATTTTCAGAATTTTGGTCTTGTTGGGGTGGATGTGAAGGCCGACTTGGGACGCATGGGAGGCCAGGCTTGAAGTCTTGTTCTGCATCTGTTGCTGTTTGTGGGAGAGCAGAGCGAGGTCATCGGCAAAGTCCAAATCGTCCAACTGAGTCCATAGGGTCCACTGGATGCCATTCCTCTGTCCATCTGTTGTCCGTCTCATCACCCAATCGATGGTGAGGAGGAACAGGAATGGTGACAGCAGGCATCCTTGACGTACGCCGGTCCTTACATCAAAGCGACGCGTCAGCTGGCCTCCGTGAACGACCCGACATGCCATCCCTTCATATGACTCTTTGATGATTCGTGTCAGTTTGGCTGGGATTCCATAGTGTCGGAGGAGTTGCCACAGGGTGTCACGGTGCAGACTGTCAAAAGCCTTGAGGAAGTCTACAAAGTTGATGTACAATGAGGAGTTCCACTCCAGGGACTGCTCGACGATGATGCGTAGCGTGACAATCTGGTCTGTGCAGGATCTGTCCTGCCTGAAGCCTGCCTGGTGGTCTCGGAGCCTGACGTCCACTGCGTCCCTCATCCTCTCCAACAGAATCCTGTTGAACACTTTTCCTGGCACTGATAGGAGTGTGATGCCTCTGTAGTTCTCGCAGATGCTGAGGTCTCCCTTTTTGGGCAGTTTGATGATGTGTCCGTCTTTCCAATCTATTGGTACTTTTTCCTGTTCCCAGATCTTCTCAAAAAGCGGTAGTAGAAGGTCGGCTGTTGTCTCTACGTCTGTCTTGAGAGCTTCTGCTGGAATTCCATCTGGGCCGGCTGCCTTGCCATTTTTCATCTTCTTGATGGCGCGGATGATTTCGTCTTTTGTTGGTGGGTCGCAGCATATCTCTATATCATTGTCTGCTTCTGCGATATTTGGAGGGTTTTGTGGAGCTGACCTATTGAGAAGTTCCTCAAAATGCTCCGCCCATCTCTCAAGCTGCTGATCTGTGTCTGTGATGGTCTGTCCTAGCTTGTCCTTGACTGGTCGTTCTGGTCTGTTGTACTTGCCTGCAAGCTTCTTGGTGGTTATATACAGCTCCTTCATGTTCCCGTGGTACACTGCTTGTTCTGCTTCTTCAGCCAGGCTGTCTATGTAGTCTCTCTTGTCTTTCTTCACACTCTTCTTCACTTCCCTGTGAGCTTGTGCATATTCTGCTTGGGCTGTCGCTTTAACTAATCTTGTACGGCTCGAGTTAACTGCTTCTTTCTTGAGTCTTCTTGCTTGGATCTTCTGGAGGGTGTCTGCTGAGATCCAGTCTTTGTGTTGGTTGTTATTTGGCCCAAGCACTTCCTGGCATGTTTCTGTGATGGCATCTTTTGTTCTCTTCCAAAGGTCATTGGCATCGGTGTCTTCGTTGATAAGCTCCTGCAGCACTTGGAATCTGTTCTTGAGGTTGAAGGTGAAGGTTTCTTGAGTTGTCCTATCTTTCAATAGCTTCACATTGTACTTCGCCCTGCCTGCTGCCTGCCTGTCAGTTCTCTTCAACTTCAGCTTGAGTCTCGCAGTCAGGAGGTGGTGGTCTGATGCTGCGTCTGCTCCCCTTCTCACTCGTACATCTTGAAGAGACCGTCTAAACTTCTTGGTGATACAGAAGTGGTCGATCTGGTTTTCGGTAATATGGTCAGGCGATACCCAGGTGGCCTTGTGTATCCTCTTGTGGGCGAAGATGCTGCCTCCGATGACAAAGTTGTTCAGTCCGCAGAGGTCAGCGAATTTCTCCCCATTCTCATTCATCTCTCCGAGGGCATGTTGTCCCATCACTTCCTCGTAGCCTCTGTTGTCTGATCCCAGTTTCGCATTAAAATCCCCCATGAGGATGTTGATGCCTTTGTCCTTTAGCTTGTCTAGGACTGCCTGTAATCTGCTGTAGAACTGGTCTTTGGATTCTTCATCATATTCATTGGTGGGTGCGTAGCATTGGATTATGTTCATCTTAATGTTCTTCTTCTTGGTCGTGAAGGTTGCTGTTATTATCCTTGGACCATGTGCTTCCCATCCAGTAAGAGCTTTCTGTGCTGTACTTGAAAGCATGATTGCTACTCCTTCAGTGTGTGCAGCATTTTCCTCTTCATGTCCTGAGTACAGCAAGAGTTCCCCTGTAGTCAGTCTTGATTGTCCGGCTTGCAGCCATCTCGTCTCACTCAGTCCGAGCAGGGTGATGTTATATCGGCGCATCTCTGCTGACACTTGTGCTGCCTTCCCTGCCTCGTACATGGTCCTGATGTTCCATGTACCGATGGTGGTGGTCGTTCTGGTCGACAGAAGGGTTGTCTGCACTGAAGCTTCCTTTCGGCTTTGGCCCCAGCACGTCATACTTCCTGCAGGAGCAGGTCCTTCCTCTCCCAGAACTGGAGTTTCTTGGGTAGTTGTGGATGCTTCTGTAGCGAGTTTGGGTTTTTCCGGGGTGAGGGTGCTGGCCTCACGCCCAACCCCCCCCAATAAATAGCCTACGTACATTATATAGGCTACAGAGCAAACCTCTGGTAATAAAGTTTTCTTTTCAAACTCACTCAATATGTGTACAAACATGAATTATTGCACAGCAGGACATGACCAGTATATAGAAAGTGGCAGTGCATATATATATCATGACAATTGACCTGTGGAACAGGCAGGTCAAGTGAGAAAGACCTGACAGATCCTTTGGTTCAACTGACAGTGAATTCCAAAGAGATGGTGTGAGAAATGGAAAGCACAATGCTCAAGCTGACTTAAGATGACATTTTATCACCATCAGAAGCTTTTGTTTTGAGAACTTCATGCATCTGTTTTATTTACCATTAAGATGGGACAATCCTAAAACATGTGTTAAGTGAATCAACACAGCAAGAGAAGATGAGCTGACTGACTGTACAGGCCTACATATGTCAGTCTTGCACAAAAAGTATCAAAATATCCACTTACAATGGCATCAGTCTGTGACTGGACGATGAAACATTCTGAGTCATCCCACTCATACCCAGGTGGGGAGAGGGTGGCATCGGGAGTCACTCATTTTATCTGGATGAATAAAGACCTTACCCACTATGAGACATTTGAATGACAACAGTAACAGTAATGACAGACAAGGACTACTACTACTAGTTATCACAATTACTAGCACCTAATAATCATTGTATTTAGACCTATACAGTGCCAACAGTCCATATCAAAGCATCCTTGTGCACTTTAGACAGGAACAAAACAAACTAAAAGTGAAAAAAGATGGAGGTTTGTCATGCCCATACATTAATGCAGTAGGCCTATAGGCCTAAGCTCAGTTGGACACACACCAATTTAAAAGGCATATATTGAATATTTGAAATAAAAAAAAATCACATTTAAAGCATTAATCTTAATCATTGTACCTAGGCTTTATATTTGGAAAATTCAAGATTTTTTTCAGTGTGATAATATTAAATTTAGAAGTTCAGCATTACTGTGCATCGGCTCATCACACCTTTGGGTATTTACTCTGTGTGTGTGTGTGTGGTGTAGTGAGTGTGTGTGTGTGTGTGAGTGTGTGTTGTCACTGAGTGCGTCTGTCAAACATCAGTCATCAAGACTGTTGTGTGGGTGTACACATATCAGGAGATGAGACACTACTACATGACCAATATCCATTGTCCCTCACCATCCTTAACTATTGTAGTCCTATTTAGATCTACACTATGATTCTTGCTAAACTTGCCTAGTTAGTAGTAGTGTGAGTATTAATCTTATCCAATCTGACAATCTGAAGTCCAGAAGTCTAGAAGTTGATAATGAGGGGCAGCAGACCTTCGAAGTTCGGCTGCCCATCGACACAGTTTGCTGAGTCAGCTAGACTGACAACCAGCGTCAAACTGAAGCTTGTATTTCCAGTCATAGACGATAACTTTTCACCAAATTTTACACAGTACACTAAAAATGCATTGTCTTGTATGTCGTGAAAAATGAAGAAAATTTTCCAATAGGTTCAGCTGGTATGACAAAAAGAAAACGGTTAATCGGCACTAAAAAGTCTTGCGGCCATTGTGAACAAGGCAATAACAACGGTCACCACACCCACTATCTGTAATATGGCCTAAAATGTTTTTCTGTCGATACAGCTGCACCAAATTTTACACATAAGCAGGAAAATGCATGTTCTTATTGGTAATTAATTCACTTGACAATCTAATCATACCTGTAAGTTTGGGAGATACGGCCGCAAACACCAAAAGTCACACCACCACTGCCACATCAGCAAATCGAGGGAAGCTCGTGAAAATGACCCGATCATCATGGGAAAAGTACGGACTTCGGTATTCAGATCGGTAATTATCGGACACATGAATACATTAACGAAGCAAACAGCGATTGTTTGCCTACCCTCTCACATGTGCCGCCACGCCGGTCACAGTGTTCCGCTGCAGTTTTCGCGCACGCGTAATCGCCGATTGTGACATACCTACATCAATAGAAAAGCCAACAAGACCCTCGGCTTCCTGAGGCGCAACTTGAAGAACAGTGCCCGTCACATTAAAGAGACTGCATACAAAGCACTGGTGCGACCAGTCCTGGAATATGCCTGCACTGCTTGGGACCCTACACAAACAATCACATCACCACCATCGAGGCAGTGCAACTGCAATGCAGGGCAGCCCGCTTTGTGAACAACAAGTATCATCGATATGCAAGTGTCCAACAAATGATCAGGGTACTAGGTTGGACACTGTTACAGAGCCGTAGGAAGATCGCACGGCTCGCCATGCTATATAAGATCCGGCATGGGTTGGCGTATGTTGATTTTGGAAAGGCTCTTGTGTCTGATGAAAAACCAAAACTTAGAGGGCTGCAACATCATGAGACAGAAGATCTCATTCTCAACAGCTCAGCCGCTTACAGTGTGTTCAGGACTACCGACAGAACTCATTCCTGCCACGTACCATCCAGGAGTGGAATGAAATCTTGACAGAGGCTGCTGTGTCATCAGAAACTCTTGACCTATTTAGGGCAAGAGTTTGCAGCCTCCTACAATATATATATATATATTTTTTTTTTGCGTCTGCCCCCCATTAGTGTCAGGATAATCATTGATTGTGGACATTGAACGGATGAAGATGAAGATGAAGACTATGTATGGAATAGATGATAGACTACATTTGAATGGAATAGACTACATTTATATGGAATAGATGATAGACTACATCTGCATGGAACAGATAATAAACTACAGTTTTGCAAGGAAAAGTTGAGGCTAAAAGAAATCCGGGCAGACCACCTACCTTCTACATTATGTGAACAACATCAACAACACCAGCGGTTTGAGGGTCTGTGAAGGGGCTAGAAAAGTCAAGAGAGGAGTAAATGGAGGAGAGTTGTTATTGCATCCGCAGCTGCGGCTACCATCGAACTTGATGATGTTGACAGGTGACGGATGAGACATTAGACTGAATAGGACATAATACTTAATAGGCCTAATGATTAGCCTAGTACTGTTATTAGATTAGTCAGTGCAGAAACTTTTGATGTGAAGTAGCATAGCAAAATTCAGGCTTGAGTGGTTTATGGATTGCAAACAATTGGAAAGTTTCATACACACAGTGATGCACATAATCATTGTGGCCTATGGCAGGAGTCCTGCATTCTGGGGTTCTGCTTCCATGGTTCCCAGAGCTGTAGAATAGCAGATGTTCATCACTGTTGAAATGTGGCAATTCCCTGTGTCTACTGCTGTTGCCAAATTACTCTGTTGCAGACAATGTCTTCCCTGATGGTGATGTTACTGTCAGATCTATCTCCTGCTACCAGGATTTGATCTAGAGAGGAAAGAAAAAAAAAAAAACCCAACAGACCTTATAGCTCTAACATCCACTTCCACTAACTGAAATAAGGAAAACTTCAAACAACTACATTCACATGAATTTCATTTAATCACAAACAATACAACATGATGCACCGTACATACATATCATAAACATAGATATAGTACCACTCAAAATGGCACCAAACGTCAGCTAACATTTGCATCACACATTTCAAGTCCTCATGGAAAACAACCCCAAGAAGCCCTTGACAACATCAACAACCAACAAATAAAATCTGTGTAAGCTATGAGTAAAGACGTTAATAATGTTTCTTCTATCAAATAGACTATAGTAACCTGCAGAGAACGCTCTCACTCTCAGTAACATCATCTTTGGCATGTTTCTTTAGGGATGTTATATACATGTTTGATGATATCTGATATGAATATCAAACATGCACTTTTCAGTCACTCTTTCTGGTTAACCCTTTTCCTACCAAGAAAATAGGTCACTGTACTAACTATTGACTAAGTAATATTAGGAGAGAGAAAGGCCGGAGGGGATATTGTCAGAAAACAAGGCATATCTTGCCATTTTTGCCACTTCAAACGACGTGTAAACGCAGAAAGAAAATGACAAGAGTATACTCCCTTTGCCAGAAAAGGATTCACGTCAGCAATGTGGTCATTTTTTATTTATATACTCGAAACTGAAACTACGGTTCAGGGCACGAAATCCTCGAGACGTGGTCCACCGAGAGAGAAAGCTGAGTCACGAGGATCTCGTGACTCGGTATGGAATGTGTTAATATTGATGTGATTTGTGTGACTATTTGGTATTCCACATAGAATTGTGAACAATGTGTGATGATAGGCTGGTTGAATGTTTTACATGGAATTGTGAACAACATGTGACTATAGGCTGGTTGAATGTTTTACATGGAATTGTGAACAACATGTGACTATAGGCTGGTTGAATGTTTTACATGGAATTGTGAACAACATGTGACTATAGCTGGTTGAATGTTTTATATAGAATTGTGAACAACATGTTACTGTAGACTGGTTGAATGTTTTACACGTGTAGAATTGTGAATAACATGACTGTATAGGCTGGTTGAATGTTTTACATAGAATTGTGAATGACTGTAAGTGTAACATGAGTACTGTATAAGCTTGCTGAATGTTTTACATAGAATGGTGAATAACATGACTGTATAGGCTGGTTGAATATTTTATATAGAATGGTGAATAATGTGACTGTATAGGCTGGTCAAATGTTTTACATAGAATGATGAATATCATTTGACTGTAGTGTAGTCTGGTTGAATATTTTACATTGAATGATGAGTACCATTTGACTAGTCTGGTTGAATGTTTTACATAGAATTGTGAATAACGTGTGACTGCAGGCTGATCACTCCTTCCTGGTTCCACACCAGTGGTCGTCATCATGATCTGATGGAATTCTTTGACATCAAGAAAAACTGGGGAGAGGAAAGTGTCAAGACAGGTTGGTAGTTTGTGGATGCAGTGTTTATTCTTTATAATCATATACAATTTTTTTAAACGTGTGTAAATGCTTCCTCCCTGAAAGCAATCAGTTAGGTATTCATTCATTCATTCATTCACTCAGGTATTCATTCATTCATTCACTCAGTCATGTACTCGGTCAATCAGTCAGTAATTAGGTTCAGTGATATACTCAGTCAGTCCATCAGTCAGGTGTCACTCACTGTGACTCAGTCAGAAATCAATCTATCAATCAGCCTGCCAGCCATTTAGCCATGTAGTCAGTCAGTCAGTCAGTCAGTCACATAGTTGATCAGACAATCGAAGAATCAGTCAGTCAGTCAGTCAGTCAGTCAGTCAGTTACTTCATCAGTCAGTTGGTAAATCTGGTCAGCTTAGTTGTTAACTAAAAGTTGAAATGCTATGCTTCAGTCAGTTAGCTTTGACACTTTTCTTACTGAAGATTAGTTTACTTGGTCAGTCTGTACAGTTAACTTACTTATAAAATGATTAGTTTATCTCTCTGTATATGTGTACAAGAGCCTGACTGATGTTGAGAAAAAGCTCAGATTGCATTTTCAGTGTGACTGCAGATGTGACTGACACGTGTGGGGCTTTCTTAGAAAAACTTTGTGTATGAAGCTTCCAATCCATCCAGCTGTCCAGGGTTGGGGAAACAGACCTGTTTATCTTTCTGGATCAACCAGAGTTATTCCTAAAATCAATCCCTGATTCCGGCATTCGGGGCTTTGGAAGAAAATCCCAGTCAAAACAAAAATGTTGGTCAAAAATGTATTCCTCACACCTGTATAATTGTTCAGGGTACAGTAAAAAGACATGGGTGGCTCTCTTACACCCCTGTAATTGTTCAGTGTCCAGTAAAAAGGCATGGATATCTCTGATACCGCTATACTTGTTCAGGGTCCAGTAAAAAGATATGGATGTCTTTGATATCTCTATAATTGTTCAGTGTCCAGTAAAAAGACATGGATGTCTGATATCTCTAAATTGTTCATTGTCCAGTTTAAAGTTATGGATGTCTCTCTGACACCTTTATATTTGTTCACCATCCAGTGAAAAGACATGACTGTCTCTGTTACAACTCTGTAATTGTTCAGCATCAAGTAAAAAGAAAAAAAAAACATGGACGTGTCTCTTACACCTCTGTAATTGTTCAGCTTCCAGTTAAAAGACATGAATGTCTCTCTTACACCTCTCTAATTGTTCAGCATCCAGAAAAAAAAAGATATGGATGTCTCTCTTACACCTGTATAATTGTTCAGCGTCCATTAAAAAGACATGGATATCATTCTCTCTTACACCTCTGTAATTGTTCAGTGTCTGGTAAAAAGACATGATGTCTCTTTTGCACCTCTGTAATTTACAATTCTTCAGCATCCAGTGAAAAGACACGGATGTCTCTCTTACACTATCTGACATACGCAATTCATTAGTTTCTTCCAAGAGTGTGTCAGATAGAAAATAATCCTTAACCTGCGATTGTGGAGCAGATTTACCACCAAGAAACAATAATAAATAATTGTGCAGCAGTACAGGCATGACGATGATTTCAACGAAAGATGACTGTGCTTTTCTGCATCCCAGAAGGTCAAATACTAGTCCAGAATTCAGTGTGTGAACTAAGTTTTTTATGTTACCATCATCATCATCATGTGCCCTGCCGCATGGTGTTGGCGATCATGGCCCTCCATATGAATCTATCCCTTGTCGCAGCAAGTACATCTTCCACCCTCTCTATCCTCAGCCACCCTGCAAGTCCATCAAAATATTTTCTCCCTGGATCAACTGGTGGTCTCTTTCTCTCCAGCTTTCCTGTTGTGACCAGGTGCTCTAATTCCCCTTTCCTCATAAAATGTCCTATAAATGTTGTTACAAACTTACATGGACGAAAAAAAAAAGACTATCATCAGCAAGTAACTCCATGCAGCATAAATAATTGGACTCTGTTTTAACATTTGCCAGTGAATCAAACCACCAGCTGCAGAACAAATTGCAGTCTTCACAATATTCTTTAAAAACACAGAGAGACTGGCAAGGCCATGTATGTATAGTGTTACATTACATCAAAAAGTTTAAAAACAACATTTATCTTTGTTAACAAATGTTTGAAAAACCATGTTTTGAGTGCATAGTTATTGATCATTTGTTTATTTCGTTTTTTACTCCATAAACTTGGATTTCGCATTGGTCACCAACTTTTTCTGATCGATTCCTGACAGATACTCAGAATTCCTGACAAATATGGTTGGCATTACTGACATGTATGTTATTGGGTAAATAGATCTGGGAAAGCTAAAGCATTGAGGTAGAGGAGATGGCTTTGCCAGATCTTGCTACTATCATCTCCATCGTATAAGGCTGATCAGGAAGTATCTCTCTGTCGAAACAACTGCAAAACTCGTTCTCTCCTTCATAATGTCTCGCATTGAATATTGCAATTCACTCCTGTCTGGTCTTCCTGCCTCCACCATTCACATCCTATAGCGCATTCAAAACAATGCTGTACACCTTGTACTCAAAAAGAAAAAAGCTGACCACATATCTCCTCTCCTGGCACAACTTCACTGGCTCCCTGTATTAAAGCGCATACAGTACAAACTAGACACCATGTGCTACAAAAGCCTCAATAACGCAGCCCCCGATTACCTGTCAAGCCTACTTGAGATCTATCTTCCCTCACGTACCCTCCGCTCTGCCTCCGATCCTCTGACTTTTCGCTTTCCACGCACTAAGCTCAATACCTATGGTCCACGAGCCTTCTCTGTTTCTGGTCCACTCTCCTGGAACAAACTTCCTCTCTCAGTCCGTCAGCAACCTACTTTTGTCTCCTTCAAGTCCGCTCTCAAAACTCACCTTTTCTCCTCCACATAAAATCCTAACCTCACTCAACCCCCCCCCCCCTCTGCAGCCTGTCTCCACTCGGAGGGGAATCACATGGTTCTAATATATAATTGTATATGCTATGCTCTCTATAATTTTCCATTGCTTTTATTCTTGCTTTTATTGCTTTTATTCTTTCTCCCCATTTATAGCCATGCTGTGTGTGAGTGGGTTGTGTGTGTGTGTGTGTGTGTGTGTGTGTGTGTGTGTGTGTGTGTGTGTGTGTGTGTGCGTGTGTGTGCGTGCGTGCGTGTGTGTGCGTGCGTGCATGCGTGCGTGCTTGCATGTGTGTCTGCTTCAGCGCTTAGATTTGATTTTATCAAGATTTTGCGCTATATAAATATTGTAATTATTATTAATTATTATTATTATTATAATTCTGGTCTTGAGAAAAGCCGAGTCTTTACCATCTCACTTCCCTATAACTCAAGGTTATGGAACAGTCTTTACCTTACTTACAGGTCGGCCATGGTGTGTGGATGAACTGCGCATCAAGAGCAACAGTGATCTGCACAAGCTGTGGTACGTGCTGCTGAAGGAACGCAACATGTTGCTTACCATGGAACACGAGTACAAGAAACAGTGTGAACTCTTTCCAAACCCTGAGCGTATTGACAAGGTCAGTCCATCGGCACAGGAGGAGAGAGAGAGAGAGAGAGTCACTTTCACTGCATGTGTTGGTTCTGTCTGTGTGATGGATCATTGAGTACTGATATGTTTGTTCTGTGTGACAGTTCATTTATACATAAGACGAAGACAAGACAAGACAAGACAAGACAAGACAACTACTATACATACTGTATAACCTACAGGTGTTTTTTATGGTGTGTGTTGTATGACCTAAAGGTATGTTTTATGTATTGCATGACATAAAAGGTATTTTATGTGTTGTATGACCTACACATGTTTTATGTGTTGTATGACCTACGGGTGTGTTTTATGTGTTATAGGACCTAAAGGTATGTTCTATGTATTGTATGACGTAAAGGTGTATTTTATGTATTGTATAACCCTAAAGGTGTGTTTTATGTTATATGACCTACTGATGTGTTTTATGTGTTGTAGGACCTAAAGGTGTGTTTTATATGTTATGTGACCTAAAGGTGTTTTATGTGTTGTGTGACCTAAAGGTATTTTATTTGTATGACCTAAAGGTGTTTTATGTGTTGTATGACCTAAAGGTGTTTTATGTGTTGTGTGACCTAAAGGTGTTTTATGTCTTGTGTGACCTAAAGTTTTATGTGTTGTATGACCTAAAGGTGTTTTATGTGTTGTATGACCTAAATTGGCTAAAGGTGTGTTTTATGTGTTGTATGACCTAAAGGTGTTTTATGTGTTGTATGACCTAAATTGGCTAAAGGTGTGTTTTATGTGTTGTATGACCTAAAGGTGTGTTTTACGTATGACCTAAAGGTGTGTTTTATGTGTTGTATGACCGAAAGGTGTTATATGTGTTGTAAACCTAAAGATGTGTTTTATTGTTGTATGACCTGCAGATGTGTTTGATTGTTGTATGACCTGAGGTGTGTTTTATGTGTTGTATGACCGAAAGGTGTGTTTTATTAGTGTTTTGTGTGTTGTATGACCTAAAGATTTGTTTTATGGTGCATGTTGTATGACCTACAGGTGTGTTTCATGGTTTAGTTACATGACTTAAAGGTCAACTTGCATGGTGTGTGCTGTAAAGGTGCGTTTCCCGTGTGCAGGTGGAAGAGAGCATGGAGAACATAATGCAGGTTGTGCAAGAGCGTGACGAAGCGTTTCACTTGCTGGAGACAGGTAAGACAGGGGACCCAGGTGGTCGTTATGTCCACAACTTCCTGGGCCTGAGGGTGTGGAAGAAAAACACGGAGCACCTGATTCCGTCCTTCATGAACAAGTATTACAACCTGCTGTACCCACGTCATGTCACTCCCCGCACCAACAAGTATATTGCTCTGTATCGTGAACAGAAGCGAGAGGAAAGTCGCAAGGCCAGGAGGAGAGAGGAGCGAAGAATCAGGGCTCTGGAAAAGGAGTTCCCTCACCTGAAGGGGACACTGGACAACCAGTGATTGATGGCTTCTGGCTCTCTACCTCTGTGGTGTGCTGTGTGTTATTGTGATTGTGTGTGAACCCATGCCAGATGAGTGATGTTGGTATGAAATGGTGGTGTATTTTGTTGTGTGAACGTGATGCCAAATGAATGATGTTGGTGTGAAATGACGTCTGTTATGTGAATTTGATGCCAAATGAATGATGTTGGTGTGAAATGATGTGTTGTGTGAACTTGATGCCAAATGAATGATGTTGGTGTGAAATGATGTCTGTTATGTGAATTTGATGCCAAATGAATGATGTTGGTGTGAAATGGTCATGTGTGTTGTGTGAACGCGATGCTTAGTGAATGATAGCGGCATGGAAAGGTGATGTGTGTCAGTATGAAATGGTTATGTATGTTGTAGTGTGAATGATGCTAAATGAATGATGTTAGTGTGAAGTGGTCATGTAAGTTGTGTGGACTTCATGCCAAATAAATGATATTGATTTGAAACGACGACTGTGACTGGGTGGTGTGACAGTGACTGGTTGTGTGATTATGCTGTGTGTTAACTGGTTAATACCAGTACTGTTAACTATGGGCATAGTAGTGGATAAAGTAAAGGAGGAATGATGTGTGGTCATGCTGAGTGCTGCTACATGTTTTTATTGTTGTGGATTTGGTGTGGACATAATTATTTGACACACGGTGTGAATGCGATTATTTGGCTTATGGTATGAACTTGGTATCAGTAGTGTGAAATTATACCAGTGGAATAGTACTGATGTTGACGATACTCTGTGACGTATGGTATGAATGTGAGTTAATGTGTTGGTGTGATGGTGGGGTTGTTGGCAGATGTGCTTTGCGGGGAATGAAAGTTTCAAATCAGCTACCATATCCAAGCCATGTCCTTCAGCACTGCCAAGAGGACGAGCCTCCCTTCCCCCTCCATCTCTTTATTTCATTTGCAGTGTTTTAAGAGAGCAGGAACTGCGAGAGAAGACGAGAGACCAGGGTTGTGTGTGTGTGTGTGTGTGTGTGTGTGTGTGTGTGTGTGTGTGTGTGTGTGTGTGTGTGTGTGTGTGGAGGGAAGGGGATAGAGAATGATGAGACAAACAGCACAGTAGGAAGTGGGCCGTTGCTGAGGAAGCAAAATTTCTGCTAACCGTCTCACTTGCACAGCCTGTCCATAAGTTGTAAAAACTTAATCCTTTCACTCCCCCACCCTACCAACCAGCTTCCTGGAAAATAACACTTTCTCTCCCTTACCCTATCCACCAGCTTCCTGCAGAAGTTGGTGGATAATATGAAGGAAAGAAAGAGTTAAGTTTTTGCTTTGCTATCATGACTGACAATGCAGGAAACTGGTGGATAGATAGAGTGAGGGAGTGAAAGGATTAAACCTTGTAGATGGAGATGTATATTTCACTACAGCGTAGCCTGGGTTGTGCCAGTGACAGACTGAAACAAAGATAGAAATCAAACCGTACACTAGGTAGGACCTTAAGAATCAATCCATATGCTAGATAGGACCTTAAGAATCAATCCATATGCTAGATAGGACCTTAAGAATCAATCCATATGCTAGATAGGACCTTAAGAATCAATCCATATGCTAGATAGGACCTTAAGAATCAATCCATATGCTAGATAGGACCTTAAGAATCAATCCATATGCTGGGTAGGACCTTAAGAATCAATCCATATGCTGGGTAGGACCTTAAGAATCATTAAACCATATGCTAGGTAGGACCTTAAGAATCATCAAACCATAATACACTAGGTAGGACCTCAAGAATCAAACCATACACTAGATAGGACCTTAAGAATCAATCCATATGTTGGGTAGGACCTTAAGAATCAATCCATATGCTGGGTAGGACCTTAATAATCATTAAACCATATACTAGGTAGGACCTTAAGAATCATCAAACCATAATACACTAGGTAGGACCTCAAGAATCAAACCATACACTAGGTAGGACCTTAAGAATCAAATCATACACTAGGTAGGACCTTAATCAAATTATATGCTAGGTAAGACCATAATCATTAAACCATATGCTAGGTAGGACCTTAAGAATCATTAAACCATATGCTAGATAGGACCTGAAGAATCAAACCATATATAATAGGTAGGACTTTAAGAATCAAACCATATGCTAGTAGGACCTTAAGAATCAAACCATATGCTACGTAGGACTTTAAGAATCATCAAACCATATGCTAGATAGGACCTGAAGAATCAAACCATATGCTAGGTAGGACTTTAAGAATCAAACCATATGCTAGGTAGGACCTTAAGAATCATCAAACCATATGCTAGATAGGACCTTAAGAATCATCAAAACATGCTAGATAGGACCTGAAGAATCAAACCATATAGGCCTACTAGGTAGGACTAAGAATCAAACCATATACTAGGTAGGACTTTAAGAATCAAACCATATGCTAGGTAGGACTTTAAGAATCATCAAACCATATGCTAGATAGGACCTTAAGAATCATCAAACCATATGCTAGGTAGGACTTTAAGAATCATCAAACCATATGCTAGGTAGGACTTTAAGAATCATCAAACCATATGCTAGGTAGGACTTTAAGAATCATCAAACCATATGCTAGGTAGGACTTTAAGAATCAAACTGTATGCTAGGTGGGACCTTAAGAATCAAACCATACACTAGGTAAGACATTTTAGAATCAAATCATATGCTAGGTAGGACCTGAAGAATCAAACCATATGCTAGGTAGGACCTTGAGAATCATCAAACCATGTGCTAGGTAGGACTTTAAGAATCATCAAACCATGTGCTTGGTAGGACCTTAAGAATCAAACCATATGCTAGGTAGGACTTTAAGAATCAAACTATATACTAGGTAGGACTTTAAGAATCATCAAACCATGTGCTAGGTAGGACCTTAAGAATCATCAAACCATGTGCTGGGTAGGACCTTAAGAATCAAACCATATGCTAGGTAGGACTTTAAGAATCAAACCATATGCTAGGTAGGACTTAAAGAATCAAACTATATACTAGGTAGGACTTTAAGAATCAAAATATATACTAGGTAGGACTTTAAGAATCAAACCATATGCTAGGTAGGACCTTAAGAATCATCAAACCATATGCTAGGTAGGACCTTAAGAATCATCAAACCATATGCTAGATAGGACCTGAAGAATCAAACCATACACTAGGTAAGACATTTTAGAATCAAATCATATGCTAGGTAGGACCTTAAGAATCAAACTGTATGCTAGGTGGGACCTTAAGAATCAAACCATACACTAGGTAAGACTTTAAGAATCAAACCATATGCTAGTTATGACCTGAAGAATCAAACCATATGCTAGGTAGGACCTTAAGACTCAAACCATATGCTAGGTATGACCTTAATAATCAACTAGGTATGACCTTAATAATCAAACTATATGCTAGGTGGGACCTTAATCAAAGCATATGCTAGGTAGGACTTTAAGAATCAAACCATACCTAAGTAGGACCTTATGAATTGAACCATATGCTAGGTAAGTCCTTAAGAAAAACCACACGTTATGTAGGACCTTAAGAATTGAACCATAAGCTAGATTGGACCTTAGGAATCAAATCATACATTAGAGGTACTCAAATTGTTAACTTTTCACAGGGAACATGGAGCAACAATGACCTTACAGTTAGATGCAGTGTACATATGTGACTTTTGCCAACTGACAAATTATGATCTCTCACATACACAAATACACTGTAAACAACATTTTTGGTAGAAGTTTAAAACATGATTTATTACTTGTAAAGAAAAGAACATCTTAATACATAATATACATAAAGCCATTGCCACATAAACTGAATTATACAGTCCACAGCCCTTGTGCATTCATGCCAAACTTGATGGCGTGTGTGTGTGTGTGTGTGTGTGTGTGTGTGTGTGTGTGTGTGTGTGTGTGTGTGTGTGTGTGTGCTTGCATGTGTAAGTGTAGTCATGGCATAAAAGATCATGGTGTGTACACATACGTGAACAGTGGTATGCTGACAAAGTACTGTAAAGCCAATTTATTGTATAATTCATATATATCAACAGATACAGTCGACAACTGTATTAAAATTTACATATATCAACGAGGTGGGTGACCAACTTTGTACCTGTACAGAAATAGTAAATCAATAAAATCCGGAACTGCAATACCTACACCTGGTGACAATCAGCACAAACAGCTGGCTACATTATCACTATCATTGACAATCACATTCACTTGACATGAGTGACGTCATTAATGCCTTCAACAAGCCAGTCATGACAATAATAGGGCCTACTACCATTTGTATAGCATAAACAGTCCATGTTAATACATGCTTGCTATACTTTACTTAAAAAAAAAAATTCAGGGCATGGGGATTATCATGTCCATACATAATGCAGTATAAACACAAACAACAATACAACATAAACAGCAGATCATAACATGAAAACAGAAATGGCTAGTAATGACAATATGCACTAATCCTAAAAAAAAAAGTGTAACCTGATAAATACAGTCTTACATATGCACACACATGCATGCACACACACATGCATGCACACACACACACATATACACACACACACACACAGGATGGTTGGGGAGGGGGGTGGTGACTGGGTCAAAGAACAGTTATGGTATGGCACACCCTGTCAATCTATGACGCTGTTTATCAGGATCAAGATTCTTCCATAACCTGAGGTCTTACAGGGGGTGGTGAGGTGGTAGAGACCTCAACTTGTCTCAGGGCCAGCATTGTGATGATGGTGCCCATTTCCTCTCCCATGCTGTTTTAACTTCTTCAACCTGACTCATCCATGATGTCAGTAATACCCTAACCACTTTATTACTTAAAGGAGATTAGCAGTAGATCCCACTGGACATGTTTTACACCTAGCCCTTGCTACACTACACATGCAAATCAGTGTACAGACAGAAGTGAAATGCATGACCTGAGAAAAATATATGAAAACCAATTGTAAAAACAGACCTGTCTTACACCTCCTAGCTGCACTACACATGTAACGTAAGCATACCGACATAAAAGTAAAATACATGACTTAAAGCTAAAAAAAAAAAAAAGAAAAAAAAAAAAAAAAAGAAAAGAAAACCAACTATAAAAATGTAAAATACTAACAGAAAGGAAAGGAAAGGAAGAAAAGAAAAAAGGAGGAGAGAGATGTGGCAGACCTGTTTATGACAAAATGGTGCTGAGAATGTATTCCATATGCACCGACACCACTGACGCCATGTGATGGAGAAGATCCAAAATAATCATGGCGTAAGCCTTAAGCTTGCACATAAACTCTTTGTGTTGGCAAGGTCTTGTCATTGGATCAATATTGCTACATTGTAATAACATGTGTTTCTACATCTGTCACAATGAAAAAAAAACCCAACAAACATCCCCCTTCACTTCCCTGTGATCTGATGAAAACATAACCAGCCACTCCACATAATCTTATTTCACCAATATCTCACATAATCACATCACAGAAGTCGCTCCCAAACAATACAACACACAGCCTCATCTGCCCACCAACATGATCAAAATAATATGTCCCGTTATTATAGTTCCTCCAGCCGATGCCCCACCCCCCAAAAAACACCAACATCAAACCAACAAACAAATCTTGATCTAACGTGCACAATCACAATCTTAACCTTGTACTGACAGAACCACTGACTGACTTTAGGGTACACTGACATACTGACTTCAGGGCATGACTTCAGGGCACACTTGACACACTGACTTCAGGGCAGGACTTCAGGGCACACTGACATAACAATGACTTCAGGGCACACTGACATCAGGGCACACTGGCATCAGGGCACACTGGTATCAGGGCACACTGGCATCAGGGCACCTTGACATCAGGGCACACTGGAATCAGGGCACACTGACATCAGGACACTGACATCAGGGCACACTGGCATCAGGGCACACTGGTATCGGGCACACTGGCATCAGGGCACCTTGACATCAGGGCACACTGGAATCGGCACACTGACATCAGGGCACACTGAGCAGGACACACTGACATCAGGGCACACTGGCATAAGGGGCACTGGCAGAGCACAGTGACAGGGCATACTGACATGACACACTGGCATCAGGACACGCTGACATCATGACACAGACATCGGGGCACACTGGCATCAGGGCACAGACCTTGGGGCACACTGGCATGAGGGACACTGACAGCACAGTGACTTCAGGGCATAATGACAGGGCACACTGACATCAGGATACACTGACATCAGGGCATGCTGACATGGCACAGACATCAGGGCACACTGACATCAGGGCACTCTGACAATGACTTCATGATGTGCTGACTTAAGGACACACTGACATCAGGGCACACTGACATCAGGGCAAACTTGTCATTTATGGCGCAATGAACAACTGAGGGGCGTATTGTCAAAATATGAGGAGCTTGTCGGTCAGAAACAACACTAATGATCTATAAGGGAAGGGTCTACACAGCCCAGGTAGTCCAGAATATTGTAAATATCATATGCCAGGTCGCACTATACGTCTTAGAGTCACCCAGGTCACCAGCACACGTATTATTGCCGTGTCCCGCCCTGTGTTGCCACAAGGGAGGTTACTCCACCTGCCATTCCTTGAAGAAGTCGTTGCCCTTGTTATCCACCACAATGAATGCAGGGAAGTCCTCTACCTCCACTCGCCAAATGGCTTCCATGCCTGTCAGCAACACATCACCGTTACAACAGTAAACAACACACCATGTCAATATAACACACCTGTGTTGACAACAAACATGTCAAATACACATCTGTGTTGACAACAAACACACAACAGGTCAATATAACACACCTGTGTTGAAAACAAACACACATGTCAATATAACACACTTGTGTCGACAACAAACACACAACACAACATGTCAATATAACACATCTGTGTTGACAACAAACACACAGCATGTCAGAGCAAGATATGTGTTGATAACAAACAGACAATATGTCAATATACCACATGTGTATTGACAACAAACACACAACACGTCATGTCAACATAATACATCTGTGTTGACAACAAACACACAACACGTCAATATAAACACAACTGTGCTGACATCAAACAATATAACACAACTGTGTCAAAATATACATGACACACATGTGCTGATGTCATATTCCAACACATGTCTGTCAAAATATACAAACATGCCATTAAAACATCGAAATAAAACCAAAATCCTATAGGAATCATGCTCCCATCCTTCCCCCCAACAGGGTACACACCACACCACTGACCCAGTTCTGTGTACTGACCTAAGTCTGGGGGCTGAACCGGCTCTGGGTATCAACCTAACGCTAGGTACTAACCTTAATCAGGGTACTGATCTAGTTCTGGGTACTAACCTAAATCTGGGTACTGATCTAGTTCTGGATATTAACCAAAATCTGGGTAATAACCTGATTCTAGGTACTAACCTAATTCTGGGCACTAATCTAAATCTGGGTACTGACCTAGGCTTGGGTGCTAACCTAAATCTGCATACTGATTCAGTTCTGAGTACTGACCTAGTTCTGGGCACCAACCTTAATCCGAGTACTGACTTAGGTCTGGGTATGATCATAAATCTGGGTACTGATCCAATTCTAAGTACTTACCTAGTTCTGGGTACCAACCCAGGCCGGGGTACTAACCTAAATCTGGGTACTGACCCCAGTTTGGGTACTGACCTGAGTATTGGCCCAGTTCTGAGTACTAAATCTAGGAACTTACCTAATTCTGGGTACTAATCTGGTTCTGGGAACTAGCTTAAATCTGGGTACTAATCTAAGTCTGGATACTGACCTAGTTCTGGGTACTGACCTAAATCTGGGTACAAATCTGGTTCTGGGTACTAACCTTAATGTGAGTCAGTTTTTTTACTGACCCAGTTTTTTGTACAAACCTTAATCTGGGTACTGACCTAATTCTGGGTACTAACCTTACCCTAGGTATCATGTTAGTTCTGGGTACTGATCCAGTTGTGGGTTCTAACCTAAATCTGGGTACTGACTAGTTCAGGGTACTAACCTAAATCTGGGTGCTGACCTAGTTCAGGGTACTAACCTAAATCTGGGTGCTGACCTAGTTCTGAGCATTACCCTAAACCAGGTCTGGATAGGAAATGACCCACTTGTGGATACTGACCTAGTTCTGGGCATAAACCTAAACCTGGGTACTGACCCAGGTCGGGATAGGTATTGACCTAGTTGTGGATACTGACCTAGTTCTGGGTACTCCAGTACTTCCACCTTCTTGATACAGTTCTTAGCCAGGATGGCAGCTGGACCTCCGATGGAACCCAGGTAAAAACCTCCGTGTTTTTTACAAGCTGCAGTCACCTGTAATCATCATCACACTGTGAGGACATCTGAATGAAAGATGGATGTAGTTACTCATTTTTCCCCAAGATGTTGCATTTGTCTCCTCTGCTTTCCAGATACCACAATTCACAAATACTTTACATTTTAAAATCAGTCACTGTCTCATGCTTAACGAAACATCTGAGAAGTCTTGCTGTTTTTTCCTCAAGTTTCCTCACACAGACACAGACACAGACACAACACACATACAAACACACTCATACACACACTCACATACACACACACACCACACACACACACACACACTCCCCCCACCTGTTTACTACAGTTTCCCTTGGCCAACATAAACCATACTGCCGTCTGACATACACCTATCTGTTTACTGAACACACACACACACACACACACACACACACACACACACACACACACACACACACACAAACACACACACACATACACAACACAGACACACACACATACACATAAACACACACACATACACAATACAGACAAACCTCCCCTCACACACCTCACCTGTTTATTGCGGTTTCCCTAGACCAACATCACCACACTGCCACCTGACATGCACCTACCTGTTAACTGCACACACACCACACACACACACACACACACACACACACACACACACACACACACACACACACACTACCCCTCCCTCCAAACGGCCCCCCCTCCCTCATAGTTCAGTTCATATTGCTTGTAGCCCAGCTGACTACTAGAGCCATATAAGCACTAAGAGCACATCAAAAAAAAAAAATCCCCTTAAGATAAAAGACAACATTTAAAAACCATGCTCACCGTTAACCCCGCAAATCTAAAATGCGATTAAAGAAAAACAGATGTAAGATCACATCAGGTGATTGATCTGCCCCCCACCTCTCCCTTCCCCTACCTGTTTACTGCGGTTTCCCTTGGCCAACATGACCATACTGCCGCCTGCAGCCTGGAACTGATCCACGTAGGAATCCATGCGACCTGCAGTGGTGGGGCCAAATGACCCACTGGCATAACCCTGCACACATTTCACACACACATATTAAAGCGGCAAAAGAACAAAGCTCATGTATTTATTAATCCATTTCTCTATTCACTGTCTAACTAATCTCATATTTAAACACTCAATTAACGATGACTAATTTAACAGTTTGTTATCAGCCATGATGATATCTGTAGGTTGGGTCAATGTGTGCAAGCGTGTTGTGTGTGTGTGTGTGTGTGTGTGTGTGTGTGTGTGTGTGTGTGTGTGTGTGTGTGTGTGTGTGTGTGTGTGTGTGTGTGTGTGTGTTGTGTGTGTGTATGTGTGTGTTGTGTGTGTGTGTGTGTGTGTGTGTGTGTGTGTGTGTGTGAAGGTCACCACTGTATATGTGACTGTGTGCATATGAAGGGCATTGTAAACCATTTTCTATGACACTCGACAACACTGAAAAAGATGGAATCCCCCAACAAACACAAACACACAAACATACAAACTTTCTAACAACAAACAAACAAACAAACAAACTTTCTATCAATCATAGATCTACCAACTGGGATTCCACAGACAGAAATTCTAGGAAACGCATTTCTATCAACTAAAAGTCTACCATCTGTGTAATGAATATCATTTTTATCAACTAAACTTCTATTGTTTATTAATATCTCTCTCTCTCCTTATCTATCTATCTATCTATCTATCTATCTATCTATCTATCTATCTATCTATCTCTCTATAGATGTATCTATCTATCTATCTATCTATCTATCTATATATATATATATACACACACACACACACATATATATATATATATATATATACATACATACATACATATATATATATATATATATATATATATATATATAATATATATATATATATATATATATATATATATATATATATATATATATATATATATATATATACATACATACATACATATACACAAACAGTAGACTTTTAGTTGATGGAACTTGATACTTATAACACAAGTAGTAGACTTTTAGTTGACCTATGATATTTATTACAGAAATAGGAGACTTTTAGTTGATAAAACTGTGATATTTATTACACAAGTAGTAGACTTTTAGTTTATATGTATGTATGTGTGTGTGTATACACACACACACACATATATATATATATATATATATATATATATATATATATATATATATATATATATATATATATATATATATCAAACTTAGGGGCCATTTTGGCTGTTTCATTTATAGGCTTTGAGTCGAATTTTTGCTGCGACTAGATGATCACTATCACAATCAGCTCCTGGTTTTGTTTTGGAACTTAGAACAGTAATTCTCCATGTCCTGTCTATCATGATGTAATCAATCTGATTTCTGAGTTTTGGTTTCTTATTATCACTTTTTTTTAATTTCGGGTATATTGTTTGCGATAATACTGTTTAAAGAGGGTATTACTGACACCCAATTCGTTGGCCCAGCAGAAAGATACAACATATCGCCTCTTTCACTGTGTTTTCCCAACCCATAAAGTCCTATTCCACACTCTCTGTTCTCACTTTTGTCCACTTTTGCATTCAAGTCTCCCATTATTATGCAAACTTCTCTTTTAGGCATTTTGTCCTTTGAAGTTTGAAGGTCATTATAAAACTGTTCTATCTCTTCATCTCAGCTGGTGGACATAGGGACAAATGTCTGGATGATATTTAAGGCAACTGGCTTTTTTAGTTGATAGAATCTTGATTTTTTTGTGTGGATTCTTTTAAAATGCACAATAATCACAATTACATCAACTAAAAATCTGCCAGTTGTGTGTAATCAATATCAGTTCTATCCACTAAAAGTCTACTCTGTGTGTACACATGACACAACTGTCACAAGTGACATGATGTCTGGCTATTTTTCTATCCATCCCTTTCCTCTCTCTCCCACCTGACCCCAAGACAAACTGTGGACAGGTACCTCAGGTGTTTTAGCAGGTCCAGCATAGTATACAGGGTGATCCTTTATGTACTGCGGCAAGCCCTGACCAGAGTCCAACCTCTCTTTCAGCTTAGCGTGGGCGATGTCGCGGGCCACGACCAGGGTGCCGGAGAGACTGAGTCGTGTCTTGATGGGGTACTGAGACAGCTGCTGGAGCATGTCCCCCATGGGCTGGTTGAGGGACACCTTCACCACCTCCCCTCCAAGATCCCCTGTTTCCACCTCTGGCAGGTATTTAGCTGGGTTGGTCTCCAGCTGCTCAAGGAACACACCGTCCTCACGAATCTGACCCAGGATCTATCAGAGAAATAGGGGAAAAAAAAAAGAAAAGAAAATGAAGGAATGAGAAACAATGGAAAAAACGTCAAACATGCACAATGCAATGTAACAAACATTACCTAATAAAGACACGCACAAAATCACATAAACACACAGATACACACAGCAACAAAGACACACAGAGAATTACACACACACACACACACACATAGTGACTCAGACACACACAGTAACATATACACACGCAGCCACACACATACAATGACACAGAAACACACATAGACATAGTGACAAACACACACACACAGTGACACAGTTTGTTGAAGTTTGCAGTTTGGAGTCTGTTTAAGAGGGATTCATCGCACTCATGCAATTCCATACGTGCTCCACCTAAATCTGTCAGTAATTATCTGGCAGACTCCTTGAGTTAAGCCTGCACAAAATCCTATGCACTAGCAAGGAGGTCCCGAAAATGGGTAAAGAGGGACAGCAAGCACTATGAAACACTCAACTGATATCACCAAAATGACTGAAACATTAACCCTCTGACTCCCACACCTTGTCCACCAGCATCCGTATTGCCAACCATGTAAGCAAAGCAACAACTTAACCCTTTGATTCCCTCACTGTATTCACCAGCTTCCTGCAGGAAGCTGGACACGGTGAAGGAATCAAAGGGTTAAGTTTTTGCAGTTGGTAGGTACGGTGCGGGAGTCAAAAGGTTAGGATGGGCAGTGAACAGGCCAGTGACACAGGCACATGAAAAATCAGATATATACACAGACAGACATCAGACAGACTGACAGACAGACAGACAGACAGAAACCTTACCTGTCTGTCAGCAGAGCAGGACACACCAATGCCAACAGGACAGGAAGCTCCATGTCGGGGAAGGCGAATGACACGCACATCATGACAAAAGTAGCGACCCCCAAACTGTGCACCGATGCCCATGCTCTGTGTCAGCTTGTGGATCTCCTCTTCCAGTGAATGATCCCTGAACCCTCGCCCGTGTTCATTGCCTGCGTCACCACCATCAAGCATGCACACACACATGTGCATGCGTGCTCACGCACACACACACATACACACAGAGGAAAACAAACACAAAACACACACACACACACCATCACACACACACAAACACACCATCACACACACATACATATGATATACACAGACACACACTCACACCATCACACACATACATATAATATACACAGACACAGACACACACACACACACATGAGTTGTGAACAATGAATTGTAAAATTATACAAGTCCATGATGAACAACAGTGAACTATAAATCTCTAAAACATGGGTGAATTATAAGCCGACTGAATGTAAAGACTATGAAATTGTGGGGAAGAAACCCCCAGAAAACCATATAATTAAAAAAAGTACAGTAATACACACATTTGTACATACATAAACATAAAATAACGCATTTAATCGTACACTGTGTTGTCCTACAAATTTGTGTAAAGGAACAGACTCCAGACACAACTTCATGGTTGCATTGTTATCTGTTAATTGGTCTATTTATTCATCCAACTATTTTTTCCCTTTGTATCTGATTAGATTAGAGTATGCCAGCTCCTCTGGTATCTACTGAATAACTGTTCATTTCTCTTTTTCTGTATCTGATTATGTTTAAGAGCATACCGGGGCCAGTACTTTTAAGGGTGCTCAGGTAAGTTAGGATACATATCCAACCATCCATCCAGCCGTCCATCCAGCTGTAAATATATAGTCTATTTATGAATTTTCTTTCATACAGGTATGTAAAACAGAATCCCAGGGTCACTACCATGGTGGGTACTGTGATGGTTTGAGGAGGTATACATTAAAAGGCTTGGTGTGTGGGTGTGTGTGTGTGTGGGGATATGTGTGTGTGTGTGTGTGTGTGTGTGTGTGTGTGTGTGTGTGTGTGTGTGTGTGTGTGTGTGTGTGTGTGTGTGTGTGTGTGTGTGTGTGTGTGTGTGTGTGTGTGTGTGTGTTGTGTGCGTGTATTTGATTGTTTCTTTTCTGTAAATCAAACTGACTTGTTTTGTCAACTGTTCATATCTGGGGTAAATTTGGTGAGTTGCACTGGCTGTGTAGTAGCTGGACAGGGTTCAATCATTGGAGTTCTTACTGTACTAGTCTTGTTGTTTTTGTTCAAACCTTAGCAATGGTCTGACAGTCAGGTCAACTCACCATCTGTAGGCAGACCATCCAGGTAGCGACAGGAGGCCAGTTTGACCGTCTTCAGGTTGAATTCTGCTGACGTTCCCCCGATGACAACAGCCAGGTGATAGGGGGGACAGGCTGCTGTACCTAGCGTCTGAACATGACAGGTATGGATACAGGTAAAACTACACCAGGTGACAGACTGACTGATGTATCTAGTGTCTGAATATAACAAGTAAGGATACAGGTAAAACTACACCAGGTGATGGACTGTTGTACCTAGTGTCTAAACATGACAGGTATGAATACAGGTAAAACTACTCCAGGTGATAGACTGTTGTACCTAGTGTCTGTCTGAAGATGACAGGTATAGATACAGGTAAAACTACACCTGGTGATAGTCACTGTTGTACCTCGTGTCTGAACATGACAGGTATAGATACAGGTAAATCTACACCTGGTGATAGTCAGACTGTTGTACCTAATATCTGAACATAACAGGTACAAATACAGGTAAAACTACTCCAGGTGATAGACCGTTGTACCTAGTGTCTGAACATGACAGGTATATTTACAGATAACACAAAGATTGTTATAGACAGATTGTTATACTTTACGTTTAAACATGATGGTATGGATACGGTAAAACTACACCAGGTAATAGACAGACTGATGTATTTAGATTCTGAACATGGCAGGTATAGATACAGGTAAAACTACATCCAGTAAGACTGTTGTACCTAGTGTCTAAAGATGACAGGTAAAACTACACCTGGTGGCAGACACTCTTGTACCTAGTGTCTGAACATGACAGGTATGGATACAGGTAAAACTACACCTGGTGATGGACAGACTGATGTACCTAGTGTCTGAACATGACAGGTATGGATACAGGTAAAACTACACCTGGTGGCAGACAGACTGTTGTACCTAGTGTCTGAACATGACAGGTATAGATACAGGTAAAACTACACCTGGTGATGGACAGACTGTTGTACCTAGTGTCTGAACATGACAGGTATGGATACAGGTAAAACTACACCAGGCAATACACAGACTGCTGTACCTAAGTTTAGATACAGGTAAAACTACACCAGGTTACAGACAGATTGCTGTGCCTAGCATGTGGAGATGACAGGTATGGATACAGGTAAAACTACAACATGCATCAGACAGACTGATGTAACTAGTGTTTGAATATATAAGGTATGGATACAGATTATTCTACACCAGGATATAGACAGCCTGTTGTGCCTAGTGTGTGAACATGACAGGTATGGATACAGGTAAAACTACACCAGGTGATGGTCTGTTGTACCCAGTGTGTGAACACGACAGGTATGGATACAGGTAAATCTACACCAAGTGATGGGCAGAGTGTTGTACCTAGTTTCTAAGCATGACAGGTACGAGCAAGAAAGGTAAGTGTACAAAGTGGTGAGGAAAGAGGGTGGGGAGATACAATCAAGCAAACATAACACAGGGTAGTCAGACAGGTGTGACCTGTGGTTACAACACAATGGGTACCTACAGGTCCTGGGTGTAATCAGCTGATTACAGTACACTGGGTACCCACAGGTCCTGGGTGTGATTGGCTGGTTACAGTACTCTGGGTACCCACAGGTCCTGGGTATGATCAGGTGGTTACAATACTCTGGGTACCCACAGGTCCTGGGTGTGATCAGCTGATTACAGCAGGAAAACTGGGTACCCACAGGTTCTAGGTATGATCAGCTGGTTCCAGTACGCTGGGTACCACAGGTCCTGGTTGTGATCAGTTGAATACAGCAGGTAAACTGGGTACCCACAGGTCCTGGGTGTTATCCTAGGTTTGCCAGCGATTTTTCCATTTATCAACATGACCTGGAATAGACTTCCGCTCTGCCTTCACCTAACACCTATCTTCTCTGCTTTTAAATCCACAGTAAAAACCCACCTCCTCTCCCAACAATGAATTCTACAACTACTTCTTTCCCTCAATTTTTTCCCTTTTTTTTTATATTCTTTTTTAAATATGAACTATTGTAAAGTAGTCTTTGTCAATTGCATGCCAATGCCTGGTACGTGAGTGCACTTTGATTTGAATTGTCATGATTTGGCGCCGTATAAATACTGTAATTATTCATTACCTTGATTAGTGGTCTGAGTGCTAGTTTCTTGGATGAGATGATAAACCAAAATCTATATGAGCCATGCACTGAGCACATGAAGAACATCATGACAACGAAACAGTTGACCATGGAAAATTTTTGCAGAAACATCAACAGTTGTCTGTCAACTAAATACATACAGGACAAAATGATGAATAAACAAAAGCATGGCACTGCAGTGTGACAACACTTTCCCTGAATCTGGCATGATTAATCCATTATGACAGACAAGAAATACAATACAAATGAAACTAGGGACAGACAGGTTTTCTATTCTATCTAAATAAATTTACATACAAGTGTGTGTGTGTGTGTGTGTGTGTGTGTGTGTGTGTGTGTGTGTGTGTGTGTGTGTGTGTGTGTGTGTGTGTGTGTGTGTGTGTGTGTGTGTGTGTATGTGTGTGTACACGTGTGTGTATGTGTGTGTGTGTGTATGTGTGTGCGTGAGAGAGAGAGAGAGAGAGAGAGAGAGAGAGAGAGAGAGAGAGAGAGAGAGAGAGAGAGAGAGAGAGAGAGAGAGAGAGAGAGAGAGAGAGAGAGAGAGAGAGAGAGAAACAGACAGAGAGAGAGAGACAGAGACAGAGACAGAGACAGAGTCAGAGAGACAGAGGCAGCCAGACAGAGAGAGAGAGACAGAGGGAGAGAGAGACAGACAGACCAACAACGTGTCAAAATTCTGACCTTCACTTTCTCATTGACAAAGGACATGAGTTTTTCAGGGCTGAGCAAAGCCTTGGTCTGTTGGAAGAGAAACGTTTTGTTGGCGGACCCCCCGCCCTTGGCAAGGAAAAGAAAATCATAGTGATTGGTGTCTGTGGCATAGATTTCAATCTGGGCTGGCAGGTTGGTCTTCGTGTTGACCTCTTGATACATGTCAAGGGGGGCTACCTAGAGTTCACAACAACAACAAAAACAACACTATTAATTGTTACTGTTATTGTTATTTTTGTTTAAAGCCCAGCTGACTGTGTACAGCCATATCAAAGCTATAACCGTTTCTAAACATTGACAATACTTCAACAGGAAAAAAATGGAAAAGAAATCTAAGTACACATATCAATGCATTAACACACATATTCTAAGGAGATGCCCAGGCATTGACCACTCTGTCCAAATTATCACAATGGGGATTTAAAAAAAACATAGCTGAATACAATTTAACATAACTAAGGACACGACAACACATATAGAAATGGGCCTAAATTACCTAAAATGGCTTCCGCATATCACATTTCCCAAAAACCAAAAATGTATGTAATACAATGTACCCAATTAACAATTCTAAGAGAAAATATGCATGATTTTATCAAACATATACAGGTGAATGGACCAGCAAAGCAGAAAATGATAGGAAGAAATGACAGAAAAATAAGTAACAAGGCAGAAACAAAGAGAGTGACAAAAAAGAGGACTATTTACACTGAACGAGCCCCTGACATCCCCATGGGGGAGAATTAAAAACAACAACAACAAAAACAACACCACTAATCATTCTTTCTTTTTCTTTCTCTCCAATGTACCAAGTTGGGTGTTGCTGGGACAAATACTAACAATCAAAAGTAATCTAAAGAAGTGCGACTACCTGCGTTTAAGCAAACTGGAACCAGAAAAACATGAAAATGGAATCAGAACGTGAATTTACTATAACTAGAGACAAGACAGACGCAAATTTTCCACCAACTGGCCTTTGTCAAGTGTAAACATAAAACAACAAGGATCAAATAACAAACAACTAATACAAAAACTAGGACAAAAACAAAAATTTCCAGTTGTTTCATCCCGCAGGATTTCTCATAATCAAGATGTGTCATGACTGCATTTTCCCAGCCATTCTGCCACCCTTTAGTTGCGAGCCGGCGTCGCCTGCGTGTGGTATTTTAAGCCAGGCAGGGTCGACCAAAGTCCGTCAGTGTAGCGCGTCTTTGTGCTCCCGCACTAGTGATAAAGGGAGGGTGAAAAGGGTGTGGGGAGTGGAAGGAAAGAGGCGCACTATTAATAGCCGGCAGAAAGTGGCCAACTAAAGTATCTCGGATTTGTGCGCTGTGGTGTGGGCAGTTAAGTTTTGATACAGAAGTCTTGGTCTTTCAGGGAGAGATTTCTTCAAATTTTATATTCCAATGAATATAGAGGTAGTGTGATGGAAAACTTAATGAATGTGATGAAAATAAAACATCAGAACAACATAAAACACAAGACAGTCTCTCAGTCTCAGTCTCTGGTACAGTCAGTTTATTTATGTCTATATGTTCACGAATCAGGTCCAGACTGTGTGGCCATCCAGTGTATACGAGTTGCTTTAGCCTGTGAGAAGAGATGGTCCACTTTTGCTGCGGAACACAGTGTTTCGTTTCTAATTGTCTGAGCCTACGAGTGACAGATTTCTCATGCAGATAGTGCATGTCATCAAATATGACGACTCATCACAAGCCAGCCATGTATACTCCTTGGGTAAAAAGCTGCGATGACTCCTTGACGACTTGATTTCCCAGTAGAAGTTTCTAACCAAAGGGCTGTAGCTTCTGAGCGTCTCATCGCAGAGACACATGTGATTTTATGAAAGGAAGTGCTGGGTTACTCTTTACCAATAATTGGTAAAGCTGGGTGACTGGACTGAAAAATTCACAAAACGGAGTTAAGCTTAATCATGGTATATGGACAGATTCAACCTGTTATAGCACACTTGCCATTGGTGAGTTAGGTCTCAATTTTACTAGCCAAATATTTTTTTCTACTCACCACGGCATGTAAAACACTTGCCACTTTCAAGGCTAGTACTGTAAATGACCTGGGAGTACATCAGGTTTGTGTAGGTGTAGGTCCAGGTATAAGTACTGCGACTCACCTGGGAGTACCTCAGGTTTCTCTTGGTGTAGGTGTTGTAGATCCCACGCGAAATGGCTTCTGCATCTTTGCCTTCTGTCCACACATACTGTCCTTTTTTACCTGTAAATCAAATTTCACCTATCAGCATTTACTCTGATTTTTCCAACCGTCTGTTACATTACCTTTAGGAAGACAGTGCCAAATCCTCCCTGTTAGATTAGCTTTAGGAAGACAGTGGCAAACCCTCCTGTTAAGACTAGCTTTAGGAAGACAGTGGCAAACCCTCCTGTAAGATTAGCTTTAGGAAGACAGTACCAAATCCTCCCTGTTAGACTAGCTTTAGGAAGACAGTGGCAAACCCTCCTGTTAGATTAGTTTAGGAAGACAGTGGCAAACCCTCCTGTTAGATTAGCTTTAGGAAGACAGTGGCAAACCCTCCTGTTAGATTAGCTTTAGGAAGACAGTGGCAAACCCTCCTGTTAGATTAGCTTTAGGAAGACAGTGGCAAACCCTCCTGTTAGATTAGCTTTAGGAAGACAGTGGCAAACCCTCCTGTTAGATTAGCTTAGGAAGACAATGCCAAATCCTCCCTGCCAAATCCTCCCTGTTAAGACTAGCTTTAGGAAGACAGTGGCAAACCCTCCTGTTAGATTAGTTTAGGAAGACAGTGGCAAATGCTCCTGTTAGATTAGCTTTAGGAAGACAGTGCCAAATCCTCCCTGTTAAGACTAGCTTTAGGAAGACAGTGGCAAACCCTCCTGTTAGATTAGTTTAGGAAGACAGTGGCAAATGCTCCTGTTAGACTAGCTTTAGGAAGACAGTGGCAAATGCTCCTGTTAGACTAGCTTTAGGAAGA
>JAPXFY010000015.1:73473885-73506385 GCA_030674185.1 Monoplex corrugatus
CTTTGAATGTTTGATCAACACTTTTAACGTTGTCAGTAAACACTGCATCAAAATGTTGCCTTGTGCCTTTCTTCACAGAGTAAATCGATTTCAACATAGCATCAGTACCCAATGCACTATAATAACATCTGCTTTTTTTCATTGAGTAAATCAATTATACAGTAGCATTTATTTCAAGTGCATTACTGTCACTGATTATATCATTTTGATTTACATGGTTTTTAAATCAAAGTTACACAGCCAGGATAAGTCACAAAATCAAAGTGTATGTAAAATTCTATTGTACAGAAAATTTCCATCATTTCTAAAGAAATATCCTAGACAATAAACTCCCCAGTCGTTCCATTCTGCGCGTTTTACCATCTCCAAAATTTATTTTTCAATTAAATCAAATGGATTATGCAAGCAATTTCCGGAACATTCTTCGTTTCAACTTATTGCAAATTTGTTTACATAATTAAAAAATGTATAGCCAAATAATATTGTTCTATATCTGCAAAATCCACAAGTCTGCGTCCACGGTATTTTTGATGGCTTAAGAAAGGATATATGGGAACACATTTTTTCCCCCACTTATGGCCTTTCTCTTTTACAGTTTTAGCTTCTTAACCCCAAAAGTTTAGGCCTATAGTTTATGTTTTCAAGTCTGGCAGACCTAGGCCATCTTTTCTTACACGTTTCACTGCTGTCTTCCTACACTTGTCTGGTTTATCCTTCCATACAAATTGATGACACTTTCTGCAGATTTTGTATAAAGTCATCAAGGGAATTGGGTAGCAAAATCCAAAGATGTATGAGTTTTGATAAAATAAAGGATTTAAGCACAGTAACTCTCCTTATGGCTCTAACAGTCATATCAGGATTATGAGTATCACAAATTGTTCCTGTTATATATCCCCAACAACATAGTAACAATAATAATGAAAAAAGGAAAACAGAAAATATTGCCAACCCTACAGCATGCTGCTGAAAATGCTTGTTGCATAAGTGTGAGCAAACGGAAACTGGTCAGTGGAGAAGACTTGTGATGAAAGAGACAGAACAGGTCAAGGGCCTGTGATCATCAGATAGCCTGTGTTTGGCCTGATTTAAACAACACAGCAGACTGGCATGGCTATAGCAGAAGAAAGAGATGGAATAAGACAGTGGCTGAGAGGGGAGAGACAAATAAGAGGCTCGTATCTGCCAACAAATATGTGGTATCAGGGCTTTTATTTTTTACCAGTACCAGGCAAAAATTCATAGTAAATACTGGTATATGCCGTTTGAGTGGAACTTTTAATATGAAGAGGTAAAGCAAGAATGGATCGTTTTGTCCATATCTTTTTTCCACATAAAACCATGGAGTGCACCAACCATTAACTCTCTGAAAGCACATTTCTGTGTTACCAGGGATTTACAGCTTGACTCTCAGCAAAATTTCCTGCCTATCAAGAAAGACAATAGTCAAAAATCCTGTTTTCACTGTAGTGCTCAGGCCAGGAAACAAGAATGGATCAGGAGTGATAGGATCAACGATGACTGCTGACGGACATTTTTATGGAATATCTTTTTCTGCCTACATAGTACATATTTCTTTTTATAATATACACAGGATAACAACAGAAAATTATCTGTCATACCCACCATCTTTTCCCATGATATACCTGTCAGTTTTTTCCATGGTGTGGTCACTTTAGTTTCTAGCTCCAATATGTCCTGATAGTGAAATGGTTTGACATCAGCTGCAGTTGCCATAGCAACAGTTGGTGCCACACGACTCTGCCATTGTGCTGTGGCAGCCTGCAGCAGTCCTTGTAGCTGACCTACACGCAGTCGTCCCCCCAACATCTGTAACCATCAGATTTGTCATCAATCATCAATGCTAATGTAACATTATGTCACCAATGGTAATGTTACAAAAAATGTGCATTATGTTATTAGTTTGTTATTCATCACAAGACAAAAAGAAGTCTGATATGCCTATGGGTCCAAGAACTATATAGATAAGGCATCAGGATAAACAATAGGACAGTTTAACAAGTAACAGCTCAGTTTGTTACAGCACCAGGTTCTAACATTAAGGCCGACAGAGCAACCCATGGAGCATTAACTCTTATTGTCCGGCAAACCGACTCAGTCGGCTTTCCGTCCAACCTGAATGGACGGTGAGCCGACTCAGTCAGCTTTTTCAGTTACCAGACATCTTGATTGCCACAATCACTACTTTTCTGACATCAGCCGGCTTTATGGCTTCCTTTACGGCAATAGATAGTTCCGCTTTCGTTTCACACTTTCCTGTGCCAGTGAAGTAGTTTGAAGTTGGAATTTTTCTTTTTTGCATCTTGTGCTGTGTTTTGATTTGTCATAGCATCGGGTGGGTGGCGCCCTATGAGACTGACCACTGAGCAGGTGATAGAATTGTGTCAAGAAACATTGGGCGATAGTAATAGCAATAATATCATCAGTGGCAATGATAAAAGTTTTCTGATACTTAAATGATGAGTTGGTTTCTTTGGATGGTGGTGATACTTCAGCAGGGCCTTATTCAAAGAAATGACGACTTTCTGAAACTCACCTGACATCATATGATCAGTTAAAAAGTCCACAGATGAGCACACACTTTTTTTTTTTTAGTGGTTTTTACTTATTTTTGCATCAAATAATGGTTCTACACTAGAAAATTTGCAGCCACTATAGAAATGAAAACTCACAAATAAGTTGTGACATGTGTAATAGCTAAGGTGTCTGGGTTTTGTCATTTTCGGGGATGTGACCTGAAGTCAATTAGAGGTAAAAAGCATCAAAATAAAGCAACAATGACATTTTGTATGGTGGTGAACTTATTGCTAGGATGTCAAGGAACATCTTTTTTTCTTAGAGTTTGAATGTACAAGGATTACCTGGTCAGCTATTGTGCTTTGCGTATCAACCATACAACTTTTTTGTCTGTGCTGTAAAATGTGTCTGTAATTAGCATTTCTAATTAACTCAATATGACAATGATATCAATGTAACATGCGCATACCAAAATGTTTGCTGTAGGTTGGATACAAAAAAAGTTATAATTTTACTGACCTAATCCCGTCTTTGACAATTTGCATAATGCAAATCCTTCGGCCAGACTTAAAACCCCTAACGGACAATAAGAGTTAAATTTCAGGCCTTGCCAATACTCACAGTATTGCATCTGTTAGTTTGGCAACTCTGTGGGATTTGTACCCTTGCAAACTCATGCAGTCAGACTGGAGGGCAAGAGGGTAATAATATAAACTGCATCATCATCCCTATGTGGGCTTGAGCAGGCTTCAGAAGCTCAGCTGGTTGAGTGTTAGATTTACATGCTAATTGTTGTGGGTTCGAATCCCAGGGTGCGCTATGTTAAAACTGGCCTTCTCACCGTCCGATCTTTAGCATCATTGTTGTTCTGTGTGGTGGTGTCGGAACAGAATCAGATTATTACAGGTAAGTCCCCCTTGGCCCTTCCCCCACTTCTCTGGGACTGTTATCCCCGTCAGTCATATCACCCGAGTTGGGTGCCGACGTAAAAACTGAACCAAATCAATCAATCTGTGGATTTGCTGAGCCTTACGCACATATTACAAAACACTGGACCATCAGCTGGTAAAGTTCAACCAATCACTAGGGGTTAACTTGACCCGCTGATGGTCAGCAGCGTCTGCTCAATTTTCTGCGTATCGCTGAAACCGCTCATTCTCATGGGCTTTTCTAACAGATTTCTGTAAGATGTGTGGGCATAATGGGCCTACGTAAACAAACGAAAGTGCGTGTCAGCGTGACTGTTGTTTGTCCTGGGGCAGTTTACCTTGTACAGCTACAGATCTTCCACACAACACACTGTAACACTCTGCACCCCGCAAAACGTCCTTGACAGGGACATGAAGGGGATACGACTCTCGTAGGGTTAAGGTCATAAAACCAAACTGAATGCGAATCCAGCCAATCAGGGAATGTATAATCTGCAGAGCATACACTAGTTTCAGTTTCAGTTTCTCGAGATGATAACTCCTCGCTCGGAATGAATTTCATACGCACAGACGTTTGAAGTGCCATGCGATGGGGAAGACCCAGAATGGTCATAGCACAAGCCTAAAGCCTGCACATAAGTCCATGAGCTGGCCAGGTCCTGAGATCCTACCTAGCCTACATTTTTCATATCTTATGCTAGGATTGTATGTCTATCATTGGAACAATCTTGGTTGCATTGTGTATGACATGTGTGCATGTGTATATAAGTGAAACAAATGAACAGATAAATGAATAATTAGATAGAAATAAAAGATAAAAAAAAAAAGACCGAATCAAAACACAACTAGCCACGAAGTATAAACTTGTCTCATATCACAGAAAGCACCCCAATCAATACTACACAAAGCCTCTGCTGCCTATCAACATGATGAATATAATATCTCCTTAATCATATCCCCTCCAGTCTGTCGTCCATTGCATGGAAATTAATTAATCGATTAATAGGTAGATAAACAAACACATAAGAAATAACAAATAATAGTAAACACACACACACACACACACACACAAACACACACACTCACACACACACACACACACACACACACACACACACACACACACACACACACACTCACACTCACACACACACACACACACACACAGACACAGACACACACACACACACACACACACACACACACACACACACACACACACAAAGTGTAACAAATACCCCCATTCTTCAGTTCTCTTTTTCTTTTCCGTCTCATTTCCTTTATCTCTGTCTCCACACGGTAAGATCTGTGCAGTGTTACTTTTGAGATGGTACAAGTGTTGGTCTGATTGATGATTGCTCTTTGTTTTCCTTTTTGGTAAAATTTTGGCCACTTCTTCTATGTATTTCTTTTTGAGTAAGGCGATCAGTGGTATGATGACTCACATTTTGTTCATGAAGGTACCATTTTAAGTGTCTAAGGACTTCAGACTTTCTAAGACGGAGACATTTTGTTATAGTGGCATTGGCTGCAAGTTTGTGGGCACGTTCATTTTCTTTTACACCAGCGTGTCCGGGGCAGCAGATCCAGCTGAGATTCTATAGGTCGATACTGTTCACTGCTGTGTGCCAGTCTGGGGTTCTTACTCTGTTTTGCACTTGAAGGCTTGACTTTCTTTCATCATCCGGTGAAGTTAACCGTTGGAGTGCATGTGTGACTACTGCAATTTCCATTGTTAGACTGGAGGTTGTGACATCATATGTAGCATTTACTTAACCCTTTGACTCCCGTTTCCCATACATCATCATCATCATCATCATCAGGTGCCCTGCCGCATGGCGTTGGCGACCATGGACTTCCATCCATCTCTATCTCTCGTTGCCCCTAGCATATCCCCCACCCTCCTCGTCCCCAGCCACTCTGCAAGTCCGTCCAGCATTCTCTCCCTGGGTCTACCTGGTGCTCTCTTTCCCTCTAGCTTTCCCATTGTGACCAGGTGCTCCAAATCCCCCCTTCCTCATAAAATGGCCTATAAATGTTGCCTGTCTTTTCCTAATCTTCCTTATGAGTCATCTACTTGTGTCTGCCTCCATCAAGACTGTCTCGTTTGGTTTCTTCGCTGTCCATGGTTCCCTATACACCAGCTACAAAAACTTAACCTCTTGGCTCCCTCAACCTATCTATCAACTGCAAAGACTTAACCCTTTGACTCCCTCACACTATCCATCAACTGCAAAGACTTAATCCTTTGACTCCCACACCCTATCCACCAGCTTCCTGCTTTGCTCCCATGGTTGACAATGCAGGATGCTGGTGGACAGGGGGCAGGAGTCAAAGGGTTAATGTATCGTTTTTCCATTCTGTTTGACAGTGAAGCCCCATCCACATTTATTATTGGTGACTGAGCCATTCGTGTTTATGATAACTTCTTTGGGGTTGCAACTTAGCTGCTCCGTGAGCCGTTAAATTTCTGCATGTGCTTTCTTTTATGGCCATTTGTGACAGCGTCTCCCTAGATTTCTTGGTATGTTTGTTTTGTATAAATTCTTGAAATGTTTCAGATGTTTTCCCATTCCTTTGTCCCTTTGAGTTTTGTCAGTTGACAAACGTGCTGAAAGAATTCTTCTGCCTGTGTGTACAAGTTGTTGTGATTGTGTGTGTACGTACATGTTGTTGTGATTGTGTGAGTACATGTTGTTGTGGTTGTGTGAGTACATGTTGTGGTTGTGTGTGTACATGTTGTTGTGGTTGTGTGAGTACATGTTGTTGTGGTTGTGTGTGTACATGTTGTTGTGGTTGTATGTGTACATGTTGTTGTGGTTGTGTGTGTACATGTTGCGGTTGTGTGTGTACATGTTGTTGTGGTTGTGTGTCGTACATGTTGTTGTGTGTGTGTGTGTGTGGTTGTGTACATGTTGTTGTGGTTGTGTGTGTACATGTTGTTGTGGTTGTGTGTGTACATGTTGTTGTGGTTGTGTGTGTACATGTTGTGTGTTGTGTGTTGTACATGTTGTTGTGGTTGTGTGTGTACATGTTGTTGTGGTTGTGTGTGTACATGTTGTTGTGGTTGTGTGTGTACATGTTGTTGTGGTTGTTGTGTACATGTTGTTGTGGTTGTGTGTGTACATGTTGTTGTGGTTGTGTGTGTACATGTTGTTGTGGTTGTGTGTGTACATGTTGTTGTGGTTGTGTGTGTACATGTTGTTGTGGTTGTTGTGTGTACATGTTGTTGTGGTTGTGTGTGTACATGTTGTTGTGGTTGTGTGTGTACATGTTGTTGTGGTTGTGTTGTACATGTTGTTGTGGTTGTGTGTGTACATGTTGTTGTGTTGTGTGTGTACATGTTGTTGTGGTTGTGTGTGTACATGTTGTTGTGGTTGTGTGTGTACATGTTGTTGTGGTTGTGTGTGTACATGTTGTTGTATGTGTTGTGTGTGTACATGTTGTTGTGGTTGTGTGTGTACATGTTGTTGTGGTTGTGTGTGTACATGTTTGTTTGTGTGTTTTGTGTGTGTGTACATGTTGTTGTGGTTGTTGTGTGTACGTGTTGTTGTATGTGGTGTGTGTGTACATGTTGTTGTGGTTGTGTGTGTACATGTTGTTGTGGTTGTGTGTGTACATGTTGTTGTGGTTGTGTGTGTACATGTTGTTGTGGTTGTGTGTGTACATGTTGTTGTGGTTGTGTGTGTACATGTTGTTTGTGGTTGTGTGTGTACATGTTGTTGTGGTTGTGTGTGTACATGTTGTTTGTGGTTTTTTGTGTGTGTACATGTTGTTGTGGTTGTGTGTGTACATGTTGTTGTGGTTGTGTGTGTACATTGTTGTTGTGTGTGTATGTGTGTGGTGTACATGTTGTTGTGGTTGTGTGTGTACATGTTGTTGTGGTTGTGTGTGTACATGTTGTTGTGGTTGTGTGTGTACATGTTGTTGTGGTTGTGTGTGTACATGTTGTTGTGGTTGTGTGTGTACATGTTGTTGTGGTTGTGTGTGTACATGTTTGTTGTGGTTGTGTGTGTACATGTTGTTGTGGTTGTGTGTGTACATGTTGTTGTGGTTGTGTGTGTACATGTTGTTGTGGTTGTGTGTGTACATGTTGTTGTGGTTGTGTGTGTACATGTTGTTGTGGTTGTGTGTGTACATGTTGTTGTGGTTGTGTGTGTACATGTTGTTGTGGTTGTGTGTTACATGTTGTTGTGGTTGTGTGTGTACATGTTGTTGTGGTTGTGTGTGTTACATGTTGTTTTGGTTGTGTGTGTACATGTTGTTGTGGTTGTGTGTGTACATGTTGTTGTGGTTTGTGTGTGTACATGTTGTTGTGGTTTTGTGTGTACATGTTGTTGTGGTTGTGTGTGTACATGTTGTTGTGGTTGTGTGTGTACATGTTGTTGTGGTTGTGTGTGTACATGTTGTTGTGGTTGTGTGTGTACATGTTGTTGTGGTTGTGTGTGTACATGTTGTTGTGGTTGTGTGTGTACATGTTGTTGTGGTTGTGTGTGTACATGTTGTTGTGGTTGTGTGTGTACATGTTGTTGTGGTTGTGTGTGTACATGTTGTGTGGTTGTGTGTGTGTATGTTGTTGTGTTTGTGTGTATACATGTTGTTGTGGTTGTGTGTGTACATGTTGTTGTGGTTGTGTGTGTACATGTTGTTGTGGTTGTGTGTGTACATGTTGGTGTGGTTGTGTGTGTACATGTTGTTGTGGTTGTGTGTGTACATGTTGTTGTGGTTGTGTGAGTACATGTTGTTGTGGTTGTGTGTGTACATGTTGTTGTGGTTGTGTGTGTAAATGTTGTTGTGGTTGTGTGAGTACATGTTGTTGTGGTTGTGTGTTTACATGTTGTTGTGGTTGTGTGTGTACATTTGTTGTGGTTGTGTGTGTACATGTTGTTGTGGTTGTGTGTGTGTATGTTGTTGTGTTGTGTGTGTACATTTGTTGTGGTTGTGTGTGTACATTGTTGTTGTTTTGTGTGTAATGTTGGTTGTTGTGTGGTGTACATGTTGTTGTGGTTGTGTGGTGTACATGTTGTTGTGGTTGTGTGTGTACATGTTGTTGTGTGTGTGTGTGTGTACATGTTGTGGTGTGTGTGTACATTTGTTGTGGTTGTGTGTGTACATGTTGTGTGGTTGTGTGTGTACATGTTGTTGTGGTTGTGTGTGTACATGTTGTTGTGGTGTGGTGTACATGTTGTTGTGGTTGTGGTGTAGTACATGTTGTTGTGGTTGTGTGTGTATGTTGTTGTGGTTGTGTGTGTGATGTTGTTGTAGTTGTGTGTGTACATGTTGTTGTGGTTGTGGTGTGTATGTTGTGTGTTGTGTGTGTGCATGTGTTGGTTGTGTGTGTACATGTTGTTGTGGTTTGTGTGTGTAATGTTGTTGTGGTTGTGTGTGTACATGTTGTTGTGGTTGTGTGTGTGTATGTTGTTGTGGTTGTGTGTGTACATGTTGTTGTGGTTGTGTGTGTACATGTTGTTGTGGTTGTGTGTGTCATGTTGTTGTAGTTGTGTGTGTACATGTTGTTGTGGTTGTGTGTTGTAATGTTGTTGTGGTTGTGTGTGTACATGTGTTGTGTGTGTGTGTACTGTGTTTGTTGTGTTACATGTTGTGGTTGTGTGTACATGTTGTTGTGGTTGTGTGTGTACATGTTGTTGTGGTGGTGTGTACATGTTGTTGTGTTTGTGTTACATGTTGTTGTGGTTGTGTGTGTACATGTTGTTGTGGTTGTGTGTGTACATGTTGTTGTGGTTGTGTGTGTACATGTTGTTGTGTTGTGATGTGTACATGTTGTTGTGGTTGTGTGTGTACATGTTGTTGTGGTTGTGTGTGTACATGTTGTTGTGTTGTTGTGTGTGTACATGTTGTTGTGGTTGTGTGTGTACATGTTGTTGTTGTTGTTGTGTACATGTTGTTGTGGTTGTGTGTGTACATGTTGTTGTGGTTGTGTGTGTACATGTTGTTGTGTTGTGTGTGTTACATGTTGTTGTGGTTGTGTGTGTACATGTTGTTGTGGTTGTGTGTGTACATGTTGTTGTGTTGTGTGTGTGTGTACATGTTGTTGTGTTGTGTGTGTACATGTGTTGGTTTGTGTGTTGGTGTGTGTACATGTTGTTGTGGTTGTGTGTGTACATGTTGTTGTGGTTGTGTGTGTACATGTTGTTGTGGTTGTGTGTGTACATGTTGTTGTAGTTGTGTGTGTGTACATGTTGTTGTAGTTGTGTGTGTACATGTTGTTGTGGTTGTGTGTGTGTACATGTTGTTGTGGTTGTGTGTGTACATGTTGTTGTGGTTGTGTGTGTACATGTTGTTGTGGTTGTGTGTGTGTGTACATGTTGTTGTGGTTGTGTGTGTACATGTTGTTGTGGTTGTGTGTGTACATGTTGTTGTGGTTGTGTTGTGTAAATGTTGTTGTGGTTGTGTGTGTACATGTTGTTGTGGTTGTGTGTGTACATGTTGTTGTGGTTGTGTATGTACATGTTGTTGTGGTTGTGTGTGTATATTTTGTTCTGCTTGTGTACGTTTTGTTCTGGTTGTGTGTGTACATGTTTTGTGGTTGCATGTGTGGATGTTGTGGTTGTGTGTGTATATGTTGTAGTTGTGTGTGTACGCGTTGTTGGTGTATAAATAGTGATGTTTTCACAAAAACAGGACGATAACAGATTAATGAAGAGGTGTGTAGCACAAGTTATCCAGCGTATATTCAGTTCTATTTCAAACAGGCAACCATGCAGACAGCGAAGGAGACGACTAACATGAGCAAACGTTTTCTTTCTGAGGACAAAACGAGCTGCTGTGTTTTGTATGCGTTGCAGACAGAGGAGAGAAGAAGCTTGTTGGCCAGAAAGAGAGCGTTACAGTAATCAAGAAGAGACGAAATCAGAGATGTCACAAATTTAGATGCAGCCTCAATTGAAAGTTATTTTGAAATGTAACCAATGTGCCATAGAGCGTAACATCAATCAAGATGAAACAAAATGACAGATGTCACAAGCTTAGATGTGTCCTCAGTTGAAAGGTGCCGTAGAGCGTTACATCAATCGAGACGAAACAAAATGACAGATGTCACAAGCTTAGGCGTACCCTCAGTTGAAAGGTAATTTGGAACGTAACCAATGTGCCAGATCTAATCAGATATGACACAATCATGACACTGAGATCAGAGAAATGGTGGGAACACCATCACTCCACTGTCATATTCATCAATAACGATTTAAGTGATTTTAATCATCTGGCCAGACTGCAACCGCACAAACTGGCTCAACGAACATACTGTAATGGATGTACATGTAAAGCAAGAGGCAGACTAAGGAAGACCGTGATATACGATGTGAAGGAGACTTTGACATGACATGGCATGTCTCCATTTCATACCTTCCAGCTCGCTGCTGACCATCAACTCTTTCTCCCCAGGATTGTACAAGCAAACAGGTAAAAGAAGAGTAAGAGGAATAAAGCGCCAGATTTTAAATTTCTGTACTTTATGGAAGATTTTATGTCAGTACTAGGATCTTTTGTGAGCATTACACACACACACCACACACACACACACACACACACACCACACACACACACACACACACACACACACACACACACACACTCACACACACACACACACACACACACACACACACACACACACACACACACAACACACACACACACACGTGATACACACACACACAAACACGGATACACACACACACACACACACACACACACACACACACACACACACGTGATACACACACACAAACACACTACACACACACACACACACACACGTCACACACACGTCACACACACGTCACACACACACACACACACACACACACACACACACACACACACACACACACACACACACACCACACACACACACACACACATTGTACTGGGATACAAAGTTTAATTAATAACATCGATACATACAATACCATATTACATGTACATGTACATGCATGTAGACACTGTGCATTTAGAAGCAGATGGACAACAGAATACTTTCTAATCCCTAAGGTTGATGGTGATGATGATGATGATGATGATGATGATGATGATGATGATGATGATGATGATGATGATGATGACGATGATGATGATGATGGACTGTCATGTCGATATGACGGATGAGTAGGCATATCTGTCTTTAGCGCTTCGTGTGGGTCTTCAGATGAAGAGAAGAGGACGAAAAAAACAAGACGGACCCGTGTGCCTTCTGGCCTTCGCACCCTAAAGGGTTCCACGGCACTGGAAATTGTGAAGAGCAGGGCATTCGCCCGGCTGCCCTGGCATGAAAATATTGGAGAGATATGTTTATTTCCTAGGTTCTTCCTGTTAAAGCCCAGATAGCCTTCTTGCCTTTCTGAAGTCTTGGGGCAAAAAAGGAAAAAGAATATGTTGAAACAGTGCGTCCCATCTACTTTCAGTTTCTCAAGATGATGTCTTTACGCTCGGAATGAATTCCATATGCACTAACGTCAACGGGTGCCATGTGATGGAGAAGATCCAGAAAGAAGACGGTACAAACCTTAAGCCTGCACATAAACCCATGAGCTTGCCGGGTCCTGAGGTCCTACCTCGATAGTTCCATAACCCTGAGGTCGTAGGGGAATGAAGTGGCAGAGACCTCAACTGTTCACGGGGGCAGCACCACAAGCGCAGCGCCCATCCCCTCTCCCTCGCTGCAAATTCATGTTCACATTTTTTTGTAACCAAGACTTTAGAGAGGCAAGAAGGCTAATTGGTCTTCAAGGGGTGGGACATGGGAAATCAAACTTTGTCTCCAATGTTTTATACCAAGGCAGCTGGGCAATGCCCTGCTCTTCACGATTTTCAACTGCCGTGGGATCTTAGCGTGCGCAGCCAGAAGGCACACGGGTCCAACTCGTTTTTTGTCCCCTTCCGAAGGACCAGACGTTCAGTTCGATTTTTCGGTCAAACTGAGGAGAAAAGTCGAGGCCTCTACAGGGAGCGAACCCTGGAACCTCGAGTTTAGTTGTTGGCAGGCGAACGTTTGAACCATTCTGCCACTCATCTCCCTCGTCTGCTGACTCTGGTAACTCCACGGGTGCAGTGACCGCCATGTGTAGAACGGACTCAGCAGGTGCATCACGGCCATACACAATAACAAAACAGCTCACTGGGATCATACGACTACATGCAGACAAAAAGACAATCAGTGCCCCAGAGTGAGTATAACAAGATATCATCCACCTCACAGAACAAAAGAAGTATAATCACCGTGTGAGTATTGTTCTCGTACAGAACGACGAGCACACTATTATACACAGTAATGTAGGAAACAACACACAACATGAATACACTTCTGTGTAGTGCTCCAAATTCTCTCTTGGTCCGGAGGCTGGGTCGGACCTGGCTGATGCGCGTTGTTTGGCTATGTCGGAAGGACGGCAAACTTGGGATCCCGTTCAGGGCAAGTCAAACCTTGCTGAACAGGAAAATGGGCTGTGTCTGGAGTCATGCCTGGCCACTTTCGCGGCTGTTCAAACAACCCCTGTGGTTATTCGGTCAATGGAACGTTGAGAGCTTCCGACTGATGAGTGTCGAGTATAGTAAGAAGGAAGGAGCCAGCAGCCATGCGAGCTGGTGGCAGGGTGGGCTGTTCGAAAGAGAGATGAAGACCAGAGCGGGGCCAGAGAGTGGTCTCCCATTCTCTCCTGGTCCAGAGGCTGGGCTGGTTGCTGCGCATTGTGTAACTATCCGGGGGTTTGCCATCTCCCACCTTGCCATTCGGTTTGTAAACAAAGTAACTGATGACTGGGTCAGAATGGGTCATGCGATGCATGAACAGCCCCCCCTTTGCTGAATGAAATGACTGTCGAGTGGCGTCGGGAGCTTTGGAGGTGATTGTCCGAAGAGTGGCGAAGCATTGGTGCTCCAGGTCCCATCTGTACCCTCGTGGTGTTTCTTGTTAACTTCGGCTTGAGGCTTGGCCACTGAATCAGGCCTGATGACCGCAGGGAAAGATCTGCTGGCTGTTCGCAAAGACGGCAAACTTGGGATCCCGTTCGGGGCATGTCAGACCTCGCTGAACAGCAAAATGGGCTGTGTCTGGAGCATCATGCCTAACCACTTTCACGGCCGTTCGAACAGCCCCTGTGGTTGCAGGTAACGCAACGTTGGGAGCTTCCGACTGCTAAGTGTCTAGTCTATAGTAAGTGGAAAGGAGCTGGCAGCTATGCGAGCTGGAGGCTGGGCGGGCTGCCAGAAAGAGAAAGAAGACCAGAGTGGGGCGAGAGAGGGGTCTTCCATTCTCTCTTGGTACAGAGGCTGGACTGGGCCTGGTTGGTGCGCGTTGTGTGGCTATGTGCCGGGTTTTGCCATCTCCTCACCTTGCTATTCGGTTTGTAAACAAGGTAACTGATGACTGGATCCGAATGGGTCATGCGACGCATGGACAGCCCCTCCCCTCCCCCTTTGCTTGATGAAATGACTGTCGAGTGGCGTCGGGAGCTTGGGAGGTGAGTGCAATGGCCCGGCGTTGGTACTCCAGGTCCCAACCACACCTTCGTGGTGTTTGTTGTTAACTTGTCAACACTGTAATGTAGGACCAGACAACACAGCACATGACACGAATAAACCTCTATGTAGTGCTCCAAATGAAAACATACACTTCCATACATAACATTACAAGGATACACTTTTGTGCATGATGCCAAACTGTAGGATTTTGTACATTACTCCGTATAAATACACTTCTGTACATTATGCTGATGAACGTGTTGGAAAATGTGAAATGCACAAACCTTAATCTTTACAAAAAGTGAAAACATACCAGTCGCCATTGATGCCCATTTAATGTTAACATATAGATAAGGATACAGACAAAGATATAGACAAAGATATAGACAAGGATCATATATTGACGAAATGGAAAGACTGTAAACTAATATGATCAATCAATGTTGACACTTAGGATGATTTTATAAACAAAAATCGTGTATTGATGAAGAGGACAGACTATAAATCAACATGATCAGGCAATGTTAACACTTTGGACGACACTGTAGACAAGGATCATGTATTGATGAGAGGAAAAAATGGTTAATGTTGACACACAAGATGATCTCAAATGACATACATCGAATGACATTAATATGATGGATTTAGCCCGTGAAAAATGTGCATGTGCCGAAAGAGAGAGAGAGAGAGAGAGAGAGAGAGAGAGAGAGAGAGAGAGAGAGAGAGAGAGAGAGAGAGAGAGAGGAGACAGAGACAGAGACAGAGCAGGAGAAGAGAGACAGAGAGAGACAGACAGAAGACAGAGAGACAGAGACAGAGAAGAGACAGAGACAGAGAGAGAGAGAGAGAGAGAGAGAGAGAGAGAGAGAGAAAGAGAGAGAGAGAGAATCCTTTGCATCTTTTGATTTTTGAAATTGCAATTTGTTTCGATTTATATTGTTGTTTGATTTGTGGCATATTAGAGTCTTGATATAGCTTGTTTAATGTAAATTCATTGTATGAACGCAGGTATTTGGTCTGTATTTTGTAAAATTGCATGTGATTTCAAAGAAAAGAACCTTCAACGCCAGGGGAAACAAAGACGATCTCATAAACAAGGACCACGCATTGTTGAAATCAAATGTTTAGCATTGACTCTCAAGATGAGCTTATAAACGAGGGTCATGTACTGATGAGGAAAACAACATTTAACCCTTTCCACCCTATCCACCAGCTGCAAAAACAACCCTTTCACTCCCTCACCCTTTCAACCAGCTTCAGGTCTTAAGAAAGCTGGTCGAAAGGGTGAGGGAGTGAAGGGGTGACGTTTTTGCTTTGCTATCATGACTGACAATACAGGAAGATGGTGAACAGGGTGAGGGAGTCAAAGGGTTAATGTTGGCACTAAATGTGGACCTTATAAACAAAGACCATGTATTCTTGCGAGGAAACGACTAAAAAGTAACACGAACAGGTAAAGTGATGACGTCAGGTCGTTTAGCAGACCCAGCGATGACATCAGCAGTTTTTGTGATGTCAGGACATGAAAGAAGTCATCCCACATGCAACACGTGAACTCTTTTGCAAACACGGGTAGATTTATACAGGGTACGTGCCTGTTGAAACACAAGTGTGTGCACACACACACACACACACAACATATACACACTCATTCGTCACATAGCAGTGTACTGATGTCTGCAGGAGATAAAGCCCGGGAACCCTGGTTGTAGGCACAGGGCAGGGAGATGGGAAGATTCACAAAGACACCTGTAAGCTATAGCAGACAATTGAAGGGCATGAAGTGACGTATAGTTCCACATCATTTCACTAGCTTGACGTCACCATAGTCAGTGGCATTGTGGTGGTGGCGGGGAGGTAAATAGGTGGTGATGATTGTGCTGGCAGGTCCGTGTGGCCCACGTCATCCCGAAAAAGGCGCTGAAAAGAGGAGCAGACTTGTTTTGTATACTACAGTTCCAGTACCTTTCATGAATAAGTTTTAGTCTTGTATAGCACAGTTCTAACACTACTCATAAATAAATCGGTCTTGTATGGTACAGTCTTAACACTACTCATGAATAATTCGTGTTGTATAGTGCAGTTCTAACACTACTCATGAATATGTCTGTCTTGTATATATAGTTCTAAGAATACTCATGAATACGCCTATCTTGTATAGTATAATTCTAACATTATTCATGAGTGCTTCTATCTTGTATAGTACGTTTCTAACACTACTTATCAGTATGTCTGTCTTGTATAGTACGGTTCTAACTATAGCCTACTCAACAGTACGTCGGCCTTATATAGTACAGTTTTAACGCTACTCATGAGCACACCTGTTTTGTATGGTACAGATTTAACACTACTGATCAGTACGTCTGTCTTGTATAGTACACATGAACCAGAAACACACACACACACACACACACACACACACACACACACACACACACACACACACACACACACACACACACACACACACACACACAAACACACACACACACACGCACACACACACACAAACACACATACACAAACGCGCGCACACACACACACAAACAACCACACACACACACACAAACACACACACACACACACACACACACACACACACACACACACACACACACACACACACACACACACACACACACACACACACACAACACAACACACACACATACATTGGAACACGTATCTAAAGTAACAAAACCAAGACAGGCGTAAATTTTCAGCCAACTGGCCTTTGTTAAGTGTACACAAAAGACAACGACTAGCAAATACACAGAATTTAGGGGAAACACAACAAGACTTCTCTGACGCTTGGTTGAACAGCTATGACGAAAACAGCCATGACAAAAACAGCAACAGACATGATAAAAACAGACATGATAAAAACAAACATGATGAAAACAGACATAATGAAAACAGACATGATGAAAACAGACATGATAAAAACAGACATGATAAAAACAGACATGATGAAAACAGACATGATGAAAACAGACATGATAAAAACAAACATGATGAAAACAGACATGATAAAAACAGACATGATGAAAACAGACATGATAAAAACAGACATGATGAAAACAGACATGATAAAAACAGACATGATAAAAACAGACATGATGAAAACAGACATGATAAAAACAGACATGATAAAAACAGACATGATGAAAACAGACATGATGAAAACAGACATGATAAAAACAAACATGATGAAAACAGACATGATAAAAACAGACATGATAAAAACAGACATGAAAACAGACATGATGAAAACAGACATGATAAAAACAGACATGATGGAAACAGACATGATAAAAACAGACATGATGAAAACAGACATGATGAAAACAGACATATGAAAACAGACATAATGAAAACAGAAAATAATGAAAACAGACATAATGAAAACAGACATAATGAAACAGACATAATGAAAACAGACATAATGAAAACAGACATAAATGAAAACAGACATAATGAAAACAGACATAATGAAAACAGACATGATGAAAACAGACATAATGAAAACAGACATAATGAAAAACAGACATAATGAAAACAGACATAATGAAAACAGACATAATGAAAACAGACATAATGAAAACAGACATAATGAAAACAGACATAATGAAAACAGACATAATGAAAACAGACATAATGAAAACAGACATGATGAAAACAGACATAATGAAAACAGACATGATAAAAACAGACATAATGAAAAGACATGATGAAAACAGACATTATGTAAAACAGACATGATGAAAAACAGACATATGAAAACAGACATGATAAAACAGACATATGAAGTAAACAGACATGAATGAAATAACAGACATAGTATGTAAACAGACATGATGAAAACAGACATAATGACATAAACAGATAAAAACAGACATGATAAACAGACATATGAAAACAGACATGATAAAAACAGACATGAGTAAAACAGACATGATGAAAACAGACATGATGAAAACAGACATGATAAACAGACATGATGAAAACAGACATGATAAAACAGACATGATGAAAACAGACATGATGAAAACAGACAGATAAACAGACATGATGTAAACAGACATGATGTAAACAACAGATGAAAACAGACATGATAAAAACAGACATGATGTAAACAACATGATGAAAACAGACATGATAAAACAGACATGATGAAACAGACATATGAAAACAGACATGATAAAACAGAATGATTAAACAGACATGATGAAAACAGACATAAATAAAACAGATAATGAAAAGACAATGATGAAAACAGACATGATGAAACAGACATGATGAAAACAGACATGATGTAAACAAACATAATGAAACCAGACCTAATGATGTAACAACATAATGAAAACAGATAAAAACAAACATGACACAAACAACACGACACAAAGACTGACACAAACAGACATGATGCAAACAGACGAAAACAGACATGACTAGATACAGCTCAGAAGTAGACTAGTCACGTACCGTTATTTCGCCTGGGGTGCCAGTGTTGCAGATGACTTGTATGTCTGGCACCTGCACCACGCAGACCCTGTCCACCTGTGCAGGTAAGTTCTCCAGGTAGACGTTAACGAAAGACCTGACCAGCTGACCCAGGGCCTGGCACTTACGTTCTGTCAGTCCCTGACCACTGCGTTGTATTAAGGGCAACCTGACAGTGTTCCGTGGGTTGTTTCTCACCGTGCATCCTGAGGGACAGAGCCATGCATACTTGATCTCATACAGTGGATCATTTGTAGTCAATGCTCACAGTATTCTATGAGGGCTACTTATGCTTGTAGCTCTTACATCCCCAAATGAATGTATGAATAAAAACACGAATAAATAGATTAACTGACTGACTGACTGACTGACTACTATCTAACTAACTGACTGACTAACTGACCGACTGACCACTGACTGACCAACCAACTAACAATGACCAACTAGACTAACTGACGAAGACTGACTGACTGACTGACTAACTAACACTAACACAACTAACTAACCACTAACTTACTAACTCACTCACTCACTCACTCATCATTCAGTCATTACTAACTGACTGACGACCGACCGACCGACCGACACAACCGACTGACTGACTGACTAAAACTAAGCTAACTAACTAACCAATGAATGAATGAATCAATCAATGCATCAATGATCAATGAATCAATGAATCAACAAGCCAAATGTCAGGTTGGGAGGTGGGCTCTACTCACATATATTTTTTTGAAATTGACTTGTTTTTTTCTAATCAAAGTGACTGCCAGTGTTCAAGCAAATAGGAAGCAGAAAAAAACAACAAACAATTGGAACTCATTTTTGACAAGACAAGGCAAGGCAAGGCAAGGCAAGGCAAGCATGAGCAAATTTTTCGAAAAAAAACTGTCCTTTGTCAAACGTAAACAAACTACAAAGAAGAAATACACAAAACTGAATAGAGTATTTTATGCGTACAACATGTAGGTATATCAATGTAGCGTGATTATTTATGTTCCTTGCTATGAAAAGAAGTATCAGAAATACTTAAAAATGAATCGAACGCATATTGGTTTTTCTATTTAGTTTTGTGCACTTATTTTTTTGTCGTTATATTTACACCTGACAAAGGCCTCGGCGAAAATTTGCACCTATCTTGTCTTATCTTGTCTTGTTATATCAAATCACGTTCTGATTTATCTTTGTGTATTTCTGTTTTGTTTTTCTATAACACGGGACATAGACATACATGATGACACACATTATGCATAATGACACATGTTATACATACACAAGTAACAATAATGATGCTACTACTGTTTTGTTATTGCTACTACTGCTGCTGGTACTACCACTACTCCCACTACTAATAACACACTACTAACTACTACTACTACTGCTACTACTTACTACTACTATACTACTACTACTACTGCTACTGCTACTACTACTACTACTACTACTACTACTACTACTACTACTACTACTACTACACTACTAACTACTACTGATACAACTGATCTACTACTAGGACGACGACGACGACTTCAACGAGGATAACGACGATTACTACTGCTGCTGCTACTACTACTATTGCTGTTACTACTTCTACTACTACTACAATCACTACTTCTACTACTACTATTACTTATACTACTCCTCCTCCTCCTCCTACTACTACTACTATTACTACTACTACTAGGACGACGACGACAACGTCGACGAGGACGACAACGACAATTACTACTGCTACTGCTGCTACTACTACTATTACTACTACTAGTACTACTACTGCTACTGCGGCTGCTGCTGCTAGTGATACTACTACTACTGCTGTTGCTGCTTCTGCTACTACTACCACCACCACCACCACCACTCTACTACTACTACTACTACTACTATTACTACTACGAGTATATAAGGAAGACATTTTTCATACACGTCAGTGTGTGGATATTCAAACACACACGCACGAAAGCACACACGCATACACATGTGCACGCACACACACACACACACACACACACACACACACACACACACACACACACACACACACACACACACACACACATTGTATTGATAGACCAGAAGGAGACGTTGTATAGATAGACCAGAAGGAGACGTTGTATTGATAGACCAGAAGGAGACGTTGTATAGATAGACCAGAAGGAGACGTTGTATAAGATAGACCAGAAGGAGACGTTGTATTGATAGACCAGAAGGAGACGTTGTATTGATAGACCAGAAGGAGACGTTGTATTGATAGACCAGAAGAAGACGTTGTATTGATAGACCAGAAGGAGACGTTGTATTGATAGACCAGAAGGAGACGTTGTATTGATAGACCAGAAGGAGACGTTGTATTGATAGACCAGAAGAAGACGTTGTATTGATAGACCAGAAGGAGACGTTGTATTGATAGACCAGAAGGAGACGTTGTATTGATAGACCAGAAGGAGACGTTGTATTGATAGACCAGAAGGAAGACGTTGTATTGATAGACCAGAAGAAGACGTGTATTGATAGACCAGAAGGAGACGTATAGATAGACCAGAAGAAGACGTTGTATTGATAGACCAGAAGGAGACGTTGTATAGATAGACCAGAAGGAGACGTTGTATAGATAGACCAGAAGGAGACGTTGTATTGATAGACCAGAAGGAGACGTTGTATTGATAGACCAGAGGAAGGACATGTATAGATAGACCAGAGGAAGGAGATCTATAGATAGACCAGAGGAAGACATTGTATAGACCAGAGGACGTTGTATAGATAGACCTGAAACAGACGTTGTATAGATAGACCTGAAGGAGATGATGTATAGATAGACCTGAAGGAGATGATGTATAGATAGACCTGAAGGAGATGATGTATAGATAGACCTGAAGGAGATGATGTATAAATAGACATGAAGGAGACGTATAGATAGACCTGAAGGAGATGATGTATAGATAGACCTGAAGGAGATGATGTATAAATAGACCTGAAGGAGATGATGTATAAATAGACATGAAGGAGACGTATAGATAGACCTAAAGGAGATGATGTATAGATAGACCTGAAGGAGATGATGTATAAATAGACATGAAGGAGACGTATAGATAGACCTAAAGGAGATGACGTATAGATAGACCTGAAGGAGATGATGTATAAATAGACATGAAGGAGACGTATAGATAGACCTGAAGGAGATGATGTATAGATAGACCTGAAGGAGATGATGTATAGATGTACCTGAAGGAGATGATGTATAAATAGACATGAAGGAGATGATGTATAGATAGACCTGAAGGAGATGATGTATAGATAGACCTGAAGGAGATGATGTATAAATAGACATGAAGGAGATGATGTATAGATAGACCTGAAGGAGATGATGTATAGATAGACCTGAAGGAGATGATGTATAAATAGACCTGAAGGAGATGATGTATAAATAGACATGAAGGAGATGACGTATAGATAGACCTGAAGGAGATGATGTATAAATAGACATGAAGGAGACGTATAGATAGACCTGAAGGAGATGATGTATAGATAGACATGAAAGAGACGTTCATATAGACCAGAGGAAGACGTATAGATAGACCTGAAGGAGACTTTGTATAGATAGACCTGAAGTAGAAATTGTATAGATAGACCAGAGGGAGACGTTGTATAGGTAGACCTGAAGTAGACATTGTGTAGGTAGACCTGAAGGAGACGTTGTATAGATAGACCTGAAGGAAACGTTGTATAGATAGACCTGAAGGGAACGTTGTACAGATAGACCTGACGGAGACGTTGTATAGATAGACCTGAAGGAGACGTTGTATAGATAGACATAAAGGAGACGTTGTACAGATAGACCAGAAGGAGTTGTATAGATAGACCTGAAGGAGAAGTACAGATAGACCCTTGAGAGGGACACTCACGTCTAGTGGGGTCCGTTGACAAGAAGCTGACGTCGTAGCTGTTGCTGGCGGTGTTGATGGTGGCGGCCAGGGCCGGGTTACCGCTGTCAAGGAGCACGCTGTTGATCAGGTTACGTGTTGCTGGGGACGTCACCCCCACTCCTACACCGTTCCCCACCATCCCCACCCGGGCACCAACACCACCACCACCACCAGCACCACCCACCCTGGGTAAGGGGATGATGGTACTGGTGATAGTGGTGGCTGGAATAGCAATGGGGGGAACGCCAGGAGGCAGGAATGGGCTGAGAATGAACACGTTGATCACACGGGCCGCGGTGGTTGTGGTGCCTGTGGTGGTGGCGGCGGCGGTGGTGGTGGTGGCGGTGGTGGTGGTGGTAGGTGTGTGGTGGTGGGTAGCAGTGGTGGGAGCGATGAACCTCACGGGTAGCAGAACCTGTCAGGAGACGATCACAGTACAAAGTAGGAAATGTAGACAACAGACACAGACAACAGACAACAGACATAGACAACAGACATAGACAACATAGACAACAGACATAGACAACAGACAACAGACATAGACAACACACAACAGACACAGACAATAAACAACAGACATAGACAACAGACAACAGACATAGACAACATAGACAACAGACATAGACAACAGACAACAGACATAGACAACATAGACAACAGACATAGACAACAGACAACAGACATAGACAACACACAACAGACACAGACAATAAACAACAGACATAGACAACAGACAACAGACATAGATAACAGACAACAGACATAGATAACAGACAACAGACATAGATAACACACAACAGACATAGACAACAGACAACAGACATAGACAACAGACAACAGACAACAGACATAGACAATAAACAACAGACATAGACAACAGACAACAGACATAGACAACAGACATAGACAACAGACAACAGACATAGACAACAGACAACAGACATAGACAACAGACAACAGACATAGACAACAGACAACAGACATAGACAACAGACAACAGACATAGACAACAGACATAGACAACAGACAACAGACATAGACAACAGACATAGACAACAGACATAGACAACAGACACCAACAACAGATGTAAACAACAGACGACAGACAACAGACATAGACAACAGACAACAGACATAGACAACAGACACCAACAACAGATGTAAACAACAGACAACAGACATAGACAACAGACATAGACAACAGACATCAGACATAGACAACACACAACAGACATAGACAACAGACAACAGACATAGACAACACACAACAGACATAGACAACATACAACAGACATAGACAACAGACAACAGACATAGACAATATACAACAGACATAGACAACATACAACAGACATAGACAACAGACAACAGACATAGACAACAGACAACAGACATAGACAACAGACAACAGACATAGACAACAGACAACAGACATAGACAATAAACAACAGACACTGACAACAGACAACAGACAACAGACAACACACAACAGACATAGACAATATACAACAGACATAAACAACAGACAACAGACATAGACAACAGACATCAGACAACAGACATAGACAATATACAACAGACATAGACAACAGACAACAGACAACAAACGACAGACTTAAACAACAGACATAGACAATAAACAACAGACATAGACAACAGACATAGACAATAAACAACAGACATAGACAACAGACAACAGACATAGACAATAAACGACAGACATAGACAACAGACAACAGACAACAAACGACAGACATAAACAACAGACATAGACAATAAACAACAGACATAAACAACAGACAACAGACAACAGACAACAGACAACAGACATAGACAACAGACAACAGACAAGACAACAGACAACAGACATAGAACAACAGACATAGACAACAGACAACAGACATAGACAACAGACAACAGACATAGACAACAGACAACAGACATAGACAATAGACAACAGACATAGACAACAGCACAACAGACATAGACAACAGACAACAGACATAGACAACAGACATAGACAACAGACAACATGACATAGACAACAGACATAGACAACAGACAACAGACATAGACAACAGACAACAGACATAGAAACAACGACAACAGACATAGACAACAGACAAACAGACATAGACAACAGAAAACCAGACAGAACACAGACATAACAACAACATAGACAAACAAAGACAAACCAAAACAGATGACAACAACAATGACAAGACAACAGACATAGACAACAGACATAGACAACAGACAAGACAACAGACAGAACAAACAAGACAACACCAACAACAGAAGTAAAACAACAGATACAGACAAGACAAAAGACATAGACAACAGACATAGACAACAGACATAGACAACAGACATAGACAACAGACACAGACAACAGATAGACAACAGACAAAACAACAGACATAACAACAGACAACAGACACAAGACAAGACAGACAAACACAACAGATAAAACACAACAGACAAAGAAAACAGACAACACAGACATAGACAACAACAACAGACATAGACAACAACAACAGACAAGATAACAGACAGACTAGAACAGACATAGACAACAACACAGACATAACACAGACAACAGACATAGACAACAGACAACAGACATAGACAACAGACAAACAGACATAGACAACAGACAAACAGACATAGACAACAGACAACAGACATAGACAACAGACAACAGACAAACGACAACAGACATAGACAAAACAGACAACAGACAATCAGACAACTAGACAACAGAACATAGACAACTAGACAACAGACATAGACAACACAACAGACATACAGACAATAGACAACAGACAAAAGACAACAGACAACAGACATAGACAACAGACAACAGACATAGACAACAGACAACAGACATAGACAACAGACAAACAACAGACATAGACAAAGCAGACAACAGACAATAGACAACAGACAAGACATAGACAACAGACATAACAACAGACAACAGACATAGACACAGCAACAACAGAACAACAGACATAGCACAACTAGACAACAGACATAGACAACAGAAACAACAGACAAAGACAACAGACAACAGACATAGACAAACAGACAACAGACATAGACAACAGACAAACAGACATAGACAACAGACAACAGACAAACAACGACAACAGACAACAGACAACAGACAAAACAACATAGACAACAGACATAGACAACAGACGACAGACACAGACAACGACAAAAGACCAACAACAGACAAGACAACAGACATAGACAACAGACATAACAACAGACACCAACAACAGATGTAAACACAGATACAGACAACAGACATAGACAACAGACACAACAACATAGACAACAGAAACCAACAACAGAAAAAAACAACAGACAAAGACATAGACAACAGACATAGAACAACAGACAACAACACAACAACAGAAACAAGACAACAGACACCAAACATAGACAAGAACAACAACATAACAACAGACAACAGACATAGACAACAGACAACAACACAGACAACATGACACAAGACATACAACAACAGACACTCAGACAACAACACAGAACAACAGACAAATCAGATAAGATACAACAAAAAGACATATACAACAGACCATAGACAACAGACAACAGACATAGACAACAGACAACAGACCATAGACAACAACAACAGACAACAGACACTACAACAACAGACAACAGACAAGACAACCAAACAACAGACATAGACAACAACACCAACAAGACAAACACAACAGCATAGCACACAACAACAGAAACAACACACAAAAAAAAAAAAAAAAAAAAAAAAAAAAAAAAAAAAAAAAAAAAAAAAAAAAAAAAAAAAAAAAAAAAAAAAAAAAAAAAAAAAAAAAAAAAAAAAAAAAAAAAAAAAAAAAAAAAAAAAAAAAAAAAAAAAAAAAAAAAAAAAAAAAAAAAAAAAAAAAAAAAAAAAAAAAAAAAAAAAAAAAAAAAAAAAAAAAAAAAAAAAAAAAAAAAAAAAAAAAAAAAAAAAAAAAAAAAAAAAAAAAAAAAAAAAAAAAAAAAAAAAAAAAAAAAAAAAAAAAAAAAAAAAAAAAAAAAAAAAAAAAAAAAAAAAAAAAAAAAAAAAAAAAAAAAAAAAAAAAAAAAAAAAAAAAAAAAAAAAAAAAAAAAAAAAAAAAAAAAAAAAAAAAAAAAAAAGAAAAAGACCACAACAACAGACACAGACAACACACAACAACAAAGACAACAAACCAGACATAGACACAACACAGCATAGACAAAACACAGACCCCAAGACAATGATACAACAGACATAGACAACAGACAACAGACATAGACAACAGACAGACTAGCCAACACAACCACACACAACGACTAGACAACATACAACAGACAAGACAACAGACAACAACAGACCACAGACAACAGACAAGACAAAAAACAGACATAGAAACAGACAACAGACATAGACAACACACAAAGACATAGAAACACAAACAGACCAACAGACAACAGACATAGACAACAAACAGACAACTAGACAAATACAACAGACATAGACAACATACAACAGACATAGACAACAACAAAACATAGAACACAGAACAACAGACATAGACAACAACCAACAGACAAAGACAATACAACAACATAGACAAAGACTAAAACAACAACAGACACTGACAACAGACAACAGACAAACACACAACAGACATAGACAATAACAAAACAACAGACATCAAACAACAGACAACAGACATAGACAACAGACCACAGACAACAGACATAGACAATATACAACAGACATAGACAACAGACAACAGACAACAAACGACAGACTTAAACAACAGACATAGACAATAAACAACAGACATAGACAACAGACATAGACAATAAACAACAGACATAGACAACAGACAACAGACAACAGACATAGACAATAAACGACAGACATAGACAACAGACAACAGACAACAAACGACAGACATAAACAACAGACATAGACAATAAACAACAGACATAAACAACAGACAACAGACAACAGACATAAACAACAGACATAGACAATAGACAACAGACAACAAACGACAGACATAAACAACAGACATAGACGAATTACCAGGGAAGTTTTGCTCTTTTTCTCCTTATTTTGTATTTGTTGTTTAATGTTTTGTTTTTGTTTTTTGTTTGTGGTGGTCTTACGTTTACGCTTGACAGATGACAGTTGGCTGAAAAATGCGCCTGTATAGTCTGGTTCTATTAAATACGCCATTCTGTTTCTATTTTCCTGTTTTTCTGATTCCTGTTTTCTTGAACGTGGATGCTCGATTTGGATGACAGATACACTCACAAACAATCAAAATGCCTCACCTTATGAAGACCTTGGTTCGAATGCATCATGGGGTTGTGCATATTCATCATCATACCGGTGCCACTCATCATGTTGGTGCCTCCCATCATTGACCCGCTCATGGCGTTGGCTCCGCTTATGGTGCCTGCCCCTGACGCAGAGTTCCAGCCCAAATTAAGGGCGAGGGGCTGTGACTGAGCCAGGGGGTTGAACTGTAGGTATCCACCACCCTGACCCAACAGTGAGGACAGCTGAGAGTTTTTCCGTATGATGGGGATGAAGGTCTTGCCTAGGTTGGTCCGTGTGAGGGATTGTGACTGAGCCAGGGGGTTGAACTGTTGGTATCCACCATTCTGACCCATCAGGGACGACAACTGGTGGCTCTTCCGCACGATGGGGATGAAGGCCCTTCCAAAGTCGTTCTGAACATGGGGCTGTGTCTGAGCTAAAGGATTGAACTGCAGGTAGTTGCCACTTTGGGTCAGCAGTTGGGACAGATGGGGGTTCTTCTGCACGATCGGAAAGAAGGCCTTTCCAAGACTGGACACTCCCACACTGGGCTTGCCCAAGACTGGACCAGACTTGATGATGGGCAGTCCTCCAGTGATGACTTGTTGATTGCCAACAGACGGTTTGGACACAACGATGTCTTTAATGATAGTCGGGTTTCCTACCGAAGACCACGGATTTTGTCCATGGAGCGGAGGGCCTACAATGACCTTCTGTCCGACTGGTGCAGGTTGTTGGAATGAACTGGACCCTATGAACTGTGGTCCTAAAACTGGTTTCTCTTCAATGATGATTGGCTTTGACCCAATAGGTTGTGGCCCAAGGTGTGGTTTTGGTGCTATTGGTTGTGGTCCATAAACTTCTTTTGATCCTATCAGTGTGTGCCCTATGGGCTGAGGTTCAAAGACAACTTCTTCTTCTATAATTGGAGGCCCGGGGATTGATTTAGGACCTGCCAGCTTAGGTCCAAAAGCTGTTTTTTCTTCTATAATTTGAGGTCCGAAGCCTGGTTTGGGTCCTTTTGACTGGGGTTCGAACACAATTTCTTCTTCTATAAATTCAGGCCCCACAACTGGTTTTGAATTGATAGGTGATGGGAAATGTTTGCCTCCGAAGGATTGCTGGTTGACAGGGTAGACAGCTATGCCCCCTACCGGTCTTCCGCCCTCAACGAAATGAGACCCCAGGGAGGCGGTGAAGGGGGGTTGTTGCTTGTTAAACCACGGCACTGGCTGCATGTTGAAGGAAGGGCTTAGATTTACAGGAGGCGCTAATGGCACTCCGAAATGATTCGAGCCAAAGTTACCTCCCGTTCGGGAGCGAAATTTACCTCCATTGGAAATTCCAAAGTTACCTCCTCCAGAGTTCCCTGCCCATTGTTTCTGTGTGTTGGACGTTTTTCGTCCTCTGTTCCATCTACCCTGAGAGTTGTTGTTCCGCCTGATGTATCTTTTGTTGTTGTTGTTGTTGTTGCTGTGGCCTTGAGACTTGTGGTTATTGTTTCTGGTACTGTGACGTGTGTTGGTGCCACCATTCCCACTGTGATGATGCACGTTATAATCTGTGCCGGAGGTGGCCTTGCTGGTGCCATAGTCTGAACTGTAGTCCGTGTCATAGTCAGTGTAGTAGTCATAGTCATGGCTGTGGTCCTGAGTATCGTACATGTAGTCGTTGTTGTCTTCGTAATCGTAACTACTTCCTTGATGCCTCCCGCTGCTTCCTCCTCTCTGAGACTTTTGGCGCGAACCAGATCCGTGAGTATTCCTTGAGCCAGACCCGTGAGTATTCCTTGAGCCAGATCCGTGAGTATTCCTTGAGCCAGATCCGTGAGTATTCCTTGAGCCGGATACGTGAGTATTTCTTGAGCCAGACCCATGGTTGCTATTTGAGACAGATCTGTGACTGGTCCTTGAACCAGACCCGTACGTTTTGACGGTGCCAGGCCCATGACTGTGCGTGGACCCAGATGGATGACCGGTGTTGGTACCAGAACGACGTTGCTGGTTGTCATTGTTATGTCTGTGGACGGTACGAGGTTTGGATCGAGAGATGGGCCTGAAAGAGAAAATGTTGAACATGTGGTCAAAATCGTCAGATAAACAACCAACTAACAGTTCAATGTTGACATGTGCTTAGATCGTGATGTTGATTTTTAAACTTCCAGTGTATAAAATATTATGTATATTCTGTATGCTATATGGAGTTTTGTATGTCAACATTGTCTTTTCGCAAGTGTATAATTTTTTTGGGGTCATTTTTCGTTGCCACATTCATCATCATCATCAGGTGCCCTGCCGCATGGCGTTGGCGACCATGGACTTCCAACCATCTCTATCTCTCGTTGCCCCTAGCATCTCCCCCACCCTCTTCATCCCCAGCCACTCTGCAAGTCCGTCCAGCATTCTCTCCCTGGGTCTACCTGGTGCTCTCTTTCCCTCCAGCTTTCCCGTTGTGACCAGGTGCTCCAAATCCCCCTTCCTCATAAAATGGCCTATGAATGTTGCTTGTCTTTTCCTAATCTTCCTTATGAGTGATCTACTTGTGTCTGCCTCCATCAAGACTGTCTCGTTTGTTTTCTTTGCTGTCCATGGAACTCTCAACATTCTTCTGAGAAACCACATCTCGGCTGCCTCGATCCTGCTCTGGCTTTGCTTGCTGACTGTCCACGCCTCGCATCCCTACAACAGTATTGGTTCTATATAACATTCAAGGACTCTCTTTCTGATGTTAATTGATAGGCATTTGTTGGTAAGAATGCTTGTCATCTTCTTGAATGCTGTTTTGGCTTGGCCGATTCTGCCAGCTATTTCCGATGTGCATCTGCCGTCTGATGAAATGACCGTTCCCAGTTATTTGAACTTATTAACCTGTGTCAAGGTTGTTGCATTTGCTGTTATTTTGCAGGAGGGGATTTCATGTTTTTTACTGATCACCATGACTTCAGTCTTCCTGCTGTTTAGTTCCAACCCCTTACCTTTGCTTTCTGTTTCTAGTATATTCACAAGGTTTTGTAGGTCCCTTTCATTTTCTGCAATTAGCACGGTGTCATCTGCGTACCGAATGTTGTTTATCATTTTCCCTCCAACCTTTAATCCAGGGTCTTCTTCTAGGTTTCTCATGATGTTTTTGCTATATAGTGAAAACAGATCTGGTGACAAAACACAACCCTGTCTGACTCCTCTTTTGATGTTTTGAAAAGAGCTTATATTGTTTTCTATTCTCATTGCAGCTGTTTGTTCCCAGTACATATTCCTGATTATTCGTAGATCTTTTCCATCGACATTGAGTCTCTCCAGTTGGTTGATCAATTCATCATGTCGTACCCGATCGAAAGCCTTGGTATAGTCAACAAAGCATAAATACAAATCCTTATTCATCTCAATTGACCTCTCTATGATAGTTCTTAGGATGTATATGGCATTAATAGTTCCTTTCCCCTCCACAAATCCACACTGTTCTTCTGCTATTTCTCTTTTGATTCTATTCCTTGTACTCATCATGATTATTCTTAACAGGATTTTTGTTACATGACTCATCAAACTGATTGTGCGATGGAGTTCGCATTCTATAGCCCCTGTCTTCTTTGGAAGTGCAATGAAAATTGAGTTTGACATATCTTTGGGGATTTTTCCAGTGTCATAAATTTCATTTAGGAGGACTGTTATTTTTTCTATGCCCAATTCCTCCAGGGCTTCAATCATCTCTAGTAATGTTGTCTGGTCCTGGGGCTTTTCCTGGTTTCATCTTTTTCAGTGCTGCTCTAACTTCATCTTTCATTATGGGTGGTCCTTCAAAGTTCTTTTTTATAATGTTCTTCGTTTCTGTCATCCTCAAAAAGGTCTTTAATGTACTCTCCCCATCTGTCTAATATTTTGTCTTTTTCCATGATAAGCGTGCCATCTTTCGATTTTAAGCAACCAGTTGATGTGCATGTATTTTTCCTGTGGACAATTTCTTCAATTCGTCTATACATACCCTGAGGAGCCATTTTGTGTCGTTCTTCTATCTCTTTGCATTTTGTGTTCAGCCAAGCTTCCTTAGCTTCATTGCACCTATACCTGATTTCTTTGTTTATCTTCCTGTATATTTCCTCGTTTCTCTTTGCCTTCCTCCTTTCCTCCATCAGGCCCAAAATTTCATTAGTCATCCAACTCTTTTTTGCTTTTCTATTTGCCTTAGGGATTTCTTCACAAGCTTCATTTATAGAACTTCTCAACTTTGTCCATTGTTCCTCACTGTCACCAACGTCTTCCAGAGCACTGAATTTGTTTTGAACATGTACATTAAATTTTTGACGTATCATTTCATCTGACTTTAAGAGTCAAAGGTTTAGTTTGATGTTGCTTTTCGTCTGTTTCCTTTTCCTCAATTTCAGCCTAAACCTTCCCACTACCGGATTGTGGTCACTGTTGCAGTCTGCGCCTGGTAGTGTTTTTGCTGACAGTAAAGAATTTCTAAATCTTTTGTTGATCAGGATGTAGTCAATTTGATTTTTGGTATTATCTCCTGGACTCATCCAAGTCCATTTTCTTCTGTTAGGCTGCTCAAACCAGGTGTTTCCTACTATGAACTCATTCATCTGTGCCCATTCTACAAGCTTCCCCCCTCTTTCGTTTTGTGTACCAAGGCCATGAGGTCCAACTATATCCTCCACCCTATCCTGTCCCACTTTAGCATTAAAATCTCCCATTATGACTGTAACTTCTTGTGATTTACATTGGACCTTGTCCATCTCTAAAACTTCGTTGCCACATTGTGTGTTAGATTTCCGTTTGTTGTGATGCAAAAGATGA
>JAPXFY010000015.1:73513885-73516385 GCA_030674185.1 Monoplex corrugatus
ATCTGTGTATGGAGACACCTGTATATACTGTACACCTGTCTGTATATGGAGACACCTGTATGTACTGTACACCTGTCTGTATATGGAGACACCTGTATGTACTGTACACCTGTCTGTGTATGGAAAAACCTTTGTGTTCTGTACACCTGTCTGTGTATGGAGACACTGTATGTACTGTACACCTGTCTGTATATGGAGACACCTGTATATATGTACACCTGTCTGTGTATGGAGACACCTGTATATACTATACACCTGTCTGTGTATGGAGACACCTGTATATACTATACACCTGTCTGTGTATGGAGACACCTGTATGTACTGTACACCTGTCTATGTATGGAGACACCTGTATGTACTGTACACCTGTCTATGTATGATGTCACCTGTATGTACTGTACATCTGTCTATGTATGATGTCACCTGTATGTACTGTACACTGTCTATGTATGATGTCACCTGTAAGTACTGTACACCTGTCTATGTATGATGTCACCTGTATGTACTGTACACCTCTATGTATGATGTCACCTTGTATGTACTGCGTATCACCTGTAGTCCTGTATGTATGATGTCACCTGTATGTACTGTACACCTGTCTGTGTATGGAGATCACCTGTATGTACTGTACACCTGTCTGTGTATGGAGACACCTGTATGTACTGTACACCTGTCTGTGTATGAGTCACCTGTATGTACTGTACACCTATCTGTGTATGATGTCACCTGTATGTACTGTACACCTGTCTGTGTATGGAGACACCTGTATGTACTGTACACCTCTCTAGTATGAGAGACCTGTATGTACTGTACACCTATCTGAATATGGAAGAACCTGTATGTATTGTACACCTCTTGTATCAAGAACCCGTACTACCGTACACCTATCTGTATATGAAGATACCTGTAAGTATTGTGCCCTGTGTATAAAGACACCTGTTAACTACTGTACACCTGTCTGTAAATATGAAGACACCTTGTAAGCACTGTAGTACAACCTGTCTGTATACGAGACACCTGTAAGTAACTGTCACCACCTGTCTATGACGGAGACACCTTTTGTAGCTATTTCCCACAAGCCCCTTTTTGATAACAGCTGAAGAGAAGAGACAGGCTGGCCAGGGTGACCTGTCCTCTTATACCTGTCCTTTTTACCTGTACCACTTCACGTATAACCTCAATATTCACCCCTCTGCTCTACCTGTCCACACACACACACACACACGCACGACACACACACACACACACACACACACACACACACACACACACACACACACACACACACACACACACACACACACACACACTCGGCTTCACGCCTCCCTCCACCCTCTCACTTCCTCAGGGACACCAAAAAATGTTCGTCAGCGCCCCTAGTCACTCGTACGTTTCTTTGTTGTAACAATAACGAAGGGAACTAACCGTGGCTTTCTGCCTAAGGAAAACCAAACACTACAGTTGTCTCCCTCCCCCAGTCTAGCAGTTCACAACTGGTGTGTGTATTTCACTGCTGTGTTCTACTCTGCTCCCTGTGACTGCCCGTGACTGACTCATCCCTGTACTGCTGTGACTGTGATGTTCACGGTCAGGAAGAAAGACTTTAAACTTCAAACTTCAAAACACTTCATTACTCATGGATAGTGGCTCTGTGTCCCGCTGAATCTGTCATACTTCTAATCCTTGCTACCCTACACATGTCACATAAGCATATTAAATATTAGACAAAAACATTCAGTGGTAACAGCAGAAATGAACTGTAAAAGAATAACATCATGAACTTCTGTGTGACTATTGTCAAGAGAGAGAGACAGAAGACGAGAGAGAAAGGGAGAGAGAGAGGGAGGGAAAGAGGGAAAGACAGACAGAGACAGAGAGAGAGAGAGAGAGAGAGAGAGAGAGAGGGTGAAAGAATAAGAGAGAGTGAGAGTAAGAGAAGGGGAAAGAGAGAGAGAGAGAGAGGGTGAAAGAGTAAGAGAGAGTGAGAGTAAGAGCAGGGGAAAGAGAGAAAGAGAGAGAGAGAGAGTGTGCGTGCGTGTGTGTAAGAAAGATAGAGAGAAAGGGTAAGAGAGAGAAAGAGAGAGAAAGAGAGAAAGACAGAGAGAGACAGAGAGACAGAGAGAGAAACAGAGAGACAGAGACAGAGAGAGTGGAGGGGGGTTGGGGGGCAGTGAAAGATGTGTGATGAAGGGTTGGGGTTGCAGGGAACAAGCGGGGGATTGTACAGCGGGTTTGGAGGGCACGGTAATATCATTGACATGGTGTTGGGGTGTATGTGAAAGCCGTAAGAAAACTAAGATGGTGTTGGTGGGGGTAGAGTGAAGACTGTAAGAAGGGTAAAATGGTGTTGATTGAGGGGGGTGAAGGCTGTACGAAGACTGACATGGTGTTGGTGGAGGGGGCGGACGGCTGTAAGAATAATAAGGTGCTGGGCGAAGGTTGTAGGAAGATGGTCGTTTGAACTGGGTGAAGTGTAAAATGATGTTGGGAGACTGTAGGA
>JAPXFY010000015.1:73518885-73521385 GCA_030674185.1 Monoplex corrugatus
GTTTGGTTAAACAGTGGTACTGTGTTCGTGTATTCAACTCTCTGCCTGTGTGTATGTTTATCTGTCTGTGAAGAAAGTGTGTGCATGGAGATTTCTTGGCTGTATTTGTTGGGATTTTATCAAAGTAAGCTGGTATTCCCTTTTAATGAGTAACGCGAAATGTGTAAGCATGGAAGGGGATGTACAACATTTGCAAGACGTAATGAACATTAGCAGCAAAGACTTCACTTTCATCTAACACGGATTTTGATCCAATTTGAAATTCATACCCTGAATCTCAAATAGATTATTTCTGATAGCCGATATTTGCACTTCTGTGGTAACTTTGGGTTTAAAAAATATTTCATGCTTTGAAACGTATTGACAGAATATGCCTTCTGAATTTCAGAGTAAACATCGCACAACACGTATCAATGAAGATTAAAGGAAGACTGTAACTAACGTCAGTGTGACACCTCCTTTATGCTTTTTATGACTGTCGGTTGGGTGTCAACTGCGTAGCATGACGGTCTCTACCAGACGAAGGTGCTCCATAGGAGCCCCTATTTACGTAGTTACGTCGACAAAGGATAGATTCGTATGGATGGCCATGATCGCCAGCGCCATACGGCAGGGCACATGATGATGATGACTGTCACTTGCGTCAGTGTGACACCACCTTAATGTTTTATGTATAAGACAGTTACTAACGTCTGTGGGACTCGACCTTCATGTTACTTATGATTGTTACTAGCGTCAGTGTGACACCACCCTTGTATTTTCTTTTCTTTTCTGTTGCAACATTGGTCTTCCTGTTGTTTGTTATTGTTTAGAATGTAGAGTTTGGTTAAACATTGATATTGTATTTGGTTCAGCAGTGATATTGTGTTTGATTAAGCAGTGATATTGTGTTTGGTTAGACAGTGGTGTTGTGTTTGGTTAGACAGTGGTGTTGTGTTTGGTTAGACAGTGATGTTGTGTTTGTTTGGTTACACAGTGATATTCAGTTTGGTTAAACAGTGTAACTGTGTTTGGTTAAATAGTGATATTGTGTTTGTTTGGTTAAACAGAGGTATTCTGTTTGGTTAAACAGTGTAATTATGTTTGGTTAAACGGTGATATTGTTTGTGTTTGGTTAAACAGTGATATTGTTTTTGTTTGGTTAAACAGTGATATTGTATCTGGTTAAACAACGATATTGTGTTTGGTTAAACAGTGATATTGTGTTTGGTTAAACAGTGATATTGTGTTTGGTTAAACAGTGATATTATGTTTAGTTAAACAGTGATATTGCATTTGGTTAAACAATAATATTGTGTTTGGTTAAACAATGATATTGTGTTTGGCTAAATAGTGATTTTGTATTTGGTTAAACAATGATCTTGTGTTTGGTTAAACAGTGATATCATATTTGGTTAAAAATGATATTGTGTTTGGTTAAACAATGATATTGTTTTGGTTAAATAGTGATATTGTATTTGGTTAAACAATGATACTGTGTTTGGTTAAACAGTGATATTGTATTTGGTTAAACAGTGATATTGTTTGGTTAAACAGTGATATTGTGTTTGGTTAAACAATGATATTGTGTTTGGTTAAATAGTGATATTGTGTTTGGTTAAACAGGGATATTGTGTTTGGGTAAACAGGGATATTATGTTTGGTTAAACAGGGATATTGTGTGTTTAGTTAAACAGTGATATTGTGTTTGGGTAAACAGGGAGATTGTGTGTTTAGTTAAACAGTGATATTGTGTTTGGGTAAACAGGGATATTGTGTGTTTAGTTAAATAGAGATATCGTGTTTGGGTAAACAGGGATATTGTGTGTTTAGTTAAACAGAGATATCGTGTTTGGGTAAACAGGGATATTGTGTTTAGTTAAATAGAGATATCGTGTTTGGGTAAACAGGGATATTGTGTGTTTAGTTAAACAGAGATATCGTGTTTGGGTAAACAGGGATATTGTGTGTTTAGTTAAATAGAGATATCGTGTTTGGGTAAACAGGGATATTGTGTGTTTAGTTAAACAGAGATATCGTGTTTGGGTAAACAGGGATATTGTGTGTTTAGTTAAACAGAGATATCGTGTTTGGGTAAACAGGGATATTGTGTGTTTAGTTAAACAGAGATATCGTGTTTGGGTAAACAGGGATATTGTGTGTTTAGTTAAACAGAGATATCGTGTTTGGGTAAACAGGGATATTGTGTGTTTAGTTAAACAGAGATAATGTTTTTGATTAAACAGTGATATTGTGTTTGTTCTGTCAAACAATGATCTTGCGTTTGTTTTGTTAAACAATAACATTGCGTTTGTTTTGTTAAACACTGGTATTATTTGTTTATGGTTAAACAGTTATATTGTTTGCGGTGATATTGTGTGTTTGGTTAAAGTGTGATATTGCATTTGTTTGGTTAAACAATGATATGGTTTGTGTTTGGTTAAACAGTGATATTGTGTGTGTTTGATTAATGGTGATATTGTGTGTGTTTGGTTAAACAGTGATATTGTTTGTCTTTAGT
>JAPXFY010000015.1:73526385-73528885 GCA_030674185.1 Monoplex corrugatus
AGTACCCAACAGCCATAGAACCAATCAGTATCGACAACAAGCTGGAATGAGCAGAACTGAGCAGCAAAGTAAAATGGACTCAGAAGGACGTGGAATCATCAGTGCTCAGCAGACTAACTCAGCAACGAAATACCAGGCAGGAATCAACGAACTAAGCAGGAATCAATGAACTAAGCAGGAATGAATGAACTAAGCAGGAATCAACAGAACTATGCAGGAATCAACAGAACTAAGCAAGAAACTACAAGACTGAGCAGGAATCATCAACAGACTTAAGCAGGAAACATCAGCAAAACTAAGCAGGAAAAATCAACAGACCTAAGCAAGAAAAGCCACAGACACAAGCAGGAAACATTAATAGAACTAAACAGAAAGATCAACAGACCTAAGCAGGAAAACATCAACAGAACTAAGACAGAAACAACGGAATTAAGCGGGAAACAAAAGAACCAAGCAAGAAACATCACAAGACTAATAGGGAATCATCAACAGAAGTAAGCAGGAAACCTCAGCAAAACTAAGCAGAAAAAAATCAACAGAACTCAGCAGGAAACTTCAATAGTATGCTCATGTGGGAAACATCAGCAGAAGTAAGCAAGAAGCATCAAAACAGAACTAAGCAGGAAACATCCAAACAGAACTAAACAGGAAACATCGAAACGGAATTAAGCAGGAAACATGAACAGAGCTAAACAAGAAACATCAAAACAGAGCTAAGCAGGAAACACCAAAGCAGAACTAAGCAGGAAAAGTCAAAACAGCATTAAGCAGGAAACGTCAAAACAGAATTAAGGAGGAAACATCAAAGCAGAACCAAACAGGAAACGTCAAAACAGAACTAAGCAGAAAACGTCAAAACAGAACTAAGCAGGAAACGTCAAAACATAATTAAGCAGGAAACGTCAAAACGGAACTAAGCAGGAAACATCAAAACAGAACCAAGCAGGAAACATAAAGTAGAACTGAGTACGAAACATGAACAGAACTGAGCAGGATTCATCAACAGAATCTCAGATATAATAACCCAGACCTTACTTCACAGTCAGTGTATCTCTGTGACTTTGTTACTTTGTTCAGGTCTTGTCTTGATACATCAGTCTTGTCTTGATACAATCAGGTCTTGTCTTACATAGTCTTGCTAGCTCAGTTTGTCTTGATACAATCAGTCTTGTCTTGTCATAGTCTGTCCACTTGTCATGTACACCCACCTTCATTCATTGTCCTTCACACTATATTGTAGGGCCAAACACACAATCAGTTACAATGTCTCTCTATACTGTAGCTGATACAGGCTTTGTTTCTGAGCACTCCATGAACTAACCGTTCTTTGGATTTAATCTTGTCCACAGTAACCTGGCACAGGACACCTGTCAGTACAAACTTAGGACTAGCTGTCTATACAACCTAAGGACAACTGTCTATACAACTTTGGGCAGCTGTCTATACAACTTTGGACAGCTGTCCATACAACTTGGACAGCTGTCCATACAACCTAAGGAACAAACTGTCCATACAATGGACAGCTGTTTATACAAAATTTTAGGACAGCGTCTTACAACTAGGACAGCTGTCTATAAACCTTAGGACACTGTCTTACAACTTGGATGCTGTTATAACTTGGTTCATAAACTTTGGACAGCTGCCTGGCCTACAAGGACAGCTGTCAATACAACTTAGAACAGCTGTCAATACAACCTAGAACAGCTGTCAATACAAACCCAGGACAGCTGTCAATACAAACTTAAGGTAACAACTGGGTCTAATACAAACTTAGGACACGTCTTCAACTAGACATCATAACCTTAGGACACTGTCTGTACACTAGGATGCTGTCAAACTAAACCACTAGACACTGTCAATACAAACCTAGGACAGCGTCAATACAAACCTAGAACAGCTGTCAATACAAACCTAGACAGCTGTCAATAAAACCTAAACAGCTGTCAAACAAACCTAGGACAGCTGTCAAATAAACCTAGAACACTGTCAATACAAACCTAGGACAGCTTCAATATAAACCTAGACAGCTGTCAATACAAACCTAGGGACCAGTTGTCATGCAAACCTAGGCAAGCTAGATTGTTGTCATTCATACCAGGCATGGGTATAATGACATCATGTCTGAATTAGCGCGACTCCTTTTAAAAGATACAACCAATGGGAAGGAACTAGACGTGCAGTGTGAAAAAAAGTAGAAAGGCAGTGAAGGCGAAAGGTGAATCCAGAAGACTGTGTCAGTGATGGCAGGTGAAAGGCGAAAAGTCAGCAGAAGATTGTGTCAGTGTGACAGGCGAAAGGTGAAAGGTCAGTGAGACTGTCAGTGTGTCAGATGAAAGGTGAGAGGTCAGCAGAGGACTGTGTCAATGTGAAAGTGAAAGGTGAGAGTCAGCAGAGGACTGAAGAGGGACACATCACAGGGTCTGTCAGGGCAGCGGTCAGCATGAGCTGCGCCATGTTGATGGTGGTCTCCAGTTGTGTATGACTCCCCAGACGGTCAAGT
>JAPXFY010000015.1:73531385-73541385 GCA_030674185.1 Monoplex corrugatus
ATGGCAGCCATTTAACTCTTAAGGCGTGCAAGTTCCACGTTATTTTTGCATTGCATTTTTCTACGTGATATTTTGTGGTAAGGTATCTTGTAAAAGAAACGATATTCGGGAACTTTTTTTTATCAGTTTTATTAGCTCAAATATTGAATATGCGCGTGTGTTTTTATCAACATCAAATAAAATTATTTTAAAGATAGTCTGGCTTGTGCTCAGGTGACATATTTGTCTTCAACAATTCTTCAATCGTTTCCCAAAGTCTTTTTACATGCCTACATATCAAAAATATATGATCAATACTTGTCCTTTCTTTCCAAACAGAAGTCACAGAAAAAGTTAAAATTTAACTCGGATCTCACCTGAAGGCCCAATCTTCCTGACATAGATGTAGAGACAGGCTGAAGTGACTATAGGCCAGTAAACATGACAGGTGTATACATAACTCACCTTAGGCCCAACCTTTCTGACACAGCTGTAGACAGGTTGAAGTTAGTACAGGCCAGGTGAAAACGACAGTATACACAGAACTCACCTGTAGGCCCAACCTTTCTGACACAGCTGTAGAGACAGGTTGAAGTTAGCACAGGCCAGGTAAATAATTCATCTGTAGCCCAGCTTTTCTGATACTGTTGTAGAGACAGGTTGAAATGAATACCAGGCCGAGTAAAAACGATAGGTGTATACAGAACTCACCTGTAGGCCCAGCCTTCCTAACACAATTGCAGAGACAGGTTGAGGTTAGCACAGGCCAGGTAAAAACGACAGGTGTATACAGAACTCACCTGAAGGCCCAGCCTTCCTGACACAGTTGTAGAGACACGTTGAAATTAGTACAGGCCAGGTAAAAATGCCAGGTGTATACAGAACTCACCTGTAGGCCCAGCCTTCCTGGCAGAGCTGTAGGACACAGGTTGAAGTTAGTACAGGACAGATAAAAATGCCAGGTGTATACAGAACTCACCTGTAGGCCCAGCCTTCCTGACACAGCTGTAGAGACAGGTTGAAGTTAGTACAGGCCAGGTAAGAACGACAGGTGCTGTCCAGCCAATATGGCACTGTCCCGTTGTCTGTCTGACACCGCAGTCTTAAGGCATCCTGCTGACTTTCATCTTCACCCTGACCTTGACCTCCAGGTTGCTGTGGGGGTGAAGGTTGTTGGGGATCTGTATTCTCTGGTGTCGGCTGTGAAGACAGGGATGGTTGTAGTGGACCTTGAGCCATTGCTACGGCAACTGTGGACATAGAGCACGGGAGATTAATCAAGAGAGAGCCGAGCCAGAGTTCTGTCCTCCTCAACTGTTATCTGACCACTGGGTCTGACTGTCATTAGTACCTGTGGTGTTGGTGTATATTTCATCTCACAGCAAAACTTCATTAACATCACGTCCTTGACGATGGTTATTGACTGAAAATAATGTGTTGGGTTACTTGCAGGCACTGCGCTTGTGTAAAGTGACATAAGTTTTCTTCATACAGAAACAGTGTGATGTGTCCACAAGAATTTCTTTCTACTTTTTCTCCTTTCTTACTTGTACAATACACAGAGTGTCATTATTCATTGTGCATTACACGGTGTCATTAATATTGTACAACACACACACACAGTGTCATCTACACTGTACATTACACAGTGTCACTACAAACAGTAAACACACAGATGCCATTACATGCTGTACATCAAAAATGTCATTACACACTGTACAGAACAGTAAGTGTAGCAGAGTGACGGGTGTAAAGAACAGAAAGCCAACTGATAGCTTTTTACACACGGTCAACGAGAGTACTGCCAGAGAACTGATGGCAGGTTTGAGTGGAGCACATATGGAACATCTTAGTGCAATAAATCTCTGTTGAATAAAGTGCAACTGACAACTTACCCAGACAGAGACAGAACAAAGTGAGCACCATGATGCTGTTGTAACAAAACATGTCTTCACAATACAGGAGCCGGCTGGCAGGGTGAGATGACGTGACGTGACGTGACGTGACGTGATGTGACCTGACGTGACGTACTGTGACAGTGCAAACACTGCAGTGTTGTGCCCATGTTCTCTGTCGTCATTTAAATAAAGGGCGGCGAACGGGAGTGGCATGTCAACACTGTTAGACACAGCAGGGTGCTGTCCCTTGGCTGTAAATTTGAAATGAATGATGCCCCTTTGATCACAGGCATTTGCTCGTTATAGTATCGTGTTTTCATCACAGGCACTTGCTTTTTACAGTATCGTGGTTTTGATTACAGGTCCTTGCTGCTTACAGTATCATGTTTTGATCATAGGCACGTGGTTGTTGTAGTATCCTGTTCTGACCACATGCATTTGCTTCTTATGGAATCGTGTTCTGATTTGGCTTGATACTACTTCTTCCATTACCACTACTGGTGCCAGTGACTGGAACTTTATTGATAATAGTTACTGGGTGATGGTGACTTTAAGAAAAAGGATAATGAAGATATCATTCCCGTCTTTATCACGTGAAAAGTTAAAACCAACCAACCAACCAACCAGCCAACCAACCAACAACCAACCAACCAACCAACCAACCAACCAACCAACCAACCAACCAACCAACCAACCAACCAACCACCAACGAACGAACGAACGAACGAACGAACGAACGAACAACCAACCAACCAACCAACCAACCAACCAACCAACCAACCAACCAACCACCAACCAACCAACCAACCAACCAACCAACCAACCAACCAACCAACCAACCAACCAACCAACCAACCATACAAAGAAATAAAGACAGAAAGAAACACATGGAATTAACTGAAATATGATCAGATCCCTATAGGAATGATGGACAATGAACAATGTATGACTGTGAAGTCAGACACAGGGCATTTCATTGAAGACTCGGAGCGTACAGAGATCTTAGTACGCCAATTAGTCTTTTACCTCGTCTCACAATCAGCGTTCACAGTGGCGTCTAAAGTAATCAGAACACAGAATAAAATTAACAAAAATTATGCGACACGATCACTCAAAATGAGTGTGTACGATCTCATAAACAATCAGTGTTTAATAGTGCCTGAAGTCAAGCGCCTATGTTGGGAAGGCCAAAAAAAATTCTACATGTGGGTCAGTGACCAGACATGTTGCTTAAAGTCACGTGTCACAGCTGGTGGACACAGCGTGACCTCTGGTCATAGTCACGTCTGCATCACGTGGGGGCCGCGAGCTGTGGTCACGTGATCAGACTGTAGTCACGTCTGTAGCTGGTGTTGTTGGCTTCCTTTACCGCCAGGGGTTTGAACTTTAGGTGCAGGTGTCTTGGGGCCCTGATGTTTTTTCCTGCCTGTTTCCTGGACAGTGTGTCCTGGTGTTTGTTCAACACTGTGTGCATATCTTGGTGGTAATTTGTAGTCCGAAACAAGTGTGACTGCCCGCGTTCAAGCAAACAGGAACCAGAAAAAACACGAAAGAAGAATACAACGCGTATTTAATACAACGAGACAAGACAGGCACAAATTTTCGGCCAACTGGCCTTTGTCAAGCGTAAGATTGCAAACAAACAAACACCAGATATATAAATTTTGTCTTGTCTTGAGGGTATTAAATACGCGTTCGTATTCCTCTTTCGTGTTTTTTTCTGGTTGCGGTGATGTGTAGTGTTATGTGTGATTTTCAGTTCTAGCACAGAAATGTGCATATGTTGGAGGTAGTTTATAGTGTTTGTGTTTGACTTTTTTTCTAGCACTGAAATGTAACATGTGATTATAGTGTTTATGGTGATTTATGTTGACTTCTTTTAGAAGAATGTGATTGTTGTGTATTGTAGTGTGTTGACTTTTTATGTGTGACTTTCTTTTCTAGCACCGAAATATAGATATGTTAATGACAACTTATAGTGTTTATATGTGACTTTCTTTTCTAGCAAAGAAATGTAGATATGTTGGTGGTACTTTGTAGAGTTTATGTGTGACTTTTTATGTGTGACTTTCTTTTCTAACACAGAAATGTAATATGTCGATGGTAGTTTGTAGTGTTTATGTGTGACTTTCTTTTCTAGCATTGAAATGTAGATATGTTGGTGGCAGTTTGTAATGTTCTCTTGTCACTTTCTTTTGTAGCACAGAAATGTACTTATGTTGGTATTTGTAGTGTTTATGTGTGATTTTATTTTCCATCACAGAAGTGTACATATGCTGGTGGTAGTTTGTACTTGAGTGTTTATGTGTGATTTTCTTTCCTAAAAAAGAAATGTACATATGTTGGTAGTTTGTAGTGTTTACGTGTGACTTTATTTTCCATCACAGAAGTGTACATATGCTGGTGGTAGTTTGTACTTGTAGTGTTTATGTGTGACTTTTTTTTCTAACAAAGAAATGTAGATATGTTGGTGGGTAGTTTGTACTGTTTATGTGTGGCGTTCTTTTCTAGCACTGAAATGTACATGTGTTGATGGTAGTTTGCAGTTTTATATGTGACTTGTTATCGTCACTTTCTTTTTCTAGACAGAAATGTACATATGGTGTAGTTTTATGTTATGGTACACTTCGACACTGATTGATATGTGGTATTATAGTGTGTGTCACATTCTTTTCTGACACTGAAATGTACATATGTTGATGGTAGTTTATAGTGTTTTTGTGTGACTTTCCTTTCTAGCACAGAAATTGAATTATATTGAAAATATCATTCTTAACTCATGAGTTGATCATGAGGGGCTCTGACTTAACATTGCTTTGGTTGCCTGGTCATTTAAATATCTGGGGCAATGAACTGGTGATATATGTGCCCAAACAAGCATCAGTAAGCAATATAACTTCTAAACGTTGTAACATTTTTATTTCTATTTCAGATATTTGTATGCCCCCCCAAAACAAAACAAAACAACAATACAAAACAAAACAAAACAAACAAACAAACAAACAAAAACGCAGTCAGTCTTCAGGTTCTGTATCACCTAAAATTCGTTTATAGATTAAGTGTTAATTCATGGCTAGATTGAATTTTTAAAACCCTTGCCAATTTGTGTGTGGTCAGTAGCTTGAAAATCAGCGCTTTTGATTTGACTGCATTGTTATTCATATTCATGTTTTAGATGTTTCATTATAAACTATCATCTCAAAATCTATTGCTCTTGCTTCCTATTGTTGTCATTCCAGGTGAGGTACGGGTTTGAAATCTGTTCACCTGTTGGGAGGACAGTTGAAATCTGTTCACCTGTTGGGAGGACAGTTGAAATCTGTTCACCTGATGAGTGGACAGGTGAAATCTGTTGACCTGATGAGGGACAGTTGAAATCTGTTGACCTGATGAAGGGACAGTTGAAATCTGTTGACCTGATGAAGGGACAGTTGAAATCTGTTGACCTGATGAAGGGACAGTTGAAATCTGTTGACCTGATGAAGGGACAGTTGAAATCTGTTCACCTTATGAGGGACAGTTGAAATCTGTTGACCTGATGAAGGGACAGTTGAAATCTGTTGACCTGATGAGGGGACAGTTGAAATCTGTTGACCTGATGAAGGGACAGTTGAAATCTGTTGACCTGATGAAGGGACAGTTGAAATCTGTTGACCTGATGAGGGACAGTTGAAATCTGTTGACCTGATGAGGGACAGTGAAATCTGTTCACCTGATGAAGGGACAGTTGAAATATGTTGACCTGATGAGGGACAGTTGAAATCTGTTGACCTGATGAAGGGACAGTTGAAATATGTTCACCTGATGAAGGGACAGTTGAAATCTGTTCACCTGTTGGGAGGACAGTTGAAATCTGTTGACCTGATGAAGGGACAGTTGAAATCTGTTGACCTGATGAGGGACAGTTGAAATCTGTTCACCTGATGAAGGGACAGTTGAAATATGTTCACCTGTTGGGGGACAGGTTGAAATCTGTTGACCTGATGAAGGGACAGTTGAAATCTGTTGACCTGATGAGGGGACAGTTGAAATCTGTTCACCTGATGAAGGGACAGTTGAAATATGTTCACCTGATGAGGGACAGTTGAAATTGTTCACCTGTTGAAGGGACAGTTGAAATCTGTTGACCTGATGAAGGGACAGTTGAAATCTGTTGACCTGATGAAGGGACAGTTGAAATCTGTTGACCTGATAAAGGGACAGTTGAAATCTGTTGACCTGATGAAGGACAGTTTGAAATCTGTTGACCTGATGAAGGACAGTTGAAATCTGTTCACCTGATGAAGGGACAGTTGACATATGTTCACCTGATGAGGGGATAGTTGAAATCTGTTCACCTGATGAGGGGATAGCTGAAATCTGTTCACCTGATGAGGGGATAGTTGAAATCTGTTCACCTGATGAGGGGATAGCTGAAATCTGTTGACCTGATGAGGGGACAGTTGACATATGTTCACCTGATGAGGGGATAGTTGAAATATGTTCACCTGATGAGGGGATAGCTGAAATCGTTCACCTGATGAGGGGACAGCTGAAATCGTTCACCTGATGAGGGGACAGTTGAAATCTGTTCACCTATACTCTTGCTAAATGTAAAGTTCTGAAAGAGCTCTCCTTCCCCCCCCCCTATCACCCCCTCTCCCTCCCCCTCCAGAAAATACGATTGATCAGGCAGGAATAAAGTCGTTCACGAGGAAAGAGACAGAAGATAAAGAAAACAAAGGAGAGAGAGGAAAAAACACGGGAGAAAGAGAAGCGAGAGAAAACAGCCAGAAGTCGATGTGTGACTGGCATTCTGGTTCCCCTGAGCCCCCTTCCCGCAACAACCCTTTGTCACCTGTGGCGTGAGACACGCAATGCACGCCTGGTGGCCACAGGTAGGTAAACTGGCCGCTTGTCTTCATTGCCGCTGTTATTTGGAAATCATTTATTTCCTGCTGACACCACACCCAGTGATGTTGATTCCTGAGGTGCGTTAGCAGTCTGTTGGGAGTTACTACTGACGCCAGTAGGGGGAGAGGCAGGCAGGGGAGTAAAGCATGCCAGGTAAAAATGGAAAGAAAATAATCGACAGAAAATCGTTATAGACTTGCTTGAGCTCCAGCAGGTAGGCACCAGTCAATCACAGCCATACAGTCCACTGGTTCTCATCAAACATGGAATACAACCAACAGTAAGGTGACAGGAGAATAAGGAACAATTTGAACAGTGACATCATTCACGCACCGCTTCCTTTCTCTGTTGCAATGTCTCAGGGGGCGTGATACAGTGTTTCATCTGGGTGATTGGTGGAGGTTATGGGCCTTTGTTCACGTGTAGACGACAGTCTTGTTGTCTTGGCTTATTCCACACGCATATAAGTACTTGACCATAAAACACACTTATGCACACACACACACCACGCGCGCGCGCGAACACACACACACACACACACGCACACACACACACACACACACGCACACACACACACACACACACACATACACACACACACACACACAACACACACACACACACACACACACACACACACACACACACACACACACACACACACAGAGAATTAACATTGAACATGTTACGTTTCAGCCTATATTTTCTGCATTAGTTTGTAGGAAATGTACATTAAAAACAAAACAAACACACCCTCCAACAGCAACAACAACAACAACGACGACGACGACGACGACGACGACGACAACAACAACAACAACAACAACAACAACAACAACAACAAACAACAAAACTCAAAACAAAATCAGAAACAAATGAAAACAAACTTACTCACCCCTTCTCTAAAAATGAAAAGAAAAAAGGAAATAAAAAAAAACAACAACATCAAACAGTCAACAGAATCTGTTTGAAAGAGGCCATAAATTAACAACTTAAACTAGACCATTTAACGGCTGACTTTTCACGTTTTCTACTGCAAACCAGTCAGTTTGTAAACAGAGATAGGACTCACATTTAAAACACAATTTCTTGCAAAGGTGCATGAACACTATACATTCTACATCATCTTAAAAAATTGTAACTGTAACTGAAACTTTGTTTTGTCTTAATCCTAAAAGAACCATAGTAACTGGTGATCTACAGGGCGTTTATCAGACAGGTTCAGCGAAGGTCACATACATACAGATCTATCTGAATCCTGTAAGAACCATGGTAAAAAGTCACATACAGGCCTATCTGAAGCCTCTAAGTTCTACATTAAAATCATATACATGCATACATGTCTGTCTGAATCCTGTAAGGTCCATGGTAAAAGATCACATACATACAGGTTTGTTTAAATCCTGTAAAGTCCACGGTAAAAAGTCAATACAGACATGTCTGTCTGAGTCCTGTATGGTCCACGGTAAAAATGGCATATATACAGGTCTGTCTGAATTCTGCAAAGTCCACGGTAAAAAGTCACATACACACTGATCTGTCGGAATCCTATAAGTTCTACACGAAAAACACATACATACATACATACACACATACATACATACATACATACATACATACATACATACATACATACATACATATATACATACATGCATAATCTGTCTGAATTCTGCAAAGTCCACGGTAAAACGTCACACACATACAGGTCTGCCTGAATCATGTATGGTGTGCAGTAAAAACCACATACATACAAACAGGCCCGTCCTAATTTTGTAGGCCTCACGGTAACTGTAGACCTGCAGCCAAAGTAAATCAAACAGGTAAAATGAAGGTGACACAAACCGCTGTGTCCCAGTCCCTCAAGACCCATAGTAACTTTACACCTGGCCATTTCTATCAGACATCTGCCTACCTGGGGAACCATGGCTCACCAGGAACCTTCATTATCTTCTTTTATTACTAATTATCATGCTGATGTGGAAGTGGGGAAGGTGAAGAGGGAGGGGAGGTAGGCTTCCAGCAGTGTCCCCAAAGACATATGATGTATATTAAGTGCTTCGGTGAACAAGGTAGAAGCTTTAAGTTCAACAACTACTTTGTGACAGACAGACACGTTCAACCTCAGTGTTTTATTTTAAACGTACCTGTTAGTGATTGAGAGGCATGTTAAACCACAATGTTAAGACTGACAGTCATTGTAAATTACAGTGTTAAGGGCTGTCTAACATTATAAACCATAGTGTTGAGGACAGACAGACAGACAGACAGACGGACGGACAACAGACAGACAGACATATAGACAACAGACAACAGACAGACAGACACTGTAAAAACAGTGTTGAGGACAGACAGACAGAAGGCAGACAGGCAGACAGACAGACAGACACTGCAAACCACAGTGTTGAGGAGTGACGTACAGACAGACACTGTAAATAACTGTGTTGAGGATTGATATACAGCCAGATAATGTAACCTACATTGTTAAGGATTGAGAGACTAAAACACTGTAAACCACATTGTTGAGGATTAACAGACAGACACTGTAAACGAAATGTTGAGAATTGACTGACAGACCAGCAGACAGACAGACAGACAGACAGACAGACAGACCGACAGACAGGTAGACAGACAGGCAGACACTGTAAATCACAATGTTGAGGATTGACAGACAGACAGACACTGTACATGTACACCTCAGTGTTAAGGACTGACAGACAATGTAAACCTCAGTGTTGAGGACTGATAAACACTGTAAACCTCAGAGTTATGGGGACGATGGATGGACAGACAGACTGCTGTACACCTACATTCACCAAGTCACAGGCAGCAGAGTGAAGTGATGGGAATACAAAGGAAACCAACAACTACGTCTGGAATCACTGTGGTGCTGTCTGTTACCTTGCTACAAACAGAGGTCATTTCGTTCCCTGTCCTACACGTTCTCTGGTAACTGAAGACATATATGTCATTAATAGAGAAATATACACACATGGCATGCATACACAGACAGACAGGCAGATAGACACATGGACAGATGCACAAACAGACACAGACAAATACACAGGCAGACACACACATACAGCACACATATACACATATATACACGCCCGCACATACACGCGCGCGCGCGCAGCACACACAACAACACACACACACACACACACACACACACACACACACACACACACACACACACACACACACACACACACTGCAACTAAAGAAAA
>JAPXFY010000015.1:73553885-73576385 GCA_030674185.1 Monoplex corrugatus
GTAACATGCCACGACACAGAAGATGTAAAAATGTCATTATTGATTGTAACATGCCACGACACAGAAGATGTAAAAAGTAAAAATGTCATTATTGATTGTAACATGCCACGACACAGAAGATGTAAAAATGTCATTATTGATTGTAACATGCCACGACACAGAAGATGTAAAAATTTCATTATTGATTGTAACATGCCACGACACAGAAGATGTAAAAATGTCATTATTGATTGTAACATGCCACGACACAGAAGATGTAAAAATGTCATTATTGATTGTAACATGCCACGACACAGAAGATGTAAAAATGTCATTATTGATTGTAACATGCCACGACACAGAAGATGTAAAAATGTCATTATTGATTGTAACATGCCATGACACAGAAGATGTAAAAATGTCATTATTGATTGTAACATGCCACGACACAGAAGATGTAAAAATGTCATTATTGATTGTAACATGCCACGACACAGAAGATGTAAAAATTTCATTATTGATTGTAACATGCCACGACACAGAAGATGTAAAAATGTCATTATTGATTGTAACATGCCACGACACAGAAGATGTAAAAATGTCATTATTGATTGTAACATGCCACGACACAGAAGATGTAAAAATGTCATTATTGATTGTAACATGCCACGACACAGAAGATGTAAAAATGTCATTATTGATTGTAACATGCCACGACACAGAAGATGTAAAAATGTCATTATTGATTGTAACATGCCACGACACAGAAGATGTAAAAATGTCATTATTGATTGTAACATACCACGACACAGAAAATGTAAAAATGTCATTATTGATTGTAACATACCACGACACAGAAGATGTAAAAATTTCATTATTGATTGTAACATGCCACGACACAGAAGATGTAAAAATTTCATTATTGATTGTAACATGCCACGACACAGAAGATGTAAAAAGTAAAAATGTCATTATTGATTGTAACATGCCACGACACAGAAAATGTAAAAATGTCATTATTGATTGTAACATGCCACGACACAGAAGATGTAAAAATGTCATTATTGATAGTAACATGCCATGACACAGAAGATGTAAAAATGTCATTATTGATTGTAACATGCCATGACACAGAACATGTAAAAATGTCATTATTGATTGTAACATGCCACGACACAGAAGATGTAAAAATGTCATTATTGATTGTAACATACCACGACACAGAAGATAAAAAAAGTAAAAATTTCATTATTGATTGTAACATGCCACGACACAGAAGATGTAAAAATGTCATTATTGATTGTAACATGCCACGACACAGAAGATGTAAAAATGTCATTATTGATTGTAACATACCACGACACAGAAGATAAAAAAAGTAAAAATGTCATTATTGATTGTAACATACCACGACACAGAAGATAAAAAAAAGTAAAAATTTCATTATTGACTGTAACATGCCACGACACAGAAGATGTAAAAATTTCATTATTGACTGTAACATACCACGACACAGAAGATGTAAAAATTTAATTCTAACAAAATCTTGATTTCCATATGTACAATGTCAACCCATCAAGTACATAACAAAAGCGTAAGATAAAAGCTGATGTAGCTAAAGCAGTTACATGATAACCCCTAACAACAGCAATATATGGTATAAATTACTATCATGAAAAATGTCAACTAAGTAACATAACTCTTGAGAGTCACGGAGTTATCTCCCATGTAGAATTTCTCAAACCCAAAACAGTTTGCGCTACCCATTCAGCTAGTACAGACGCAGCCACAAAGCATAAAGTGGTAAGCTCAGAACATTCCTTAATAAAGGAATGCCCAAGTTACCCATATGCCCTGCAACTACGCTACACACAACCACGATGGTGGAGAGAAATTCATACAATATATTGGTCTTAAGTTCAAGATTGACACAGTCTTTTATTCTTGAACTGACCAAACACACACACATTGACAAGGCAGAACATATACAGGGGTGCTTCCAAGGCATATATGTAATACCAAAGGAAATAAGAGGGAAGCAGGGAGAATTTTAAATATCAGCTAAGTAACTAAGCTTCCCTCTTAATTCCTTTGGTTTGAAAAATGCGATAAGACAAAAGTGAAGGAAGCAGTAAAAAATGAAACAAGATAACAGGGTGGACGGTAGGCAGAGTGACACGTCAACTCTGTGTCTCTGTGACAGTGGATGCATGTACGGAAGCCAGGTATGGGATTGCTTTCACAGGAACTCGCTTTCCGCCTGGCTGTCTTTTCCTCAGCTAAAGTCTGGATCTTCTTTTACTCTGAGCTGAAGTGTGTCTGAGGTACACTGTGCCGTCTGTTGTGGTTGGCTGCTGTGTATTTCCAGCTCTCTGTGTTGATGTCCAGAGCTTTCATAACACACTTTCAGACGTCTTTGTACTGTAGCTGGGGCTGGTCAACAGATCCTATTTTCAGGAGAATGTTGAATAGTCCATCTCTGCTGATCAGGTCAAAGGCTTGGAAAGGTTGATGACAGCAATGTGGAGGGGGTTTTGCTTTTCTCTGCATTTCATCCTGTAGTTTACGAGGGAAAAATCGTGTTTATTTCGGAGTGTTCTAATCGTAGGCTGCATTGAGACTCAGGGAAGATGCGATCAGCTAGCTTTTGGAGATGCGCCAACATGAGAAGGTGTAATCTTTCTCCTTGAGGGTGCCTGAGTCAACTAGGCGTGTTTCTTGCAAGGCAGCTATGTCTACCTGAAGTATCAGGAGCTCGTCGTTGATGACAGCTGTCTTTCTTGCATAGCTGATATCGTGGGGATTCTCTGATAGCCCTGTTGCCATTGTACGGACTTTCCAATATCCCAGTTTGAGAGCTGTCCTCTTTTGTTTTATGTTGGTTTTCTTTCTTTTTTGCTTGATGCAGATCTTGCAGTCTGCTAGTTGGTGTTTTCCTAGTCTCCAAGCACCCAGTGGGGAAGGCAGACTGTGGTGGGACAGCACCTATTTGACTGGAGGCTGCCCAGTTTAGGGCTTTGATGAAACTAGATGAACCATAATACATACAGTAGTCAAACACATCATAAGTGGATGTATACAATCTTTTGAAATCATTCAGAAGGGAGTAAAGAGAAGAAACATTTTGTAGTTTAGCACAGAAAGGTAATAACGTAAAAGTCATAAAAATGGCGGAGTAAAGGATTTATTAGCACAGTGTATGTAAATCTAGAAAGGGGGTTTAATTCGAAAAAAATATGTACGATATTTAAGCATATATTTGTGAAACTTTCATTTTAAACTGTTTAGTGACTGTGCATGACTTGATGTTGGTGGGCAGTGTATTCAAGAGATGTGTGGCAGAAAAGTAGATGCTTACTTTAAATCTCTGACATTGATCTTGGAAGATAAAGGTTGCATCTTGAATTTATGTAGGGCGTTTGACTTTGGATAAATATTTTTGATAAATTATTTAGGGCAATCTGTGCGCACTTTTGTACATTCGTGCGCTTTTGCTGTGCTTAAGTTGGTTTTTGAAAAAAACGTTTCCTCTTTTTAAAGTTTTGATCTGTGGTTTGGAAGCTGTATGTTACTGGTAGTTTTCCTGCTCTTTTGTGCAGGGAATTGATTTATGTCCTATAGAGCTTCACCGCAACCATTCAGTATTATTGAGAGAGAGAGAGAGAGAGAGAGAGAGAGAGAGAGAGACAGAGAGACAGAGAGAGAGAGCAAAAGATAGAGAGAGAGCGAGAGAGAGAGAGAGAGAGCGAGAGAGAGAGAGAGAGCAAGAAAGAGAGAGCAAGAGAGAGAGAGAGCAAGAGAGAGAGAGAGCGAGAGAGAGCGAGAGAGAGAGAGAGAGAGCAAGAAAGAGAGAGCAAGAGAGAGAGAGAGCAAGAGAGAGAGAGAGAAACCAAGAGAAAGAAACCAAGAGAGAGCGAGAGAGAGAGAAACCAAGAGAAAGAAACCAAGAGAGAGAGAGAGAGAGAGAGAGAGAGAGAGAGAAGAGAGAGAGAGAGAATCCAAGAGAGAGAAATCGAGAGAGAGAGAGAGAGAGAGAAACTGAGAGAGAGAGAGAGAGAGAGAGAGAGAAAGAGAGAGAGAGACCAAGAGAGAGAGACCAAGAGAGAGAGAGAGAGAGAGAGAGAGAGAGAGAGAGAGAGAGAGAGAGAGAGAGAGGAGAAGGAAAGAAAAACAAAGGGCCAGGCAAGGTGTTGTTTTATCAAATATCACAGACCACGTGCTTAATGAGATCCATGTTCGTCACATAAGTCGATACACGTGTGTGGTGGGGGGAGGGGGGGGGGAGGAGGGCAAGGAGATGGGAAAGAGGAGCAGTGTAGGTGAGTTAAAAATAACATTGCATTTTTTGAAATCCCGGACCCCTGTGCTGGCTTGTTCCCGTTTAGACATCATGGCTGTGTTGTTCTTTCATCGTTTTTTTTGTGCTCATTCCATTTTTCTTCAGACATTTCACCAGTTCCTAATAATTTGTGATTTGTTTCGTCATCACATACTTCATTGTATTCCACAGACCTCCATTATTTTCAGAACAACTGGCTATGAAATCATGAGGACAGCAAAAGCAACACCAGTACTGTTGATAATAATGATTCGAATGGTTAATGGTTATCATGATAAGGGTGATGATTACTGATGAAGATTTTATGTTTCAACATTTAGTGTTTATTTAGTACTATAATTATCTTTTTCGTCGCAACAGATTTGCCATTTTAAAGTCAGACTAGGCTCTCTGTGGGGACAGCACATCATTGCATTACAGCGCCACCCATTTTTTGTATGTATAAATGTGTTTCTGCTTACCTATGAAAGTGGATATTTTTTGTTACAGAATTTTACAAGGGTCAACTCCTTTGTTGATGTGGCATCTCCAATGCGCGCTGAGTGCATGCTGCATATAGGCCCTAAATTGATTGTGTGATCTGAAGGACGAGCACCCAGACCATCACATAAGATCTAATGCAGGGTGGTGGTGAAGAAAAATCCCTATTCAGTCTGTTTCCTGCGTCCTTGGTGGATGCCCTAGCTACAAGGCCACACTTGCTGTTTTGATGATAGCGATGGTGATGATAATAGTAATGATACTATTACTACCACTACTACTACTTTTACTTCCACTACTTCTACTACTACTACTACTACTGTTACTGACGATGATGATGACGATGATATGATAGTTATGATGATGATAAGGATGATGATGATGATGATGACAACGACGATGATGACCTTGACATTGATGATGAGATAACAATGATGAATTGGGAAGGGGGGTAATGCAGGTTGATACTCACTCCAGCACATTCTACTTACATCATCATCATCATCATCATTGCCATTGTCATGATCATCATCACCGTCATCATCGTTTCATTCATTGTAATATTAATTATTGGTGTTGGTTTTGCAGTTCCTGATGCTGCTTTCATAGCCATTTGTTCTGATAATGATGGAGAATGCAGAATTCAGTGAAGCATGTGATGATAAAGATCACAAGTCATCAGGAATCAGTGAACTGTCTGAAGGAAAATGGAATGAACTCAACAGAAATGACGAAAGAACAACACAGCCATGATGTCAGAACAGGAACAAGCTGCAGGGGCCTAAGATTTCAAAGACGCAAATTTTCAAATTCTCTCTACTCCTCCATCCCCCGAAACACACACACACACACACACACACACACACACACACACACACACACACACACACACACACACACACACACACACACACACACACACACACAAATCTTGTCTTGTGTGTTGACTTACATGATGAATATGGATCTCATTATCGGAATGGTCTGTGATATCTGATAAAACGACACCTTACCTGCTCCCTACTTTTTTAACCTTCACATGTCTCTGTCTCTGTCTCTGTCTCTTTCTGTGTCTCTGTCCCTCTCTCTCTTTGGACGTGCGAAGAAAAACCAGAGAAGTAAGGAGTGATTCAATCAAAAGATTTTTTGTTAACCACAGAAAACCAGCAGGACATGGCAGATAATGACATGAGCGCGCCAAGCTCCTGATTACTTCCCTTGATGGGGGTTAAATCTATTAGTTCTTTTCCCTCCTGCAGCATCATATCTCTTGCAGGGTGGCAGACCGTGGATGTGATTGTGGTGGAGGGCGCTCAGAGAGATGAAGTGCGGAAGAGGGACATGGCCCATATCACACTATACGTCACTAACACCTTTGTGAGGACAGCAACGACGTAATTAAACATAGAACACGAGGCCATCCTGGCGGGTAGGATGTTTATAGACAACGCTGATATTACCACCAAGATGGCGGATAGGCTTTATAGTTGGAGGCTGTTATCTATCTCTTTGTGCTAGTACTTGTGAAAATGTCCACTCTTGGTGTCATCTAGTAAAAGAAAAAAGTAAGGCTACCTTGCTGACTGAAAATTAAAAACAAGAACAAAGCTAAAAACCAAAAAAATTAGACTGTGACCATATTAATCACAAGCGTTAAGTTAGATTCTTGCTCAGTTGACTGAACAATAACAGTATTGGGTTACATCATTATTTACTGAAAATCTTGTTCAGCCTCTTTCAACAAAAACCAAACCGCAGTCTTCTTTACTTTTTGTTTTGTTTTTTAGCAATTTGACTCAGATGGTGCATTTCAGTATGTAAGTATGTCACTGCACAGTCTGCTTACTCTTGTCTTTGGTGGGCGTGTATGCTGGGTGTTCTCATGTGTCCACAAACCAGCAGACACTTACATGACTTAAAGGATCTTTAACTTGCATTTTCCAAACTTTAAGAAGAACTATAAAAACATCTGATCTGTTGCTTGATCATATATACTTTGATGACCCCAATTATGTCAGAAATGTTGAAGTTTCATCTTTATTCATAAGTGATTATTGTTTCAAGAAAAACGTAATTTTCTCTAAAATACTATACAGTATTAGCTACTGGAAAATCTACTGCAACTCCAAACAATGACTATGATTAGATGGTAAAGAAAGGTTATTGACATGGCTGAAAATAATGTTAACGTACTATGATTAGATGGTAAAGAAAGGTTATTCACATGGCTGAAAATAATGTTAACGATAGCTCCAACCTCCCTCCCTCCTTACAATCCTCTCAGAAACATTAGACACGGTCCAAGTAGCAGCAGCTAAGTTATTAATGAGGAGATAGAGAAGTAACAACCAAAAAGAAAAAGAAGTGAGATTTCAATGTGTGAATGGCATTCTGGTTCCCTTGGGCTCCCTCCCCGCACAACAACCCTTTGTCACCTGTGGCGTGAGACACGCAATACACAACTGGTGTCCCGCAGGTAGGTAAACTGGCCGCTTGTCTTCACTGCTGCTGTTATTTGGAAGTCATTTATTTCCTGCTGACACCACTCCCAGTGATGTTGATTCCTGAGGTGACTCAGGAGTCTGTTGGGAGCTACTACTGACGCCATGACATGATGGGGAAGGGGGAAAGGCAGGGAGAGTAAAGCGTGCTAGGTAAAATGGAAAGAAAACATCATGGCCACATACAGACAGAAAATCGTTAAAGACTTGCTTTAAGCTCCAGCAGGTAGGCAGCCAGTCAATCACAGCCATACAGTTCACTGGTTCTTATCAAACATGGAATACAACCAACAGTAAGGTAGCAGGAAAACATGGAATGGTTTGAATAAAGAAATCATTCACACCTTGCTTCCTTATTCCATTGCAGTGTCTCAGGGGACATACTGCAGTGTTTCTTCTGGGTGAAGCATGGAAGCTACAGGCCTTTGTTCCTGTGTAGATGATAGTCTCTAGCGTGTTTTTTTTTTAACTCGCATGCATATGTGTAACTATGGCACACTGAGATACAGATACAGATACAGATACAGACAGACAGGCAGGTAGGAAGATACACGCACACAACACACACACATACACAACACACACACACACACACACACACACACACACACACACACACACACACACACACACACGTACGCACCCACGCACACACACAAACACACACAGACAAACAAACACACACACACACACACAGACACACACACACACCCACGTATGCTCACATACATTCCTCTATGCATGCAGACATGCACACACAAACACACATACATTGAAAGAATTGATTCCGTTTAAGCCACTGTTGAACTATGAAATACAATATTCAATGTATACAATATTATACAATCAACAAAATATGGTTTTAGAAGCAAATCACGAGAAACTTAAAAAAATAAGTGAAAATTTAACATTAGACACGGTTCAAGTAGCAGCAGCTAAGTTATTAATGAGGAGATGGAGAAGTCAGAACCAAAAGAAAAAGAAGTGAGATTTCAATGTGTGAATGGCCTTCTGGTTCCCTTGGGCTCCCTCCCCACACAACAACCCTTTGTCACCTGTGGCGTGAGACACGCAATACACACCTGGCGTCCTGCAGGTAGGTAAACAGGCTGCTTGTCTTCACTGCCGCTGTTACTTGGAAATCATTTATTTCCTGCTGACACCACTCCCAGTGATGTTGATTCCTGAGGTGACTCAGGAGTCTGTTGGGAGTTACTACTGATGCCATGACATGATGGGGAAGGAGGAAGAGGGAAGGGCAGGGAGAGTGAAGAGTGTCAGGTATAATGGAAAGAAAACGTCGTGGCCACATACAGACAGAAAATCGTTACAGACTTGCTTTAAGCTCCAGCAGGTAGGCAGCCAGTCAATGACAGCCATACAGTTCACTGGTTCTCATCAAACATGGAATACAACCAACAGCATGTTGACAGGAGAACATGGAATGGCTTGAATAAAGAAATCATTCTCACCTTGCTTCCTTATTCCACTGTAATGTCTCAGGGGACATATTGCAGCGTTTCTACTGGGTGAAGGATGGAAGCTACAGGCCTTTGTTCGTGTGTAGACGATAGTCTCTAGTGTGTGTTTCTTTTTAACTCGCATGCATATGTGTAACTATGGCACACTGAGATACAGATACAGATACAGATACAGACAGACAGGCAGGTAGGAAGATACACGCACACAAACACACACACGCACACAACACACATACGCACACACACACACACACACACACACACACACACACACACACACACACACACACACACACACACACACACACACACACACACGTACGCACCCACGCAAACACACAAACACACACAGACAAACACACACACACACGTATGCTCACACACATTCCCCTATGCATGCAGACATGCACACACAAACACACATACATTGAAAGAATTGATTCCGTTTAAGCCACTGTTGAACTATGAAATACAATATTCAATGTATACAATATTATACAATCAACAAAATATGGCTTTAGAAAGCAAACCACGAGAAACTTAAAAAAAGAAATGAAAATTTAAAATATCCAAACTAAGCTGATATTTTTTCACATGTTCTGAGACAATTTAAGAAAGTGGAAACTTTAAATAACCAAACTGAGAGTGTATATTTTCTGCTCTTTTTACATTACAAACAAATGAGTTTTGTAACAGGAACCGGGATGATTTCTTTTTTTTCTGAAAATACGCCACATCAGTAATTCATATCTCAAAATTCCTAGCAAAAACTGCAGTAAACATCCAGCTCTCATGTCGGCTGTGGAGTTGATTCATGAAATAAACATTACACTCATGACCAGGCAGGATTTTGAAAAATTCATGAACGCGTGCTTGCCTGTACACACACACACACACACACACACACACACACACACACACACACACACACACACACACACACACACACACACACACACACACCCCCACACACCCCCACACCCCCACACCCCCACACACACACATACACACACACACACCCACCCTCTCTATCTATCTATCTATCTATCAATCTATCTATCTATCTATCTATCTATCTGTCTATCTATCTGTCTATCCATCTGTCTGTTTGTCTGTCTGTCTACCTACCTACCTATACAGTAGTAGCTACAGAAAAACCTACTGCAGTTTTAAACAATCGCTATGGTTACATGGTGAAGGGAGGCTATTCACATAGCTGAAAATAATGATAACGATAGCTCCAACCTCCCCTCCCTCCTTACAATCCTCTCAGAAACATTAGACACGGTTCAAGTAGCAGCAGCTAAGTTATTAATGAGGAGATAGGGAAATAAGAACCAAAAGAAAAAGAAGTGAGATTTCAATGTGTGACTGGCATTCTGGTTCCCCTGGGCTCCCTCCTTGCACAACAACCCTTTGTCACCTGTGGCGTGAGATACGCAATACACACCTGGTGTCCCGCAGGTAGGTAAACTGGCCGCTTGTCTTCATTGCCGCTGTTATTTGGAAATCATTTATTTCCTGCTGACATCACTCCTAGTGATGTTGATTCCTGAGGTGACTCAGGAGTCTGTTGGGAGTTACTACTGATGCCATGACATGATGGGGAAGGAGGAAGAGGGAAGGGCAGGGAGAGTAAAGAGTGTCAGGTAAAATGGAAAGAAAACATCGTAGCCACATACAGACAGAAAATCGTTAAAGACTTGCTTTAAGCTCCAGCAGGTAGGCAGCCAGTCAATCACAGCCATACAGTTCACTGGTTCTCATCAAACATGGAATACAACCAACAGTAAGGTGACAGGAGAACATGGAATGGTTTGAATAAAGAAATCATTCACACCTTGCTTCCTTATTCCGCTGCAATGTCTCAGGGGACATGCTGCAGTGTTTCTTCTGGGTGAAGCATGGAAGCTGCAGGCCTTTGTTCCTGTGTAGATGATAGTCTCTAGTGTGTTTTTATATAACTCGCATGCATATGTGTAACTATGGCACACTGAGATACAGACAGACAGGCAGGTAGGAAGATACACGCACACAACACACACAACGCACACACACACACACGCGCACACACACACACACACACACACACACACACACACATACACACACGTACGCACCCACGCACACACACAAACACACACAGACACACACACACAGACACACAGACACACACAGACACACACACACACATATGCTCACACACATTCCTCTATGCATGCAGACATGCACACACAAACACACATACATTGAAAGAATTGATTCCGTTTATGCCACTGCTGAACTGTGAAATATAATATTCAATGTATACAATATTATACAATCAACAAAATATGGCTTTAGAAAGCAAATCACGAGAAACTTAAAAAAAGAAGTGAAAATATAGAATATCCAAACTAAGGTGACATCTTTTCACATGTTCTGCCACACATAAAGAAAGTGGAAAGTAAAAAAAACAACCAAACTGGGATTATGTTTTTTTCCTGCTCTTTTTACACGACAAACCAAATATGTTTTGAAACAGGAACTGGGGTGATTTCTTTTTCCTGAAAATACACCACATCCATAATTAAGATCTCAACATTCCTAGCAAAAACTGCAGTAAACATCCAGCTTTTATGTTGGCTGTGGAGTTGGTTCATGAAATAAACATTACACTCATGGCTAGGCAGGGTTTTGAAAAATTCACGAACGCGTGCGTGTTTGCACACACACACACACCACACACACACACACACACACACACACACACACACACACACACACACACACACACACACACACACACACACACATGCACAAACATACATACAAATCACGCACATACACACACACACGCACGCACACACACACACACACACACACACACACACACACGCACATACAACACACACACACACATACGCACACACACACATACACACACGCACATACACACACACACACACACGCACACACACACACACACACACACACACACACACACACACACACACACACACACACACACACCTCACACACAAACCCAGTTCCTGTTATTGTATTGTGATGTCTCAGGGGACATATTGCAGTGTTTCTTCTGGGTGAAGGATGGAGGCTACAGGCTGTTGTTCCCATATAGACGATAGTCTCAAGTGTGTTTTTTTACACGCACGCATATGTGTAACTATGGTACATTAGGTACAGATACAGATACAGACAGACAGGCAGGTAGAGATACACACATATACACACACACACACACACGTACGCACCCACGCACGCTCGCACACACACGTACGCACCCACGCACGCTCGCACACACACACACACACGCACACGCACACATACACACACACACACACACACACGCACACACACACACACACACACACCATACACATGTATCCTCACACACATGCTCTCATGCACGCAGATATGCACACACACATACATTGAAAGAATTGATTCCTTTCATGCCACTGCTGAAGTATGGAATACAATATTCAATTTATACAATATTATACATTCAACAAAAATATGACTTTAGAAAGCAAATCACAGAAAAACTTCATAAAGAAGTGAAAACTGAAAATAACTGAACTAAGATGACATTTTTTCACATGTTCTGAGACAATTTAAGAAAGTGGAAACTTTAAACAACCAAACTGAGAATGTATATTTTCTGCTCTTTTTACATTACAAACAAAAGATGAGTTTTGTAACAGAAACCGGGATGATTTCTTTTTCTGAAAATACACCACATCAGTAATTCATATCTCAACATTCCTAGCAAAAACTGCAGTAAACATTCTGCTCTTATGTCGGCCGTGGAGTTGGTTCATGAAATAAACATTACTCTCATGGCCAGGCAGGGTTTTGAAAAATTCATGAACGGGTGCGTGCCTGTACGCACACACTGACACACATACACACCACACATAAACACAACACCACACACACACCACACCACACACACACCACACAAAAAAACACACCACACACATACACCTCTCTCTCTCTCTTCTATCTACTATATTATCACTGTCTCTACAACCTTTCTCAGTAAATTTAAGACACTGATCCACGCTACGCAGCAGCTAGAGTTTGCTATTAATGGAGGAGGCTAATAGTGAAAAGATAAGTAGTACAATCCAAAAATAGAAAACAGCAAGTGAGATTTCAACAAGTAGTGGTTTAACATGTGATGGCATTCTGGTTCCCCTGGGCTCCCTCCTTGCAACAACAACCCTTTGTCACCTGTGGCGTGAGACATGCAATACACGTCTGGTGTCCCGCAGGTAGGTAAACTGGCCGCTTGTCTTCATTGCCGCTATTATTTGGAAGTCATTTATTTCCTGCTGACACCACTCCCGTTGATGTTGATTCCTGAGGTGACTCAGGAGTCTGTTGGGAGTTACTACTGATGCCATGACATGATGGGGAAGGAGGAAGGAGGAAGAGGGAAGGGCAGGGAGAGTAAAGAGTGTCATGTAAAATGGAAAGAAAACATCGTAGCCACATACAGACAGAAAATCGTTAAAGGCTTCCTTTAAGCTCCAGCAGGTAGGCAGCCAGTCAATCACAGCCATACAGTCCACTGGTTCTCATCAAACATGGAATACAACCAACAGTAAGGTAGCAGGAAAACATGGAATGGTTTGAATAAAGAAATCATTCACGCCTTGCTTCCTTATTCCATTGCAATGTCTCAGGGGAATACAGCAGTGTTTCTTCCGGGTGAGGGATGGAGGCTACAGGCCTTTGTTCCTGTGTAGATGATAGTCTCAAGTGTGTTATATAACACGCACGCATCTGTGTAACTATGGCACACTAAGATACAGATACAGACAGACAGACAGGCAGGTAGGGAAATACACGCACACAACACACACACGTACACAACACACACACACACTCACACACACACACACACACACACACACACACACACACACACACACACACACACACAGTACACACACACACACACGTACGCACCAACACACACACAAACACACACAGCCACACACAGAGACACACACACACAGACACACACACACACACATGTATGCTCACACACATTCCCCTATGCATGCAGACATGCACACACAAACACACATACATTGAAAGAATTGATTCCGTTTAAGCCACTGTTGAACTACAAAATACAATATTCAATGTATATAATATCATACAATCAACAAAATATGGCTTTAGAAAGCAAATCACGAGAAACTTAATAAAAGAAATGAAAATTTAAAATATCCAAACTAAGCTGATATTTTTTCACATGTTCTGAGACAGTTTAAGAAAGTGGAAACTTTAAACAATCAAACTGAGAGTGTATATTTTCTGCTCTTTTTTACATTACAAACCAAATGAGTTTTGTAACAGGAACCGGGATGATTTCTTTTTTTTCTGAAAATACACCACATCAGTAATTCATATCTCAACATTCCTAGCAAAAACTGCAGTAAACATTTTGTTCTTATGTCAGCCGTGGAGTTGGTTCATGAAATAAACATTACGCTCATGGCCAGGCAGGGTTTTGAAACATTCATGAACGCGTGCGTACGTGTACACACACACACACACACACACACACACACACACACAACACACACACACACACACACACACACACACACACACACACACACACACACACACACACATACACATACACACACACACACACACACACACCTCTATCTATCTATCTATCTATTTATCTATCTATCTATCTATCTATCTGTCTGTCTGTCTATCTATCTATCTATCTATCTATCTATCTATCTATCAATCAATAAATCAGTCTATCTATTATTCTTTTATCTATCTATCTTTTATCTATCTATCTATCTATCTATCTATCTATCTGTCTATATATCTGTCTATCCATCTGTCTGTTTGTCTGTCTCTCTACCCACCTACCTATACAGCAGTAGCTACAGAAAAACCTACTGCAGTTTTAAACAATCGCAATGATTACATGGTGAAGGGAGGCTATTCACATAGCTGAAAATAATGATAACGATAGCTCCAACCTCCCTCCTTCCTTACAATCCTCTCAGAAACATTAGACACGGTCCAAGTAGCAGCAGCTAAGTTATTAATGAGGAGAAAGAGAAGTAACAACCAAAAAGAAAAAGAAGTGAGATTTCAACGTGTGACTGGCATTCTGGTTCCCTGGACTCCCTCCCCGAACAACAACCCTTTGTCACCTGTGGTGTGAGACACGCAATACACGTCTGGTGTCCCGCAGGTAGGTAAACTGGCCGCTTGTCTTCATTGCCGCTGTTATTTGGAAATCATTTATTTCCTGCTGACACCACTCCCGTTGATGTTGATTCCTGAGGTGACTCAGGAGTCTGTTGGGAGTTACTACTGATGCCATGACATGATGGGGAAGGAGGAAGGAGGAAGAGGGAAGGGCAGGGAGAGTAAAGAGTGTCATGTAAAATGGAAAGAAAACATCGTAGCCACATACAGACAGAAAATCGTTAAAGGCTTCCTTTAAGCTCCAGCAGGTAGGCAGCCAGTCAATCACAGCCATACAGTCCACTGGTTCTCATCAAACATGGAATACAACCAACAGTAAGGTAGCAGGAAAACATGGAATGGTTTGAATAAAGAAATCATTCACGCCTTGCTTCCTTATTCCATTGCAATGTCTCAGGGGAATACAGCAGTGTTTCTTCCGGGTGAGGGATGGAGGCTATAGGCCTTTGTTCCTGTGTAGATGATAGTCTCAAGTGTGTTATATAACACGCACGCATCTGTGTAACTATGGCACACTAAGATACAGATACAGACAGACAGACAGGCAGGTAGGGAAATACACGCACACAACACACACACGTACACAACACACACACACACACTCACACACACACACACACACACACACACACACACACACACACACACACACACACACACACACACACACACACACGTACACACACACACACACACACACACACGTACGCACCCACACACACACACAAACACACACAGCCACACACAGAGACACACACACACACAGACACACACACACACACATGTATGCTCACACACATTCCCCTATGCATGCAGACATGCACACACAAACACACATACATTGAAAGAATTGATTCCGTTTAAGTCACTGTTGAACTACAAAATACAATATTCAATGTATACAATATCATACAATCAACAAAATATGGCTTTAGAAAGCAAATCACGAGAAACTTAATAAAAGAAATGAAAATTTAAAATATCCAAACTAAGCTGATATTTTTTCACATGTTCTGAGACAGTTTAAGAAAGTGGAAACTTTAAACAATCAAACTGAGAGTGTATATTTTCTGCTCTTTTTTACATTACAAACCAAATGAGTTTTGTAACAGGAACCGGGATGATTTCTTTTTTTTCTGAAAATACACCACATCAGTAATTCATATCTCAACATTCCTAGCAAAAACTGCAGTAAACATTCTGTTCTTATGTCGGCCGTGGAGTTGGTTCATGAAATAAACATTACGCTCATGGCCAGGCAGGGTTTTGAAACATTCATGAACGCGTGCGTACGTGTACACACACACACACACACACACACACACACACACACACACACACACACACACACACACACACACACACACACACACACACCTCTATCTATCTATCTATCTATTTATCTATCTATCTATCTATCTATCTGTCTGTCTGTCTATCTATCTATCTATCTATCTATCAATCAATAAATCAGTCTATCTATCTATCTTTTATCTATCTATCTTTTATCTATCTATCTATCTATATATCTGTCTATCTATCTATCTATCTATCTATCTATCTATCTATCTATCTATCTATCTATATCTCTTTATCTGTCTATCCATCTGCCTGTCTGTTTGTCTGTCTGTCTACCTACCTACCTATACAGTAGTAGCTACAGAAAAACCTACTGCAGTTTTAAACAATCACTATGTTTACATGGTGAAGGGAGGCTATTCACATAGCTGAAAATAATGATAACGATAGTTCCAACCTCCCTCCTTCCTTGCAATCCTCTCAGAAACATTAGACACGGTTCAAACAGCAGCAGCTAAGTTATTAATGAGGAGATAGGGAAATAAGAACCAAAAAGAAAAAGAAGTGAGATTTCAATGTGTGACTGGCATTCTGGTTCCTCTGGGCTCCCTCCCTGCACAACAACCCTTTGTCACCTGTGGCGTGAGACACGCAATACACACCTGGCGTCCTACAGGTAGGTAAACTGGCCGCTTGTCTTCACTGCTGCTGTTATTTGGAAATCATTTATTTCCTGCTGACACCACTCCCAGTGATGTTGATTCCTGAGGTGACTCAGGAGTCTGTTGGGAGTTACTACTGACGCCATGACATGATGGGGAAGGAGGAAGAGGGAAGGGCAGGGAGAGTAAAGAGTGTCAGGTAAAATGGAAAGAAAACATCGTAGCCACATACAGACAGAAAATCGTTACAGACTTGCTTTAAGCTCCAGCAGGTAGGCAGCCAGTCAATCACAGCAATACAGTTCACTGGTTCTCATCAAACATGGAATACAACCAGCAGCATGTTGACAGGAGAACATGGAATGGTTTGAATAAAAAAATCATTCTCACCTTGCTTCCTTATTCCACTGTAATGTCTCAGGGGACATATTGCAGCGTTTCTACTGGGTGAAGGATGGAGGCTACAAGCTTTGTTCTTGTGTAGACGATAGTCTCAAGTGTGTTTTTTAACACGCACGTATCTGTGTAACTGCAGATACAGATACAGATGCAGACAGACAGACAGACAGGCAGGTAGGGAGATACACGCACACACACACACACACACACACACACACAAACACACACACACACACACATATACACACATACACACACACATACACACACACGTGCGCGCATACGCACCCACACACGCACACACACACACACACACACACACACACACATACATATGTATGCTCACACACATACCCCCATGCATGCAGAAAAGCACACACACATACACTGAAAGAATTGATTCCTTTTATGTCACTGCTGAAGTATGGAATACAATATTCAATTTATATAGTATTATACAATCAACAAAATGTGAGTTTAGAAAGCAAATCACGAAAAACTTAAAAAAACGAGAAGGGAAAACTGAAAATAACCAAACTGATATTTTTACATGTTCTAAGACACTTTAAAAAGTAGAAACCAAAAAATAACCAAACTGTCATGATATTTTTTCACATGCTCTTTTCTGCTTTTTTACACTACAAACCAAATGAGTTCTGAAACAGACACCGGTTTTATTTCTTTTTTCTAAAAATACACCGCATCCACCTGTTCGCAGTCTGAGATCTGCTTCCAAGTCTCTTCTTCATGTTCCTGGGACAAGGGATGTTAAAACCAAAAGATATGGTCAGCGAGAATTTAAATACCTTGCCCCTACCAAGTGGAACATGCTTCCCATGAGCATCAGGGAGAAAAAGACTCATTCATCCTTTAAATCTAGTCTCAAGACACACTTTTTCTAATGTTGTATGGGATTGCTTATTTGAATGTGAATACCTTGAATGCCTTTATGAATGTTGGTGCAAAGGCTGTGTGGAATTGTTTTTGTGCCCCCCCCCCTCCCCCCCACCGTGCGCCGCGAGCATGCTTTTATAGCATGGAGATTTTTGTTGCGCGATATAAATTTTCATTCATTCATTCATTAAGATCTCAACATTCCTAGCAAAAACTGCAGTAAACATCCTGCTTTCATGTCGGCCAGCAAGTTGGTTCATGAAATAAACATTACACTCATGGCTAGACAGGATTTTGAAAAATTCACGAACGCGTGCTTGTTTGCACACACACACACACACACACACACACACACACACACACACACACACACACACACACACACACACACACACACACACACACACACACACACACACACACACATACACACACACACACACACACACACACACACACTATACATACATACATACATACATACACACACACACATACACACACACACACGCACACACACACCCCTCTCTATCTATCATCTATCTATCTATCTGTCTATCTATCTATCTATCTATCTATCTATCTATCTGTCTGTCTACCTACCTACCTATCTATCTGTCTGTCTACCTACCTACCTATCTATCTATCTGTCTATCTGTCTGTCTGTCTGTCTATCTATCTATCTATCTATCTATCTATCTATCTATCTATCTATCTATCTATCTATATGTTGTTCTCTGGTTCTGTTACTAGTCAACACAGTTCAAAAGAGAACCTATCTACGACATTTAAAATAAAGTTTCTTGATCATGAGACATACAGATTACTCGTACAATTATGTGTTCATTGGTGACCTGTCATTATGTTTAATATTCATCATCATCATCAGGTGCCCTGCCGCATGGCGTTGGCGACCATGGACTTCCAATCATCTCTATCTCTCGTTGCCCCCAGCATCTCCCCCACCCTCCTCATCCCCAGCCACTCTGCAAGTCCGTCCAGCATTCTCTCCCTGGGTCTACCTAGTGCTCTCTTTCCCTCCAGCTTCCCCGTTGTGACCAGGTGCTCCAAAACCCCCTTCCTCATGTTTAATATTAGCACAGTAATACCATGACAGGTAAAATTAATAACAACACACAGATAGACAGATAAACGGACAGACAGACTGACAGACATACAGACAGATGGATAGACAGCCAGCCAGCTGGCCAGCCAGACAGACAGACAGTCAAACACATAGGCAGACAAATGAATAGACATACAGACCGAAACAACAGTCAAACAGATAAATAGAAGAGAGGTTTTCTGACTGGCAGAGAGTCAAATGGGAAACAAACAAACAAAAAAACCCACAAAAACAAACAAACAAAAAACAAACAAACAAACAAACAAACAAACAACAAACAAACAAACAAACAAAAAGAGGAGGAAGTGTCCAAACCAGAATCCCAACAGTGCAAGACAAGAGGGTGACAATTGGCCTCACAACAAGGGAGACAAGTCACACAAAGCCTGTCCCAAGTGGAGATGGTGGGTGGGGGGTAGGAAGGCAAACAGTCATTTTCGTCACCAGCCATTGGAGCTGGCTGAACATCGCCATGAAACAAGCTGAACATCAGACAGTAACAAACACACCATGGGAATGAATTGATACGAATCAAACAGGAGATTGGAATCGTGGGGACCTCAGCGTCACAGAAAATGGACGACGCAAACACGGGCAGAGCTGGGGGAGCAGGAAGCCAACACAAAGCGTCTTTGTCTAATCGTCCTCTAAATAGTCAGCAGGACACACGGCCGTCATTCTCACATCTCCCTTCACGTGAGGCCACGAGCACAACCTGAATGCAAGGGATTGGAACCCTCACATTTAATCCTGCACAAACTTCAGGTTATCAGTTGATTTATTCTTGATTTGCAGCGGTTAAAGGAGAAAAAAAGCAAAGGAACTTTCTGTCCTCTCTTACTCGTACGCACGTCCGCTCACGCGAACAGCCATTCGTATGCAGTCTGTCACAAACAGAGATCAGAATAGATCAGAGTCCTGTGTTGTTTCAGTATGCATACATATTCAATGTTTAGTTTGAATATCCTTCTTGGAAATATGTGCATTCGTAAATACAAATTTATAAAGACTGCTAGATATAACCCTTTTTAAAAGATATTTCCACCACAAAATATAAAGTGGAAGAAAACAATGCAAAACAAACGTGGAACACTTTTATAAAGAAGTAGCTACTATATTTATGTTTAATGACAACTATACCTTGATATGACTTATTTGATTTGTATTTCAGGATACACATTTTGTCAATAAGGATACCGAAATATAAAGCAAGATTAATTTCTTATCAAGCTACGCACGTATGCTGAGAATTATTCTTTTTGTTATCTTATTGTTCTTTTATTTTGTTTCCTTATTTTTTTTATTGTTAATTACGCTTCATGTTGATGTGCATATGTCTGTACTTTAAGCGTACAGACAGATTACATGAAGTAGAATTTTTTTCTTACAGTGACATCGCTATTTTTTTTGCATTTGTCTGAAATACTTGTTTAAAAGGATTTTTTAATTTAAGAAAATTTGAAAAGAAAAGTGTCAGTTCAGTGGACTTGCATTCGATGATGCCAAGACCATGTCATCATCATCATCATCATCATTCTCCTGCCCGTGATGGGCGTAGAGGAGAGATGAGAGACACTCTTGAAGCCAGCCGTCGCCAACCGGTCCTGTCCTCCGCCTGTCGCACCAGCGTGGGGCCATCCAACCTGGTCCATTCTTTGATGTTGTCCATCCAGCATTTGGCTTGTCGTCCCCTTCGTCTGCCGCCTCCCAGTGTACCCTGGAGGACCGTTTTGGGCAGTGAGTTGTGGCGTGTGACATGCCCGAACCACGACAGCTTCCTGTTCTTGACTGTTGCCAGGAGGGGTTCTTGTGGGCCTGCGAGTGTTGTTATTTGGCTCCACACAAAGTCGTTTGTCTTCCGATCTTGCCAAGAGATCCCGAGCAAGCGCCTGAAGCATTTAGTTTCAAACGTCTGGATTCTCTTGGTGGTCTCTGCTGTCATGGTCCAGCTCTCGCATCCATACAGCAGGATGCGGAGCACCAGGGACTTGTACAGCTTCATCTTCGATGGAAAGCCGATCTCTCTGCTCTTCCAGATCTTGTTTAGCTTTACCATTGCTGCTGTTGCGATCGCTAGTCTGGTCTTGATTTCTGTTGTAGAGCGACCGTCTTTGGTGAGAGTGGCGCCAAGGTATTTGAAAGCGTCCACTTCTTCAAGCTGTTGCCCGTTCATGTAGATTTCAGCATGCGTGTTGGTTGTGCTGTTGACCAGGACTTTGCTTTTTTCTGTGCTCACTTCCATTCCGTGTGCACCTGCACTTTCTTCCAGTCTCATGGTCAGGTCTTGTAGTTCTTCGTTGCTGCCTCCCATCAGGTCGATGTCATCTGCGAACCTCAGGTTGTTGATGGTTCTTCCTCCGATGGAGACAGTGGAGTGGAAGTCATGGAGGGCTTCACGCATGATGTTCTCCAGGAAGAGATTGAACAGCACGGGAGAGAGTAGGCAGCCTTGACGGACTCCAACTGTGGTCTTGAAGTAGTCCCCTATCTGGTTGTTGAGGAGAACTGCGCTGCTGGCAGTGTTATACAGTGGAAGACTACAAATAGAACATCTGCATCAGGTTTATGGTGGACGACCATCACCCCACAACCACAGTCATATATAGCTAGAGACTTCCAGCAGCATCCTCTGCCTGTCCCTGTTACCACTTCTCCATTGCTGCAGGACTTTGTCATAGCTGTTGATTGAATACTTCGCTGCCCATAGGTGTGGGGAGGAAACTCAATCCACTATGTTGATAGACTGCTGATCAACACAGACACCATGACAACGGTCATCCTAATAGACCATTACAGAAATCAGAGCGTGTTTTTGTTTATCCTTCCCCCATTACTAAACCACGCCAGCAGAAGACAAGACAAACCCACCAAAACCTCCAAATAACTGAAGTGTCAGCGAGGGTCTTCATCATCATTTTTACGTCAATCATCTTGTCTGTGTTTATTCAGTGTGGGTAGTAGGACAGAGAGTGAGAGTGTCACCATGCCTTTTGGGACAGACAGAGGAGTATGTCACTGTGTCCTGTGTGATAGACAGGGCAGACAGAATAACTGTGTCAGTTTATCCATGTAGGAC
>JAPXFY010000015.1:73586385-73671385 GCA_030674185.1 Monoplex corrugatus
AAAAGTCCCAGTACATCTATTCCCTTATGACAAACTGAAGAAAAACTTCAGCAATCCCAGAACATAGAAGCATGATGACAAAATGAACAAAGACATGGATGCTGAACAATCCCATACGTATTGACTAGTACTGATACATCCATAGTATCGTGAATGACTGAATAAAGTCATATGTATTGACCAGTGTTATTTTCTGTCATATGAATTTTCAAGTATAATCATCCATCGATCCAGGCAGCGTGTCTGTGTGTTACCTAACACCTTCAGCAACAAACTTAGTGACACCATAGGCTCTAATCCCGTGGTTAGTGGCTTACATGTTTGAAGGTGATGACTGCAGCATTTATTTCATGACCCAACTTGCAGACAAGCTTACCACTGCAGCACTTACTTTATAACCCAATTTGCAGACAAGCTTACCTCTGCAGCACTTACTTTATAACCCAATTTGCAGACAAGCTTACTGCTGTAGCACTCACTTCATGACCCAATTTGCTGACAGATTTATAGCTGTAAGACTCTCTTAATGACACAATTTGTAAAAAGCCTTACAGGCGTCTGACAGCCAATAGATCAGACTTTGTGGGATTTACACTCGTGTAATGACTATGACTGCCATTTTTCTTTTTGTCCTAATTTTTGAGGAATACACGTCAAGAATAGTATATTGCACAAGTGTGATGTAAGAATGCATAGATATGCAGAGATCTGGAAAGAAAGAATGTAAAAAGTTAAGACAAAGAGAGAGAGAGAGAGGAGAGAGAGAGAGAGAGAGAGAGAGATGATGATGATGATGATGATGGTGATGATGATGATGGTGATAATGATGATGATGGTGATGGCAACGGTGATGATGATACCTAATTTTTCAAGGGTATAAGTTGTTAGCTTAAATGCCGTATTTAAAACTATGCGTAGCTTGCATTCTGGGTGTTTTCATGTTTTCGTACGCTGGTTGATTACAGGGTTTCTGACATGTATATTTTGATATTCTGTATGTGTATACACAGGAAGGGGGTCAAGCCACTGGCAGATCTGCACACATGTTGACCTGGGAGATTGGAAAAAATATCCAGCTTTACCCACCAGGCAGATGTGTCGAGATGGATTGATCTCAGGATCTTCCCCAATTGGAAATTTGGTGTTTACTTAGTTGACTCCTCCACCTCTGCCCATCAAGAGTGAGGAGAGAGAGAGAGAGAGAGAGAGAGAGAGGAGAGAGAGAGAGAGAGAGAGAGAGAGAGAGAGAGAGAGAGAGAGGGAGAGAAAATATCTGATGTGTGAATGAGCATTGTGCATTAACCATAGGCTCATATGCAGCACAGAACGATTTGGGAATGTGTGTGTATGCGCATGTGTGTGTGTTGTGGTGTGTTGTGTACGTAAGTGTGTGTGTGTGTGTGTTTTATGTGTGTGTGTATGTGTGTGTGTTGAACAAAAGAAGGAAAGAGAGAGAGAGAGAGGGAGGGAGGGAGAGAAACAGAGAGAGAGAGACACACACAGAGACAGAGACAAAGAGACAGAGAGACAGAGACAGAGACTCACACACACACAGATCCAGCCAGCCAGCCAGACTGACAGAATGGTGATGATGCCAAAACTCCTTTTGAAGCCAGCGATTTTCATGGCTAATGTAAATAAATATTATGTCCTATGTTTTGAAGCCTTCTCTTTCATACTAATTGCTAAGATATTTTTCTTTGCTCATCTTTTTTTTGATCCCAAAACAATACGTAGTAAATGTTGGTTAATTCACTGACAGAATAGGGTGATTTGGTAAGCTTGTTGGTAAGTGTACAATTTTTAGTGCTGGCTAAAAATGTTATGGTTTGAAGTTTTTGGTTTAGTGTACAATTTCAGTGATGGCCATAGATTTTATCGTGTTCCTTTACCAAGTGATAAGTGAATAAGGAAGTTTACACTTTAAGTGATAGCCATAGACTTAATCAGTGCTACTTAATCAAGTGATCAGTAATTTAGTAGGTGTACAACTTTAGTGATGGCCATAGATTGAATCTATGTTGTTTTACCAAGTGATAGGTAATCCAGTAAGTGTACAATTTTAGTGATAGCCAAAGATTTATTCACTGGGTACTTTGTATCAACTGGTGTCTGTGGCTTTTAGACCAGGTGTGGAACAGTCCCGGATTTTCTCTCATATTTTGAGAGTTTCTATTCCATTTACATCAGTCAAAACAAAAGAATGATATTCATACTTTAAATGTGATATGATTCTAAAACAAACTTTATATTTCCAGTATATCTTTCATTGTTTGATCGTTTATAAGTTGTCTTTCGTGTTTCTTCCATTCCACAGAAGGGACATAAAGGAATCAGTTATATATATATGTGTGTTGTGTATGTGTGTGTTGTATGCACAGATACATTTGCGTGCTGAACAATAAAATCATATATATTATATATATATTATATAGATATGTACATATATATATATATTTGTGTGTGTGTGTGTGTGTGTGTGTGTGTGTGTGTGTGTGTGTGTGTGTGTGTGTGTGTGTGTGTGTGTGTGTGTGTGTGTGTTGTGTATGTGTGTGTTGTATGCACATATATATTTGCGTGCTGAACAATAAAATCAAAATTACAAGACTGTAGTCTACACGTGAATAAAGGTCCATGACTTCGATCCATCACTAGAAGGAACACTGCATTATGTCTCCCTGGGATATGTAACAAAGAAAGGAAGCTAGGTGTGATGACGTCATCATTCAATTGTTCACAGGACAATTGCATATGTTGGGTCATTAAAATAGAATGTGGTGACTATGCCATAATCAAGGACAACTGTATAGGTACAGTTTGTTACAGTTTTTTACCCTTACAGAACTTGTTATACACACAAGTTGTGTAAGTTTACTATAGTAATCAGTAAAACGTAAACATGAAAGATCCAAAACAAGTGTGACTGCCCATGCCCAAGCAAACAGGAACCAGAAGAACCAGAAAACCAATGTAAGCGCGTATTTAACAAAACAAGACAAAACAAGCGCAAATTTTCGGCCAACCGGCCTTTGTCAAGCGCGAACGCACGGTCACAAACAGACCACAAACACCAAACAACGGATGATAAAAACAGGACTAAAAACTTTGGTCCCTTTTTATCCACTGGACGAGGCGGCAGGGAAGTTTTTAGTCCTGTTTTTATTATTATCCGTTGTTTGGTGTTTGTGGTCTGTTTGTGACCGTGCGTTCGCGCTTGACAAAGGCCGGTTGGCCGAGAATTTGCGCTTGTTTTGTCTTGTTTTGTTAAATACGCGCTTACATTGGTTTTTTTGTTCTTCTGATTCCTGTAAACATGAAAACCTGTTAAAGATAAGAAAAAAAATTCATGTGTCCAGACTTTGTCAGAGAATGATGGTATGACGAAAGGTTGACAATGTCAGGGTAAGTTCAGGGTGACAAAGTTCAGAGCTAACCCTAACCCTAACCAGCTGGGAGGCACTGTAAAAGTTTAAACTTTTATTGAATTCAAAGTTGAAAAAAAACTGGAATGTTCACAATTGTCTGTGGCTACTATGGTCCCCTCATTTCGAACTGAAGTAGTTGGGTTGTTTTTTGGTTGTATTCCATGTTTGATGAGAACCAGTGGACTGTATTGCTGTGACTGACTGGCTTCCTACCCGCTGGAATTCAAAGCAAGTCTTTAACTATTTTCTGTCTGTATGTAGCCACAACGTTTTCTTTCTATTTCATCTGGCATGCTTCACTCTCCCCTTACTCCTTCATTTCATTTCATGGCGCCAGTAGTAACTCCCAACAGGCTCCTAATGCACCTCAGGAATCAACATCATCTAGTGTGGTGTCAGCAGGAAATAAATGATTTCCAAATAACAGCGGCAATGAAGACAAGCGGCCAGTTTACCTACCAGTGGACACCAGGCGTGCATTGCGTGTCTCACGCCACAGGTGACAAAGGGTTGTTGCAGGAAGGGGACCCAGGGGAACCGGAATGCTGGTCACACACTGACTTCTGGCTGTTTTCTTCTGGTTCCCTTTCTCTTGCATTTCTTTCTTTTCTGTCCTTTGTTTTCTTTTTCTTCTCTCCTTGCTCGTGAACGATTTCAGTGCTACCTGATCAACGTGTTTTCTGTTGGAGAGGTGGAAGGGGGTAGCAAGGGGGAAAGGAGATCTCCTTAACAACAGGCTGGCTTCAAACAGCGAGAGTACAGGTGAACTCATCAGGTGAACATATTTCATCTGTGCCATCATCAGGTGAGTAGATTTCAACCGTCACTTCTTCAGGTGAACAGATTTCAATTGTCCTATCATCAGCTGAGCAAATGTGAGTTACGCTATTGTAGTCACTGGGTTTCCCTCCTCGTGTATTGTCTTTTTGTTAGAGTAGTGATTTCTTTCTTCAGAGTTGCCTCAGTCGATCAGATTTACATCGTTCAATGGTTCAACATTTCTGTAAGTCTCTGTGCGAGTATCTGCACTTGATGCGTGCCCACTACTGTAGGCTGGTGCATTTAGGTGTGTCGGACAGTGATCAAAATTTTATGACGTTCTCGTTGACATGAAACATTTTGTGTTTTCTGTACACGCACATTTGTTTGCGTATGTGAATGTGTGTGTGTGTGTGTGTGTGTGTGTGTGTGTGTGTGTGTGTGTGTGTGTGTGTGTGTGTGTGTGTGTGTGTGTGTCTGTGTGTGTGTGTGTGCATGTGTGTGTGTATGTTTGTGAGTGAGTGTGTGTATGTGTGTGCGCGTCTGTGTGTGTGTCTTTATGTGTGAGTTAGTGCGTGAGTGTATGTGTGTGAGTGAGTGTGTGTGTGTATGTGTGCGTGTGTATGAGTGAGTAAATGTGTGAGTGTATCAAAGCTCCCTGTATCAAAGCGCATACAGTACAAACTAGACACCATGTGCTACAAAAGCCTCAATAACGCAGCCCCTGATTACCTGTCAAGCCTACTTGAGATCTATGTTCCCTCACGTACCCTCCGCTCTGCCTCCGATCCTCTGACTTTTCGCTTTCCACGCACTAAGCTCAATACCTATGGTCCACGAGCCTTCTCTGTTTCTGGTCCACTCTCCTGGAACAAACTTCCTCTCTCAGTCCGTCAGCAACCTACTTTTGCCTCCTTCAAGTCCGCTCTCAAAACTCACCTTTTCTCCTCTGCATAAAATCCTAACCTCACTCAGCCCCCCTCTGCAGCCTGTCTCCGCTCGGAGGGGAATCACTTTGTTTTAATATATAATTGTATATGATGTGCTCTCTGTGGTTTTCCATTGGTTTTATTCTTGCTTTTATTGCTTTTATTCTTTTCTCCCCATTTGTGGCCATGCATGTGTGTGTGTGTGTGTGTGTGTGTGTGTGTGTGTGTGTGTGTGTGTGTGTGTGTGTGTGTGTGTGCGTGTGTGTGCGTGCGTGCGTGTGTGCGTGTGTGTCTTTTCGGCGCTTGGATTTGATTTTGTCGAGATTTGCGCTATATAAATATTGTAATTATTATGTATGCATGTGCGTACGTATGTATGTATGTATGTATGTATGTATGTATGTATGTATGTATGTATGTATGTATGTATGTATGTATGTATGTATGTATACGCTTAGATTTATGTATGTATGTATGTATGCATGTATACGCTCAGCTTAGATTTATGTATGTAAGTATGTAAGCATGTATGTATGCATGTATACGCTCATATGTATGTAGGTATGTATGCATGTATACGCTCAGTGCTTAGATTTGATTTTATCAAGATTTTGCGCTATATAAATAAAATATATTATTATTATTATATAGTAAGTGTGCATATGTGTGCGAGTGTAAGCTTATTAGGAGAAGAGAACATAGGCTTTTTGGACTGTGTATGAGAGGAAACTGTTTAACATATCTTATCAGAAGATTAAACATTTCTTGGTTAACAAGAACATCTTAATGGGTCCACAGGAACTGTGAAGCTTGCTTAGTTTGGTCAATATGCTCTCTATAATTTTCCATTGCTTTTATTCTTTCTCCCGATTTATAGCCATGCGCGCGCGCGCGCGCGCGCGCGCGTGCTCGTGCGTGTGTGTATGTGTGTGTGTATGTGTGTGTGTGTGCGTGTGTGTGCGTGCGTGTGTGTGTGTCTGTTTCATCGCTTAGATTTGATTTTATCAAGATTTTGCGCTATATAAATATTGTAATTATTATTATTATTATAAGTTACCTGCCATGACACACTTTCAAAGACTGCCATTGAGAGTGCCTTAGGGCCTAGAGAGAGGCCTTCTCTGGGTTTGATCACATTAATTATCATGACACTCATTGCAAAATCGCCAATCAAGGTGCTCCAGAAAGAGGCCTTCACTGGGTTGTACAGACAAAGACCACACAGGTTGTCAGATAAATATATCATGCTGACAGTCATGCTGCTCATGGACAATACTGATAAATTCACGTGATGATGCGATGACGACCACTACAAGAAATAAAAGCTTGAAAGTGGCCAGTCAAGGCTGACAAAAACTAAGAAAAGATGATACCTGTTTTCCCCTTTCACCGGTAGACCAGTGCTGCTCCAAGAAAGGGCTCTACAAAAACGTGGAAAGTATTTGGACGTCTTGACAATCCCTGTTCAAAGAACTATAACCACTGGTTGACAGCTTACCTCAAGTTCAAACATATGACTTCCAATATTGATCTTGACCTGTCTCAGATCACCATGGAAAAAGCAATAGTTATCATAAATAACTATTGCAATAGTAATGAAATTTAATTTTGTCCTCGAAATTTGGAATGATTACTTTGTAAAGGTTGTTATTTTTGACTGTAACATAAAGCATACCCACAGACACACACACACACACAGACACAGAGACACATACAAACAGACATGGACACAGATACACACTTTTATATTTTTCAACTATAGTACAGCCATTGTTTCCTGAGTTTTCTTTTGAAATAAAACAGCTTTCTGAGTTGATTTGTGCAATATTTTCATCCATGCAGTAGAGACTGCACATCTGTAGCATTGTAAGAAAAGTAGAACAAAACTGTCATATGAATTTTCAAGTATAATCATCCATCGATCCAGGCAGCGTGTCTGTGTGTTACCTAACAATCTCAACGACAAACTTAGTGACGCCATAGGCTCTAATCCTGTGCTTATTGTCTTACATGTTTGAAGGTGATGAATGCAGCACTTACTTCATGGCCCAATTTGCAGACAAGCTTACCGCTGCAGCACGCACTTTATGACCCAATTTGGAAACAGGCTTATGGCTGTAGGACTCACTTCATGACCCAATTTGTAGAACGCCTTCTAGGTTTCTGGCAGCCAATAGATCAGGCTTGGTGGGATTTACACACGTGTAATGACTATGACTGCCAGTTTTCTTTTTGTCCTAATGCTTTGAGAAGTATACGTCAAGAACATTATATTGCACAAGTGTAATGTAAGAATGCACAGATACGCAGAGACCAAGAAAGAAAGAAAGAATGTTAAAATCTAAGAGAAAGAGGGAGGAGAGAGAGAGAGAGAGAGAGAGAGAGAGAGAGAGGGAGAGAGAGAGAGCGACAGACAGACAGAGAGAGGGAGAGAGAGAGAGAAAGAGAGAAAGAAAGAGAGAGAGAGAAAAGATGATGATGATGATAATGATGGGGAGAGAGAGAGAGAGAGAGAGAGAGAGAGAGAGAGAGAGAGAGAGAGAGAGAGAGATGACGATGATGATGGTGGTGATGATGATGATTATACCTTATTTTCCAACAGTATAAGATATTAACTTAAACACCATATTTAAAATTTCACGTAGCTTCATGCTGGGTGTTTTCATGTTTCTGTAAGCTAGTCGCTGACAGGATCTCTGACATGTATATTTTGATATTCTGTATATGTATACACAGGAAGCGGGTTAAGCTGTTGGCCGGTCTGCACACATGTTGACCCGGGAGACAGGAAAAATATCCAGCTTTAACCACCAGGCAGAGGTGTTTAGATGGATTGATCTCAGGATCTTCCAATTGGAAGTTTGGTGTTTATCTAGTTGGATCTTCCACCCCTGTCTATCAAGAGAGAGAAGGGGAGAGAGAGAGATCTATCAAGAGAGAGAAGGGAGAGAGAGAGAGAGAGAGAGAGAGAGAGAGAGAGAGAGAGAGAGAGAGAGAGAGAGAGAGAGAGAGAAAGAGATCTGATGTGTGAATGAGCACTGTACATCAGCCATAGGCTAATATACAACACAGAATGATTTGGGAATGTGTGTGCACGGGCGCATGTGGTGTGTGTGTGTGTATGTGTGTGCGTGTGCGTGTGTGTGTGTGTGTGTGTGTGTGTGTGTGTGTGTGTATGTGAGGTGTGTGTGTGTGTGTGTGTGTGTGTGTGTGTGTGTGTGTGAAATATAATAAAAGCTCTTTTCTAAATATCAAAAGAGATGTTCTGTCACCAAATTTGTTTTAACTTTGCAGCAAAACCATCAAGAGAAAACCCATAAGAATGCCCAGGGATAAAAGTTTGAGGAAATCTGATAAACAAACTTGGTTATACATGTACAGAAGACACTATTCTAAGTACAGAACACAAAAACGAACTACAAAATATTGTGAATATATTGGAAATAGAAGACAAAAATAAAGTGCTAGAGGTAAATAGCAAGAAAACTTAAGTTCTGGTAATAAGTAAAAAACAAGAAATCCCCTCGTGCAAAATACCTGCAAATGGCACAACATCGAGACAAGCTGATGGGTTTTAAATATCAGGGAACAGTCATCTCACCAGACAGCAGATGCAGAATTGACCAAACTGAAACAACAATCAAAAGAGTGAAAAGCGCTCTTACTAACAAATGCCTATCATTTAACATCAGGAAATGAGTTCTTCAATGTTATATAGAACTATTACTATGGTACGGAAGTGAAGCGTGGACAGTCAACACACAATGTCAGAACAAGATTGAGGCAGCTGAAATATGTTTTCTAAGAAGAATGTTAAGAGTTACATGGACTGCAAAGAAAAGAAACAAGACAGTCTAGAAAGAGGCGACCACAGAAGAACATAAATGAAAAAGGATTATACAGCAAAGAAAACAAACGAGACAGTCTTGGAAGAGGTGTACCCAAAAAAGAACATTAATGAAGAAGATTGGGAAAAGAGAAGCAAGATTTATAGGACATTTTGTAAAGCAAGAGAAGTTAGAGCACCTAGTAACAAAAGGAAAGCTGGAAGGAAAAAGAGCACCATCTAGATCTAGGGAGAAAATATTGGACGGATATGCGGAGTAGATGAAGACAGGAAGGGTGGGACAAAATGTAGATTCGAATTGAGGGCCATGATTGCCAACGCCATGCTGCAGGGGACAGTGATGATATGATGAGGGTGGTGTGTGTGATTGTGTGTGTGTGTTGTGTGTATGTGTGTGTTTGTGTGTGTGGTGTTTTTGTGTGTGTTTGTGTGTGTGTTGTGTGTGTGCCGTGTGTGTGTGGGTGTGTCTGTACATGAGTGTGTGTGTGTGGGGGGGGGGGGCGTGCGTGCGTACGTGCGTGCGTGTGTGTGTGTAAAATGCCACTGTAATCTATCATTCTATCTTTCTTGCTCCCCCCCCACTACCTCTTTTCTTCTTTTTCTAATAAAAGATGAAATAACATGATGGACCATCACCAGGATCACAAACACCACCAGCACCTCAACACCACCATCATCTCCACCAGCGCCACCACTATTAGTACTACTACTACTTCCACCACCACCACTACCGCAACTACTACTACTTCTACCGCCACTTCAGAGGACGATGCAGAAGTTGCACCAGAGTGTAGTGAGTGTTGTCATGGCACTGTATGAGACTGATGTCCAGCAGACAGTACTGACGTTTCAATTGTCAATGTTCTGTGTTATTTATCACTGTGTACCAATGAAACAATAGAGAAAGGACAAGAACAAAGACAACAGACAAAAGACAAGATCAAAGATAATGGGCAAAAATCAAGAACAAAGACAATAGACAAAAGACAAGAACAAGAACAAGAACAACAACAACAACAAACAACAAACAACAAAAACAATAGACAAAAGAGAAGGACAAAGACAATGGCCAAAAGACAAGAACAAAGATGATAGACAAAACTTAAGAACAAAGACAATAGACAAAAGACAAGAACAAAGACAATGGAGAAAAGACAAAAATGACGAAGTGTAAAGAGAGCACAGCCACGAATTGCACTTTCAAGACAAGACAAGACAAGACAAGACAAATCAAGACAAGACAAGACAAGGACAAGACAGGAAGGACAGGAAGGACAGGAAGACAGGAAAGACAAGACAAGACAAGACAAGACAAGACAAGACAAGAGAAACTGCTATATTTTCGACAACATTCTAGAAGACAGAGCGACTGCAGGTGACGTATGTATCTATTTATTTGTCAAGACAGGAGAGAGGTTCTTGCGTGCTGTTTACATCAAGCCTTTAGCCGAAAATAAACCAATCTTACACACTCACGTCAATTATTAACACAACAATTATCTAAATTGCCAGATGTTCAAAAATACACACATGCTCACACACTCACTCACTCACTCTCTCTCACTCTCTCTCTCTCTCTCTCTCTCTCCACACACACACACACACACAAACACACACACACATTCTCTCTCACACATACAACAAAACAACAACAACAACAACAACAAAAACAAAAACAACAGCACCCACAACTACAAACACACATGCACACACACAAACACACACACACACACGCACACACACACTCACATCCACACATCCACTCATATACACACCCACCCACCCACACACACACACACACAGATGCTGACACATCCATACACACACACAGACATTTACACACATGCATACACATACACACACTCGCGCGAGCACGCGCAGCACACACACACACACACACACACGCACACACACACACACACACACACACACACACGTACGCACTCACACACATGTAGACAACAGAGTGGAAGATAAGCTATCAGTTAAAAGGGAGCATGCCGAGATGATGAGACTTTTTTTTTCAGTTGTTGCATGATTGAAAGCAGACTTCCCCCTGTGCTGGTGATGGCAATCTTGCAGGAAATGAGCACAGTTCTGTCGTCTGCTGTCACCGTTCTGTTAATGTGTCTCTGTCTCTCCTAATCAAGTCTGTCTCTCTCCCTGCACACCTGGCCTGTGTGTGTTCCTCTGGCACCTCATGTAATATTCAGCTCCACACAGGCGTCTTGTGGTCATCTGGATTATTTCAAGGTAAACACAGCTGGTCTCTCATCATCATCAGGTGCCCTGCCGCATGGCGTTGGCGACCATGGACCTCTAACCATCTCTATCTCTCGTTGCCCCCAGCATCTCACCCACCCTCCTCATCCCCAGCCACTCTGCAAGTCCGTCCAGCATTCTCTCCCTGGGTCTACCTGGTGCTCTCTTTCCCTCCAGCTTTCCCGTTGTGACAAGGTGCTCCAAATCCCCCTTCCTTATAAAATGGCCTATAAATGTTGCCTGTCTTTTCCTAATCTTCCTTATGAGTGATCTACTTGTGTCTGCCTCCATCAAGACTGTCTCGTTTGTTTTCTTTGCTGTCCATGGAACTCTCAACATTCTTCTTAGAAACCACATCTCGGCTGCCTCAATCTTGTTCTGGCTTTGCTTGCTGACTGTCCACGCCTCGCATCCGTACAACAGTATTGGTTCTATATAACATTCAAGGACTCTCTTTCTGATGTTAATTGAAGGCATTTGTTGGTAAGAATGCTTGTCATCTTCTTGAATGCTGTTTTGGCTTGGCCGATTCTGCCAGCTATTTCCGATGTGCATCTGCCGTCAGATGAAAGGACTGTTCCCAGGTATTTGAATTTATTAACCTGTGTCAAGGTTGTGCCATTTGCTGTTATTTTGCATGATGGGATTTCATGTTTTTTACTGATCACCATGACTTCAGTCTTCCTGCTGTTTAGTTCCAACCCCTTACCTTTGCTTTCTATTTCTAGTATATTCACAAGGTTTTGTAGGTCCCTTTCATTTTCTGCAATTAGCACGGTGTCATCTGCGTACCGAATGTTGTTTATCATTTTCCCTCCAACCTTTAATCCAGGGTCTTCTTCTAGGTTTCTCATGAAACGTAGCTGGTCTCTAGTCAGGTGGAATTAGTTTAAAAGAAAAGACAGGTTTGTGGTCAGATGAACATTATTCAGGCATATACAATTTGAAGGAAACCAGATTTCCGGACAGTGGACATGAATCAGATCAAAGTCAGTTTGAATCTGTGGTGAGGGGTGTGTGTATGTATTTTAAATGGGAACACTAAGTAGTCAGTGGTCAGGTGAGAATTTTCAGGAGTGTAAACGTATTTCCAGAAAATTGGACATGAATCAGGTCAACATTGGGTTGAACCTGTGGTGAGGGGTGAGTGAACACTAAGTCATCTGTGGTAAGGTGAGAATTATTCAGGAGGTACTGTTGTGAGGTAAAGACATTCTAGAAAATTGGACATGATTCAGGTAAACACCAGATGATTTTATGAAGAGGGGGAAGTATTATAAGATGGTTCTGTATGCAAAACAAACAAACAAACAAACAAACAAACAAACAAACAAACAAACAAACAAACAAACAAACAAACAAACAAACGAACAAACAAACAACAAACGAACAAACAAGCAAACAACAAACAACAAACAAACACAAACACACACACAAACAAACAAACAACAAACAAACAAACAAACAAACAAACAAACAACAAACAAACAAACAAACAAACAACAAACAACAAACAACAAACAACAAAACAAACAAACAAACACACACACAAACAAACAAACAACAAACAAACAAACAAACAAACAAACAAACAAACAAACAAACAAACAAACAAACAAGCAAACAGAAAAAGGTCTCAACTTCAAACATTTAAAACGACTCAAGTTTAAGGTAAACATCTTAAGATGTATAAAACATATGTGTCTACCATACCGCTGGATGACTGCAGAGTGGGCCTTGAGATGGTGAGAATCATCTATCTATCTATCTATCTATCTATCTATCTATCTATTTTCTATCTATCTATCTATCTATCTCTTATCTCTCTATCTATCTATCTATCTATCTATCTATCTATCTATGTCTATCCATCTGTCTGTCTGTCTGTCTATCTGTCTGTCTATCTATCTATCTATCTGTCTGTCTGTCTGTCTGTCTATCTATCTATCTGATGTGATGTGATGTGATGTGATGTGACCTGATCTAATCTCATCTAATTTATCTGCATGTGTGTGTATGTACGTGTGTATGTGTGTGTCCGTGTGTATGTGTGCGTGTATGTGTGTATATGTGTGTGTTGTGTTCGTGTGTTGTGTGTGTGTGTGTTGTGTGTGTGTGTGTGTGTGTGTGTTGTGTGTGTGTACGTGTGGCATAAAACGTTCTAATGAAGACTCCACCAGAGGCTACTGGCTGTCTCGTCTGTCTTTGATGAAGGCTGGAGACATAGCTAGACGTGAATGATGATGATCGATATCAGTGATCATAGATAATCGATATACCCATCCCACTCGCCCACAACCTGTCGATAGGGAGGGGTGGTGATGATGATGGGATTTGTGACAGGAGTGAAGAGGCCTCAGGTGATCCACACACAGGCAGCCTCTCTACACTACTCATAGTGAGAAATTGGAACAGAGAAAAGTCTTCGGTTGTTAGTTTTATTGGTGCTATGTTCTTGTTCTCAGAGATAAAGGGAGAGACAGAAGGACAAACGAAAGCGTCTGAAAGGGACTGAATGTCAGAGGCCAGCTGCTGACAGAGATCAACAAAAAGAAAGCTGTAATACGTAGGCCATGCGATCAGAAACAACAAAGCAGATCTGATGTCAACGGTTATGCAGGGGAAAGTTGAAGCAAGGAGAAGAAAGGGATGACTGCACACCTCCTATTTCAAAAACTTCACTGAAGTCTGTGGTCTGAGGATCCAGGAGGTCGCTCACAGATGTCTCAATCGTGTGTCCTGGAGAAGACTTGTGACATCGAGCGTGGCTCCTACCGCTGATCCTGGCGAGGGAGAGAGGTGAGGTGAGGTGTGATCATCTTGTTCTTGTTCATAGTGTTCATATTGCTGGTTGTGGTGATGATAGCATTTGTGTTACATATTATCAGAAAACCACTAAAGTGATACAAGAATACTGTAAAGGCCTACCTAACAGTTGTGTTATTAACACGATCAGCTAGAAAGACACTACCCAGAACACAGCTTGTTGGTGACAGCAGTGCATGCAAGGCACACTCATATTTAAACAACAAAGAGCAGTTGCTATTCACTAAAAGAAGGATTGGCTGAAATACAAAATGGGTCACAGGTCTCCTTCCCATGCAGTTGCCTACAGAAGAACACGTACCTCAAAAAGAGACCCATATTAGGCGATGAAGGCCAGTGTTCATACTCATCAGCTGGATCAACAGGAGTGTCCGTCATTTTTATCACTGTCAGAAAGTCATCACTATAGAAAAACCAAACACTCTCAGGTTTGATCCTGCGTTCAAAAAGCGTGATATTTATATGGACACATTGGGTTTTTGTCAGCTGTCTGTGTGCACAGATTGCTGTAATTTGTGCACTCTGTTAACACCAACTGTGATGGCAGTCTTACCTAGTAATATCACACAATATCATATAATAATGTCACACAATATCATACTGTAATATCACATATCATACAGTAATGTCATACAATATCATACAGTAGGTGCACACAGTACAGTGATGTCGCACAATAGCATGAAATAATGGCACACAAATCATACAGTAATGGCACACAATAGCAGACAGTAATGTCACGCAATGCACACAATAGCAGACAGTAATGTCACGCAATGTCATACAGTAATGTCACATAATACCATACAGTAATGTCAGACAATATCATACAGTAATGTCACATAATATACAGTAATGACACACAATATCAAACAGTTATGGCAATATAGGGCAATGACCAGGTATTTACAGTGTGTCAGACTGTGATATGCATAATTGGACCAGTGTGTGGGAAAGACAAGTTTGTTGCTATTGCCCATCGTCCTCGTTCCAAGTGTATGGTGATGAAAAAGACGGATGGCTGACACAGTTTGCCAGGCAGTCTAGACTGGATTAAATCAATCCTGTTTTGGCGTTTTTGTTGAAGAGAGATATATTCAAAGCGTAATCCTCTCCAGGCAGATGAATTACAATGTCTGGCATTTGAGAGAACAGGACATTAAAGAGAAAATTGCGGCATTTAAAGTGAACTGTCGCCAGGATGTCGGTTACGGCTGCCCACAGGGGTTAGAGGTGATTAGTCTGCTATTGTGTGCCATTACTGTCTCACTCTTATTTGGTCTCTTCCCATTTTCTCCTCATTCTCATTTAGTCTGCCAGTGGCAATTGTGAAGGTGAAGGTCATGCACCACGTGATAAGACACGCCAGTTGTGTTTTGTTGTTTTATTTTTCCCAGAGCGTGTGTGGTAGAAAAATGAGGATGAGTTACCTGTGGGGAAGAGGGAGGGAAAATATATAGCATGAAGTAGGGGGAGGGAATCAGGGGGTAGGAGAGGAGAGAAGTGGAGGAGTGTGGAGAAAGGTCTTCCATGGTGTGACAGATGGCATACATGACTCAAAACTACTTACAGAGAAACGTCTGTTGATTCTCATTATTTTGTAAATGAGTAAATAAACCACATAAACAGATAATAATAAATAAATAAATAAATAGATTTAAATAAACAAATAATTAAATGAAGGTATCATAGGCATTGCTAGTACTGTTGTACAGTTGCGAGGCGTGGACAGTCAACAAGCAAAGCCAGAACAAGATTGTGGCAGCCCAGATGTGGTTTCTAAGAAGAATGTTGAGAGTTCCATGGACAGCAAAGAAAACAAACGAGACAGTCTTGATGGAGGCAGACACAAGAAGATCATTCATAAGGAAGATTAGGAAAAGACAAGCAACATGTATAGGCCATTTTATGAGGAAAGGGGAATTGGAGCACCTGGTCACAATGGGAAAGCTGAAGGAAAAGAGAGCACCGGGTAGAGCAAAGGAGAAGACGGACTTGCAGAGTGGCAGGGGACAAGGAGGGTGGAAGAGATGCTTGAGGCAACAAGTGATAGAGACAGATGGAAGTCCATAATCGCCAACACCATGCGGCAAGGCACCTGATGATGATGATGATGATGATGATGATCGGCAATAGGTTTCTGTCGTCCATGACTCAAAGATATCACAGACAACATGTTTGTGTTGTCCATGACTCAGAGATCTCACAGACAACATGTTTGTGTTGTTCATGATTGAAAGATATCAAAGACAACATTTTGTGTTGTTCATAACTCAAAGATATCACAGACAACATGTGTGTGTTGTCCATGACTCAAAGATATCGCAAACAACATGTTTGTGCTGTCCATGACTCAAAGATTTAGCAGACAATATGTTTCTGTTGTCCATTACTCAAAGATATCACAGACATGTTTTGTTGTCCATGACTAAAAGATATCACAGACACCACATTTGTGTTGTCCATGACTCAAAGATATCACAGACATTTTTGTGCTCCCATGACTCAAAATTTTAACAAACAACATTTGTGTGCTGTCCATGACTCAAAGATCTCGCAGACAACATGTTTGTGGTCTATGACTCAAAGATATCACAGACAACATGTGTGTACTGTCATGACTCAAAGATGTTGCAGACATGTGTGAGTTGTCCATGACTCAAAGATCTTCCAGACAACATATTTGTGTTGTCCATAACTCAAAAGGTGTAACAAAGAACATGTGTGTATTGTCTATGACTCAAAGATGTAACAGACAATATGTTTGTGTTGTCCATAACTCAAAAGGTGTAACAAAGAACATGTGTGTGTTGTTCATGACTCAAAGATCTAACAGAAAATTTGTAACAAACAAATGTTTGTGTTTCACGAGGATCCAACACATGACATCCACAATTATCAAACGAGCAGGATCTCTACACGCAAAGGGAGGCAATTAGAGGGATGGTTTCAGGGGCAACATGTAAAGTTATCACAATGATATAATTTCCAACGTTACAACACAGAGATGGCGTTTATTGTTCCAGACAGAATTAGAGTGTGAATAGCCTCCCTTGTCAGAGGAAGTAACTCTCGGCAGTTATCATTGGCGAGGTTTGCAGCAGCAGTAATGATGTCAGTGACGACGTGATTGATGATACGACGACGTAACTGATGCGATGACTGGTGTCATGATGACAGATAGAAACGTGTGTGTTATGATGACAGATAGAAACGTGTGTGTTATGATGACAGATAGAGACGTGTGTGTTATGATGACAGATAGAAACGTGTGTGTTATGATGACAGATAGAAACGTGTGTGTTATGATGTCAGATCTAAGCGCCACAATGTGTCCACTAGAGCTATGTCCTCTGCTTTGATTTGTGGTGGACAGACAGGGGAGACTAGCGTCCTGTTCATAGACTTATCTCCCCTATTTAACAGCAGCATGTTGACAAACTCATCTCCCCCCTCATTCACTTTGTGACAGACAAAGAGACTAGAAATATGTTGACAGATCTGTCTCCCCTGATTCAGTTTGTGACAGACAGACAAGGAGACCAGAAATATGTTGACAGAGATCTCCCCTGATTCAATTTGTGGCAGACAAGGGAGAATACCAATATGTTTAAAGACTTATGTCCCCTGATTCAAGTTGAGGGGACTAACAGACACAGGAGAACAACATTTTTTTCTCAATAGCAGTTTCAACAGACCCACAGACAATCGCATTGACTGTTAACTGACAGACAAACAGACATTGGAGGAGACAGGGGGTGGGAAGACAGCTTGATAAACAAGGTAACGTCTTTTTTCGTCTGGACCCTCATCCTGTAGGAAGCTACATCATTTAATCTATCCCCCCTGATTCAAGTGGAGGGGAACAGACCAAGAGACAAAGGCATTGACTGTTTAACTGACAGACGAAGAGATGGTGGAGGAGATTGGTGGGTGGGAAGACAGGTTGATAGATAAACAATTTACATGTCTCTTTCATCTGGACCCTAGTCAGGAAGCTACATCATGTAATCTAACTCATCAGCATCGTCGCCATGTGGTCGTTGGAGGATTGAGTTGACATAGCAGTAGTACATCATCAAGTTGACCAACACAGCTATCATTTCCTGATCAAATTGACCAACTCAGGCCTCAGTTTCTCATAAGTTGACCAACGCAGCTCTCATTTCCTCATCAACTTGATCACCTCAGCTAACAATTCCTTATCAAAGGAACCAACTCAGCTCTGTTTCTCATCAAATTATCCAACTCAGTTCTTCATTCCACATCTACGTGACCAACTCAGCTCTCAGCACCTCATTAAATTGAATGAGCCCTCGGTATCTTATACAATTGACTAAATGACCACTCAGTACTTCATCTAAGTGACTGAGCACTCATTTTTTTATCAGTCTAAATGATCACCCAATACAACACCTAAATGAGTAACCAAGCATTCAATACATTATCTTAATAACTAACTGAGTACTGAGTAGCTCACCTAAATGACAAAGCGAGCTCTCAATACCTCATCTAAATGTCTAATTGAGCATGCAGTACCAAACCCTATTGACCATCTAAGCACCTAATGCCTCATCTAATCGATCAGTCAAGCAATCAGTATTTAACTTAAATGACTAACCGAGCACTCAGTACATCACCTAAAGGATCATTGAACATTCACTAAGTGCATTGAGCACTTGAATGGTCATTGAAGTGACGTCTATACACCCTGTGGAGTGCTGCCACCTAATGTTTGGTGTCTTATTCTGCATGTGTGTTGTTATTCCTCTCTTGGTATCTGGGGCAGCAGGTCTAACAGGATCTACACAGAACGAAATGGTCGTAACCTGTTTTGAAACATCTACGACCTTCTTTGAGGATGACCTACAAGCTGGTACAACACTGTGAAAGCATACAGGATCTACAAGCTGGTACAACACTGGAAGCATACATGATCTACAAGCTGGTACAACACTGGAAGCATACAGGACCTACAGACTGGTACAACACTGGAAGTATACAGGACCTACAGACTGGTACAACACTGGAAGTATACAGGATCTACAGACTGGTACAACACTGGAAGTATACAGGATCTACAAGCTGGTACAACACTGGAAGCATACAGGACCTACAGACTGGTACAACACTGGAAGTATACAGGATCTACAGACTGGTACAACACTGGAAGTATACAGGACCTACAGACTGGTACAACACTGGAAGCATACAGGACCTACAGACTGGTACAACACTGGAAGTATACAGGACCTACAGACTGGTACAACACTGGAAGTATACAGGACCTACAGACTGGTACAACACTGTGGAAGTATACAGGACCTACAGACTGGTACAACACTGGAAGTATACAGGACCTACAGACTGGTACAACACTGGAAGTATACAGGACCTACAGACTGGTACAACACTATGAAAGTATACCGGATCTACAGACTGGTACAACACTGGAAGTATACAGGATCTACAGACTGGTACAGCACTGGAAGTATACAGGATCTACAGACTGGTACAACACTCTGGTGGTATATATTATCTACAGACTGTGCAACACTCTGGTAGTATACAGGATCTACAGACTGGTACAACACTGGAAGTATACAGGATCTACAGACTGATACAACACTGGAAGTATACAGGATCTACAGACTGGTACAACACTCTGGTGGTATATATTATCTATAGACTGTGCAACACTCTGGTAGTATACAGGATCTACAGACTGGTACAACACTGGTAGAATACTGGATCTACATACTGGTACAACACTCTCGAAGTATACAGGATCTACATACTGGTACAACACTGGAAGTATACAGGATCTACAGACTGGTACAACACTCTGGTGGTATACATTATCTACAGACTGTGCAACACTCTGGTAGTATACAGGATCTATAGACTGTACAAAACTCTGGAAGTATTCAGGATCTACAGACTGGTACAACACTCTGGAAGTATACAGGATCTACAGACTGGTACAACACTCTGGTGGTATACATTATCTACAGACTGTGCAACACTCTGGTAGTATACAGGATCTATAGACTGTACAAAACTCTGGAAGTATACAGGATCTACATACTGGTACAACACTCTGGTAGTATACAGGATCTACAGACTGGTACAACACTTTGGTAGTATACAGGACCTACAGACTGGTACAACACTCTGGTAGTATACAGGATCTACAGACTGGTACAACACTCTGGAAGTATACAGGATCTACAGACTGGTACAACACTCTGGTAGAATGCTGGATCTACAGACTGGTACAACACTCTGGAAGTATACAGGATCTACATACTGGTACAACACTCTGGTAGTATACAGGATCTACAGACTGGTACAACACTCTGGTAGTATACAGGACCTACAGACTGGTACAACACTCTGGTAGTATACAGGACCTACAGACTGGTACAACACTCTGGTAGTATACAGGATCTATACACTGTGCAACACTCTGGAAGTATACAGGATCTACAGACTGGTACAACACTCTGGTAGTATACAGGATCTACAGACTGTATAACACTCTGGTAGTATACAGGACCTACAGACTGGTACAACACTCTGGTAGTATACAGGATCTATACACTGTGCAACACTCTGGAAGTATACAGGATCTACAGACTGGTACAACACTCTGGTAGTATACAGGATCTACAGACTGGTACAACACTCTGGTAGTATACAGGATCTACAGACTGGTACAACACTCTGGTAGTATACAGGATCTACAGACTGGTACAACACTCTGGTAGTATACAGGATCTACAGACTGGTACATTATTCTGGAAGCATACATGATTTACTGGTACAACACTCTGGGAGGGTCATCAAGGACTACTTTTTCTCCCTATCCTGACAAAGTTCCATTTTCAGCAGTGTCTGCTTCAAAGATGTCTGTCTCACGTATATTGTTATAGACCAGATAATGAATTCTGTTAAGGACATTTACTCTGTTTGAATGAAGGAGACAAAAACATGATTCTTCTTTGATAAACACCCATGAGTCATCTAACCAGCACACCAATTAACCAATCAACCAGGTTAACATGGAAACAGCTGACAGGCCAATCAACTGACTATCCAATTTACCAACCAAGTAACCCATCAACCTCTACTCAACAAATTATGTAACTGACCATAACATGACATGGACTCCCCAACCAATCCAATGCATACTGATCTTCAGCGCCATGTGGAGTTTGACGTGACATAGATGACCAATGCTGGAAGCACACCATGTTTTTTTTTCTGCAGGCACTACATGGGAAAGAATCCTAAGTTCTGCTTTTGCCAGTTCCTCTTTTGTTGAATAATAACTATTCTCTGCTGCTCTAATCTGAGTGTTTCCTTCCTGCACTGCTGGCATTAGCATACTCTGTTGCAAGAAACATTTTTCCAGTTGGTGATGTTGATGCTGCAGAACATAAAGATAGCCTTCAGAGTAATCTTGAGTTACCTAAATAGTCTTCCCTGACCATGGTGTCCTTGTTTTACTTCTCCAAATCAAGCATCTTTGAAATATGGTTACCTTCCATACAACTAACCAGCCCACTGACTAACCAAATCAACCAACCAAACTAGGAAAGAACTAACCAATCAACTAACCAACTGACTAACCAATTGTCTATCCAAACTAATTAAATGTAAACGAAAAGGCAAATCAGTTATTAAAAAGGAAACTCACTCATCCATCCAAACAATCAGCAGGCAACCAAACAAAACTGTAACACAAGGTAAAGACATTCCCAAAGCATAATGTGTAGTGATGTGGAAGAGATCACACTATTCCTGGATCACCTTTCTGAGGACAGTACCCATTCCTCTGCATGCTGCTTTACCTTGCCCAACCCTTAACAAATACCTATACACAGGCAACTGTATGGGATACACTCCAAGTTTACAATATTTCATTGGAAAGAGTTTTATATTCAAAACTAATATTTTTCAAGACAGGAGACTTTATGAAAAGCCTTACTTCATGAATGAAAAACACAAATCCTAGTTTTCCTGCTATTCGGTAAACATGCATGCTGTGTAATAATTTTTGTTTTACTTCAGACAAAAAGATTTCCAGTTTAACCCAGTAGTAGAGATTGCAATGCTTTTGGATGCCAGATTAACTGTGAATAGATGAAATTGTGACCTAACATTTTTGCTGGAAGGGATGGAAGAGAAACCATCTTCGTTTTCAAAAACAAAGCAGCCTAACAGTTTATTGATCAGTCAAAGGGGGCGTACTGAACATTTCTGTTTTTTAATCAACAAGATCACAGCCTAACGTTTTTGCCTTCATTGATGCTGGCAGAAGGAGACAGATCATAGCCTCCACCCCTGTCCCTATTCAACATTTTGGAGCTAAAAACAGCGCTGTCTATAAACCCCTGCTGTTAGACGGATGGGATGGCCACGTGATTTATATCTTATGACGTCATTACTGTCCACACAAACAAGGTGTTAGTGGTTATTATGTGATACGGGCCACACCCCTCTTCTGCACTTCGTCTCCACCCTCCTCCACAATTGCATCCACAGTGGGCCATCCTGGAAGGGACATAATGCAGCAGGAGGGAAAAGAACTAATAGAGTTAAGCCCCCATTGAGGGAAGTAATTATGAGCTTGGAGCGCTCATGTCATTATCTGCCCATGTCTGCACGTTTTCAGCGGTTAACAAAAAGTCTTTTGATTGAATCACTCCTCACCTCTCTGGATTTTGTCCAGACGTCCATACAGAGAGAGAGAGAGAGAGAGAGAGAGGAGAGGAGAAGAAGAGAGAGAGAGAGAGAGAGAGAGAAGAGAGAGAGAGAGAGAGAGAGAAGAGAGGAGAGAGAAGAGAGAGAGAGAGAGATGGTGCAGGAAAGAAAAACAAAGGGAAAGGCAAATTGTTGTCTTATCAAATATCACAGACCACGTGGATAATGAAATCCATGTTCATCACGTAAATCGATACATGGGATGCATGTGTATGTTGGTGTCGTGAGCGTAAGGTTGTAGGGGAGTGGATTGAAGCAGATAATAATGCATCATTGAAATCCTGGGCCCTGCTACTAGCTTGTTCCTATTCTGACATCATAGCTGTGTTGTTCTTTCATCGTTTTCGTTGAGCTCTTTCCATTTTCGTTCAGACACTTCAGTGATTTCTAATGACTTGTGATTTTTATCATCACTTGCTTCATTGAACACTGCAGTCTTTGCCTTTATCAGAACATTTAAAATTAAAAACATCACTCAAATGCAGAGAATTGATGAAGATGCTGATAACAATAATAATGGGAAAAGACAGTGAAAACAAGAAAAACAACAAATAATTAAAAGTAGTGATACAAATAACTATAATAATAATGGTCATAATGAAATAAAAGCAATAAAAGATAACAACAACAACAAGAACAACAATAATGATAATAATAATAAAATAATAATAATAAGAACATCAACAACTACAAAAACAACAACGACAACAACGATGATGATGATAATAATAATAGCAACAATAATAATAACAAACACAATAATAATAATAATAATGATAATAATAATAATAATAATAATATAATGATAACATTAATAACAATAATTGGTCTCTACCAGTGCGCAATGAGTCACCCAATCTACCAATCTGCCAGAGTGTCAAGTTCATTTTCATTTTTGTTAGTTTTATCTTATTTCTAGTCATGCCCTGTGTGAGTGTTCAATCTGTCATGTAGTTGAGATGTCTTAACAATATGTGATGGAACTACCACCAGCTTCAGTGGCTCATTGTCCATGTTCTTGGTTTTTCCCCTGAGAAAGGAACATTGGCCACTGTTCTATGAAATGTAAACAACATACAATGATGTCACTTGTTTTGGGAACCTCCTTGTGGAAGACATATGACTGATTGTTACTCTAAAAGATTGCTATGATCTTTATCTCTTGTTTTCCCTTTTACGTTTTTGCATGTCTTTTTAAAGTTATGTTTGTGTATGTGTTCACAGACCAGGACTTAATCCTGTCTCAAAGATTTTATTATGTCACAGGCCAGACAGCTATTTTTGTCTCACAGACTTTGTTTTTCTTTCTTTGTTGGCATATTATCATCACCCTTCTCTAAGGTAGACAATCAGCCACGCTCTTTTTATGTTGGACAAGAGTCCATTACCTTGTTTTAATTCAGACTGCATTCTATGTGTAAACAACACATACAGATATGTCACCAGCCTACTTTCGGTAATAGCGTGACGTGTCAAGGGTTGATATGGATGTGGGTGTCAGAGTGTAACTCAAGTCACTAGTTTGCGTCTGTAGATCGCTAATGAATTCTCTCACCATGACAATAGTCATCCTAACTGACCATTACAGAAAATCAGAGCCTGTCATTATTGTCCCCTCTGCCTTTTTTCCTTCCCCCATGATAGAGGCTTAAGGTGGCAGCAGAAGACAAGACACACCCACATTAACCTCCAAATCACCGAGGGGTCAGTGAGGGAAGCTATCATCAGTTTCACATCAATCAATTTGTCTACGTTCGATGGTTACCGTTGGTGTTCATTGTCAGTGGTTGTACAGTGTAGGCTGTAAAGAGTGAATGAGGGGGGGGGGGAGGTCACTCTGTCATTGGTTACACAGAGGAGGTGTGGGCTGACATAGCGTGGGTGTCACTATGTCCATGTGACTGACAGCACGTCACTATCTACATGTCGTTCTTTTGGTCTCAAGGACAACGCCCAGTTTTTGACCTGACTCAACAATATTAGCATCATGTTAACACATCATAATCCCTGTAGGTTGTCATGTCATTTGGCATCATGGCATCATGTCTTATATATATCTATATCTATATATATATATATATCTATATATTATATATATATATATTAAAGAGAGAGAGAGAGAGAGAGAGAGTGAGAGAGAGATATTATAGTATGTATATTTATACATTATTTGATAGTAAGATACTTTACATTCCAAACACTACTCTTAGCTAGTGCATCATAGTTTTCATAGTTTGGAACCTTCTCAGATAAAACAATACTGATATGGGATGACCACTTTTCAAATTGCAGAATACATCCCATTCCCCTCTGTCATCATATTTGCCTCCCTTCTTCCCATTTCTTACCATTACTCACAAACACATTATGATTTCTTTATAGTCCTTTTCCTTTTGTCCCATTGGATGAAGCAGCAAGGAAGTTTCAGTCTTTTTCTCCTTATTTTTGTATTTGGTGTTTGTTCGTTTGTGTTCGTATATTTGCGCTTGACAAAAGCCAGTTGGCCGCAAATTTGTGCCTGTCTTGTCTGATTATATTAAATACGCGTTCTGATTCTATTTTTGTTTTTCTGGTTACTGTTTGCTTGAAAATGGGCAGTCGAAGTTGTTTTGGAAAACAGGACACGATAAGACATGTTAAACTTAAAGCTTCAAACACTTTATTATTTAAGGAAAATAATACACTTGACCTGAGTGCTATCTGCATGGAAAACAACAGAAGAAAACGGTGATGAAGACTAAACAAGACAAGACAAGACAAGATAATCAAGAGAAGACATGACAAGACAAGACAAAGCAGACAAGACAAGAATGGACAGACAAGATAAGACATTACAAGACAAGTTTCCTTTTTTCAGCAAATTCCAGAAAAGAATAACCGCAGGTTAAACATCTATATATTTTGCTGTCAAGCTAACAGAAAAGTTCTTGCGTGCTGTTTACACCAATCCTTTGTCCAGAAAAAGACTGCATTTGCACACTCAAATCAATTATTAACACAACAATTATCTAAATAGGCAGATGTTGAAACACACACACGCACACACACACACACACACACACACACACACACACACACACACACACACACACACACACACACACACACACACACACACACACACAAACACACACCAGAATGGAGGATAAACTATTAGATTAAAAAAAAGCAAAGCTTGAGGATAGACCTTCTTTTCATATTTTTAAAACTGTTTCATGATTGAAAGCAGACTTCCTGTGTGGTAGTGATGGCAATCTTGCAGGAAATGGACAGTTCTGTTGTCTGCTGCTACCGTTCTGTTCATGTGTCTCTGCCTCTCCTAATCAAGTCTGTATCTCTCCCCACACACCTGGCCTGTGAGTGCTCCGTCCTCTGGCACTTCATGCAGTATTCAGCTCCACACAGGCGTCTTGTGGTCATATGGATTATTTCAAGGTAGACACAGCTAGTCTCTAGCCTGGTGGAACTAGTTGAAAAGAAAAGAAAGCTTTGTGGTAAAGCGAAAATTATTCAGGCATACATTATTTGAAGGAAACCAGATTTCTGGACAGTTAAGCGTAAATCAGATCAAAATCAAATTCAGTCTGTCGTGTGAAAGGGGGGGGGGGGGGGGGTTGAGTATCTTAAGGCAAACTTTAAGTGGTCTGTGGTCAGGTGAAAATTATTCAGGTAAGTACTGTCTTAAGATAAACGTATTTCTAGAAAGTTGGACATGATTCAGATCAACATCTGGTTGAGTCTGTGGTGAGGGGTGAGTATGTTAAGTGAACATTCACTGAATGGTTTGTCATCTGATGAAATTTATTCAGGAGTACTATGTTAAGGCACATAGATTTCTAGAAAAGTTGGACATGATTCAAGTAAACACCAGATGATTTTATGGAAAGGTGGAAGCATTGTAAGACGTTTCTGCACGTAAAATAAGACGTCTAAAAACCAATATCTGAAATGACTGAACTTTAAGATGAACATCCCAAGACATATAAATATATATTCAACCATACTGCTGGATGCGTGCAGAGTGGGTTTTGAGATGGTGAGTCTGTTGAAAAGTGCGTGCCATTCAAGGTGATCAGACCATATTAAAAATGACAACAGTCTTCGGGGTGTGAAGTGTGTGTGTGTTGTGTGTGTGTGTGTGTGGTGTGTGTGGTGCGTGGTGCGTGCGTTGTGTGTGTGTGTGTGTGTGTGTGTGTGTGTGTGTGTTGTATGTGTGTGTGTACGTATGACAAAACGTTCTAAAGAAAACTTCACAAGAGGCTACTGGCTGTCTCGTCTGTCTTTGATGAAGACCAGAGACATAGCTAGAGGTGAATGATGATAATGAGTATCAGTGATCACAGAGAATCAATGGCTATTCCCTCCACCTCACCTCTCCCACAATCTGTTGACATGGGGGAGGGAGGTGATGATGATGAGATTTGTGTCAGGAGTAAGGAAGGCCTCAGGTAATCCACACACAGGCAGCCTCTCTACACTGGTCATAGTGAGAAATGGGGAAGAGAAAAATCTTGGATTGTTAGTGTTACTGTTGCTGCTATCTTTCTGTTGCTGTTCTCAGTGTTCATACTGCTGGCTGTTATGATGATAGCCTTAGTGTTATATATGATCAGAAGACCACTAAAGCAAAACTGTAAAGGCCCATTTTAGCAGTTGTGTGATCAACACCATCAGCTATGAAGACACTGCCCTAAACATAGCTTGTTGGTGACAGCAGTGAGTCCAGGGCACAATCACATTTGAACATCAAAGAACAGTTGCTATTCAACAAAGAAGGACTGGCTGAAGCACAACCAGGGTTGTCCCTTCCATTAAGTGGCCTACATAAGAACATGTACCCCAAAAAGAGACCCATACCAACAAACATCATCATCCATCTCCATCATCGTAGACGACGGTGGGAGCTCTACTCTTTGTCATGAAAGATCACCAGATGACATGGTCTCTGCACATGTGTATGATGTCATGGAGCCCGAGTTTGCAGGCATCAGCGATGTTGTCCATGAAGGATTTTACTGGCCTGACCCATACTAGGCAATGGAAACTAGTGTTCCCATTCACCAGCTGGATTGATGGGAGCGTCCGTCATTATCATCGTTGTCAGAAAGTCATCATTGTAAAAAAACAAAACAAAACAAAAACAAAAACAAAACACTGTCAGGTTTATCCTGGGTTCATGCAGTGTGACATGTTGGGTTTTGTCAGGTGCCTGTGAGTACAGATTGCTGTGCTTTGTGCGAGCTGTAAATACTGACTGATGGCCAGTTGTAGAGATTGCAAAGTTTTTGGATGGCAGTTTAACTATCAGTAGATGAAATTGTGACGCAACTTTTTCAGTGGACAAGATGAAAAAGAAACAATCTTCGTTTTCACTAAATGACAAAGTGACCTAACTTTTTATTGATTAGTCAACCAGGCTGTACTGAACATGTCTATTCAACAAGACCGCAGCCTATCGTTTTTCACCTTCATTGATGCTGGCAGAAGGAGACAGATCATAGCCTCCACCCCTGTCCCTATCCACCATTTCGGAGCTAAAAACAGCACCGTCTATAGACCTCCTGCCGTTAGACGGATGGGATGGCCACGTGATTTATATCTTATGACGTCATTACAGTCCACACAAACAAGGTGTTAGTGGTTACCGTGTCATATGGGCCACGCCCCTCTTCTGCATTTTGTCTCTATCCTCCTCCACAAATGCATCCACAGTGGGCCACCCTGCTAGGGACATAATGCAGCAGGAGGAGAAAGAACTAATAGAGTTAAGCCCCCATCAAGAGAAGTAATCATGAGCTTGAAGCGCTCATGTCATTATCTGCCCATGTCTGCACGTTTTCAGCGGTTAACAAAAAGTCTTTTGATTGAATCACTCCTCACCTCTCTGGATTTTGTCCAGACGTCCATACAGAGAGAGAGAGAGAGAGAGAGAGAGAGAGAGAGAGAGAGAGAGAGAGAGAGAGAGAGAGGAAGAGAGAGAGAGAAGAGAGAGAGAGAGAGATGGTGCAGGAAAGAAAAACAAAGGGAAGGGAAAGGTGTTGTTTTATCAAATATCACAGACCATGTGGATAATGAAATCCATGTTCATCATGTAAGTCGATACATGGGATGCGTGTGTGTGTTGGTGTGATGAGTGTACGGTTGTAGGGGAGTGAAGTGAAGGAGTTAAAAAACAGCATCTTTGAAACACTGGTCCCTGTTGATGACTTGTTCCTGTTCTGACATCATAGCTGTGTTGTTCTTTCATAGTTTTCGTCGAGCTTATTCCATTTTCCTTCAAACACTTCAGTGATTCATAATGACTTGTGATTTTTATCATCATATGCTACATTGAATACTGCTGTCTCTGTCATTATCAGAATATTTAAATTGACAAATGACACAAATGCAGAGGAATGCTGATGATGATGATAGCATTAAAAATGAAAACAAAAACACAATAATTACAAAACGAACAATGATAGTAATATCAATGACAATGATAATAATAACAATGAAAATAATAGTAATAATAATGATAACAAAAATAATGAATAATAAAAGATAACAAGAAGAGGAGAACAATAATAATCATAATATATTGATAATGATAATATTGATAATATAATAATTGTAATAATAATGATAACAATAATAATGTACAATAATAATAATAATAGTAATAATAATAATAATAATAATTGCTCTCTACCAATGCACACTGAGCCACCCAAACCACTCTGTTTTGTCAGAATGTACAAGTTCATTTTGAACTTTATGCTAGTTTTATTATCTGATTTGTACTTGAGTACATGAGCCTTGTGGGAGTCTTCAGTCAGTCATATATGTGATGTGTCTGAACAATATGTAATGGAGCTACCACCAGCTTCAGTGTTGTTGGTTTTCCTCTCTAGAAGGGAACTTTGGCCACCATTCCGAAGAAATCTAAACAACACTAAATGGCGGTCACTTGTTTTGGGGAACCCTCCTTGTGGAGGACATAGAGACTGACAGCGTTACTCTGACAGGATTGCTCTACCTTTATGTCCGTTTTCCCCTCTTATTTGTTCACATGTCATCTCAAAGTTATGTCTGTTTGTGTGTGTTCACAGATCAGAAGTTTAATTCTATCTCACTTTTTCTTTTGTCACAGGCCACACAGCTAATTTTGTCTCAAAGGTCGTGTTTTTCTTTCTTTGTTAGCATGAAATCACCAGCCTTGTCTAAGGCAGAAAAACAGTCATGCTGTTTTTATGTTGGACTAGAGTCCATTTCCTTGTTATTTATATTGCATTTTATGCGTAAAACATTATAAAGATTGTCAGCAGTCTATTGTAGGTAATAGCGTGACGTTCCAAGGGTTGATGATGGGTATGGGTATCAGAGTGTAACTCAGTCTGTTGTGTCTGTAGATCACTAATGAATTCTCTCACCATGACAATAGTCATCGTAACTGACCGTTACAGAAATGAGAGCCTGCCTTTATTTGCCACCCCCCACCCCCACCCTGCCCTCCCACCCTTTTCTATGATAGAGATATAAGGTGCCAACAGAAGACAAGACACGCCCACACAAACAGCAAAGTCACCGAGGGGTCAGTGAGGGCAGCCATCATCAGTTTCACGTCAATCAATTTGTCTGTGTTTGATGGTTACAGCGGTTTTCATTGTCAGTGGTTGTACAGTGTAGGCTGTAAAGAGTGAATGGAATGTGGAGGGGGGGGGGTGTAATTCACTCTGTCAGTGGTTACACAGTGGAGGTGTGGGCAGACATAGCGTGGGTGTCACTTTGTCCATGTGACTGACAGCACGTCACTATCTGCATGTCGTTCTTTTGGTCTCAAGGACAACGCCAATCTTTTGACCTGACTCAACAATATTAGCATCATGTAACGCACCATAATCCCTGCAAGTTCTCATATCATTTGGCATCATGTCATCGTGTCTCAGATAGATGGATAGCTAGCTAGCTAACTATATAGCTAGAGATAGCTAGGTTGATAGATATATAGATACATCGATAGATGGGGAGAGAGAGAGAGAGAGAGAGAGAGAGAGAGAGAGAGAGAGAGAGAGAGAGAGAGAGAGAGAAGAGAGATTGTATGTGTGTGTACATATGTATGAATTTCTATGTATATTTGTGCTTTATTTGATAGTAAGATACTTTACATTCTGAAAACTACTCTTAACTAGTGCATCATAGTTTTCACAGTTCTAGCCCTGGACCCTCTTCAGGAAAAAAACAATACTAAAAATGGCATGACCACTTTTTTCAAATTGCAGAATCCATCTCACTTCCCCTCTGAAATCATATTTGCCCCCCATCTCCCCATTTCTTACCATTATTTGCAAACACATTATGATTTTCATTTTAGTCCTTTTGTCCCACTGGACGAAGCAGCAGGGAAGTTTCAGTCTTTTTCTCCTAATTTGTGTAATTGGTGTTTGTTCATTTGTTATCTTATATTTAGACGTAACAAAAGCCAGTTTGTCAAACATTTGCGCCTGTCTTGTCTGGTTATATCAAATACGCGTTCTGATTGTCTTTTCGTGTTTTTCTGGTTCCTGTTTGCTTGAACGCAGGCAGTTGAAGTTATTTTGGAAAACAGGACAAGACAAGACACGATAAACTTCAAACTTCAAACACTTTATTAGTTAAGGAAAATAATGCTCATTGACCAAGTGCTATTTGCAGGGAAAACATGGCAGAAAAAGATGAAGACAAAACAAGACAAGACAAGATGGGACAAATAAGACAAAACAAGAAAATAGAAGACAAGACAAGGCAAGACAAGACAAGACAAGACAAAGCAGACAAGACAAGACAAGACAAGTTTCCTGTTGTAGCAAATTCCAGAAAAGAATAATGGCAAGTTATACATCTATTTTGCTAACAGAGGTTCTGCGCGCTGTTTACACCAATCCTTCATCCAGATAAAAACTACATTTGCACACTCCAATCAATTATTTACCCAACAATGATCTAAATAGCCAGATGTTGAAAACACACACACACACACACACACACACACACACACACACACACACACACACACACACACACACACACACACACACACACACACACACACACACACACACACACACACACACACAGAGACTTGGGCACACATGCATACACACAGACAACAGAGTGGAGGATAAACTATTAGTTAAAAGAAAAAAAAAGCACCTGGAGGATAGGCCTTCTTTTCATTTTTTAATTGTTGCATGGCTGAAAGCAGACTTCCCCTTATGCTGGTGACGGCAATCCTGCAGGAAATGGACAGTTCTGTCATCTGCTGACACCGTTCTGTTAATGTGTCTTGTCTCTCCTAATCAAGTCTGTCTCTCTCCCCACACACCTGGCCTGTGAGTGCTCCGTCCTCTGGCACCTCATGCATTATTCAGCTCCACACAGGTGTCTTTGGTCATCTGAATTATTTCAAGGTAAACACAGCTGGTCTCTAGTCAGGTGGAATTAGTTGAAAAGAAAAGATAGCTTTGTGGTAAGGTGAAAATTGTTCAGGCATTTATCACTTAAAGGAAATCAGATTTCTGGACAGTTGAATATGAATCAGGTCAAAGTTAAAGTTGTGGTGAGAAAAAAAAAAGGGGGGGGGGAGTATCTTAAGGTAAAGATTAAGTGGTCTGTGGTCAGGTGAGAATTATTCAGGTAAATACTGTCTTAAGGTAAACGTATTTCTAAAAAAATGGACATGATTGAGATCAATATCAGGTGGAGTCTATGGTAAGGGGTAAGTATCTTAAGGTGAACACCAAATGGTTTATGATCTGACAAAATTTATTCAGGAGGTACTATGTTAAGGCAAAGAGATTTTTAGAAAATTGGACATGATTCAGGTAAACACCAGATGATTTTAGGGAAAGGGGGAAGTATTATAAGATGTTTCTGTATGGAAAATAAGAAGTCTCAAGTTCAATATCTGAAATGACTGAACTTTAAGATGAACATCCCAAGATATATAAAATATAGTATCTACCATACCGCTGGTTGCTTGCAGAGTGGGTCTTGAGATGGTATGTCTCTGTTGAAAAGTGCGTGCCTTTCAATATTAAAAATGACATCAGTCTTATGTCTGTGACAGTCTGTGTGTGTGTGCGTTTGTGTGTATGTGTGTGTGCGTGCGTGCGTGCGTGCGTGTGTGTGTGTGTGTGTGTGTGTGTGTGTGTGTGTGTGTGTGTGTGTGTGTGTGCTATGAAATAAAACGTTTTAAAGAAAACTCAACTAGAGGCTGTTGGCTGTCTCGTCTGTCTTTGATGAAGGCCGGAGACATAGCTAGAGGTGAATAATGATAATCAGTGCCAGTGATCATAGATAATCAATAGATATCTCCTCCCCCACAATTTTTCGACGTGGTGACGGAGATGATGATGATGAGATATGTGTCAGGAGTAAGGGAGGCCTCAGGTAATCCACACACAGGCAGCCTCTCTACACTGATCATAGTGAGAAATTGGGACAGAGAAAAATCTTGGGTTGTTAGTGTTACTGTTGCTGCTATCTTCTTGTTACTGTTCTCAGTGTTCATACTGCTGACTGTGATGATGATGTTTTTCATATTATATGTTATCAGAAGACCACTAAAGCGATACAAAGGTACAGTAAAGCTTACTTTAGCATCAGCCAGGAAGACAACATTCAGAACACAGCTTGTTGATGACAGCTGTGCGTGAAGTTCACAATCAAATTTAAACATTGAAAGCAGGTGCTATTCAACAAAAGAGGGATTTGTTTGAAGCATAACCAGGTTCACAGGTCTCCTTCCCATTAAGTTACCTGCAGAAGAACATATACCTAAAAAAAAAGACCCATACCAGGTGATGAAAACCAGTGTTCCTACTCATGAGCTGGATCAACATGAGTGCCCATCATTGTCATCATTGTCACAAAGTCATCACTGTAGAAACAACAACAACAAAACAAACACTGTAGGTTTATCCTGGGTTCATATAGCGTGACACGTTGGGTTTTGTCAGGTGTCTGTGTTCACAGATTGATGTGGTTTGAGCGCTCTGGTAGAACTGACTGTGATGGCCAGTTGCAGAGATTACAAAGTTTTTGGATGACAGTTTAACTATCAGTACATGACACTGTTACGTAACTTTTTCAGTGGACAAGATGAAAGAGAAAGAATGTTCGATTTCATTAAATGACAAAGCAACCTAACTTTTTATTGTTAAGTCAGCAAGGCTGTACTGAAACATTTCTATTTTAATCAACAAGATCGCAGCCTAACCGTATTTTCCTTCATCGATGCTGGCAGGAGGAGACAGATCATAGCCTCCACCCCTGCCCCTATTCACCATTTCGGAGCTAAAAACAGCGTCATCTATCGACCCCCTGTCGTTAGACGGATGGGATGGCCACGAGATTTATATCTAATGACGTCATTACTGTCCACACAAACAAGGTGTTAGTGGTTATCATGTGATATGGGCCACGCCCCTTTTCTGCATTTTGTCTCCACCCTCAACTACAATTGCATCCACAGTGGCCCATCATGCAAGGGACGTAATGCAGCAGGAGGAAAAGAACTAATAGAGTTAAGCCCCCATCAAGGGAAGTAATCATGAGCTCGGAGGGCTCATGTCATTATTGCCCATGTCTGCACGTTTTCAGTGATTAACAAAAAGTCTTTTGATTGAATCACTCCTCACCTCTCTGGATTTTGTCCAGACGTCCATACAGAGAGAGAGAGAGAGAGAGAGAGAGAGAGAGAGAGAGAGAGAGAGAGAGAGAGGGAGAGAGATTGGGAGAGAAAGAGAGAGAGAGACACAAGAGAGAGAGAGAGAGAGAGAGAGAGAGAGAGAGAGAGATACATGTTGCAGGAAAGAAAAACAGAGGGAAAGGCAAGGTGTTGTTTTATCAAATATCACAGACCACGTTGATAATAAAATCCATATTCATCACGTAAGTCGATACATGGGATGGATGTGTGTGTTGGTGTGGTGAGTGTAAGGTTGTGTAGGAGTGGAGTGAAGGAATTAAAAAAGTGCATCTTTGAAATGCTGGTCCCTGTTGCTGACTTGTTCCTGTTCTGACATCATACCTGTGTTGTGTTTCATCATTTTCATTGAACTCGCTCCCTTTTCCTTCAAACACTTCACTGATTCCAAATGACGTGATTTTTTTTATCGTCACTTGCTTGATTGAAAACGGCAGTCTCTGTCATTATCAGAATACTTAAATTAAAAACATTAAACAAATACAAAGGAATGATGATGATGATGATGATAGTAATAATAATGGAAAAATTCAATAATGACAAAAGAAACAATGATAGTAACATCAATGACAATAATATATAGTAATAACAATCAATAATAATAAAAGATAACAAGAACAACAAGAGCAAGAACAAGAACAACAAGAACAAGAACAGCAATAACAACAAGAACAACAAGATCAATAAAATAATAATAACAACAACATCAACAATAATAATAATACAATAATGATAATAATAATAATAATTGCTATCTACCAATGCGCACTGAGCCACCCAAACTACCCTGTTTTATCAGAATTTACAAGTTATTTTTAACTTGATGCTGGTTTTACCTGATTTCTACTTGAGCCTTGTGAGAGTCTTCAGTCAATCATGTATGTGATGTGTCTTAACAATACGTAATGGAACTACCACCAGCTTCAGTGGCTCACTGTGCATGTTGTTGGTATTTCTCATGAGAAGGGATGATCTTTATGTCCCTTTTCCCCTCTTGCTTGTTCACGTGTCATCTCAGAATTATGTTTGTTTGTGTGTGTTCACAGTCCAGACTTTTTATTTTGTCTGAAAGATCTGTCTTCATGTCACAGGCCAGACAGCTACTTTTGTCTCAAAGATTTTGTTTTTCTTTCTTCGTTAGCATATTATCACCATCCTTCTCTCAGGCAGACAGTCAGTCACACTCTTTTTATGTTGGACAAGAGTCCATTACCTTGTTTTCATTATGTGTAAAACATAAAGAATTGTCAGCAGCATACTTTAGGTCACAGCGTGATGTGCCAAGGGTTGGTGTGGATGTGGGTGTCAGAGTGTAACTCAATCTGTTGCGTCTGTAGATCGCTAATGAATTCTCTCACCATGACAATAGTCATCCTGACTGACCATTGCAGAAATCAGAACCTGCCGTTGTTTGCCCCCCACCTATCTGCTCTCCCTCCTTTTTCTGTGATAGAGATATAAGGTTCCAGCCGAAGACAAGACACGCCCACACAAACCTCCAAATCGCAGAGGGTCAGTGAGGGCGGTCATCATCAGTTTTATGTCAATTAGTTTGTCTGTGTGTGATCGTTATCAGTGGTTTTTATAGTCAGTGGTACAGTGTAGGCTGTAAAGAGTGAATGTGCAAGGGCAGAGGAGGGGAGCCCACTCCGTCAGTGGTTACACAATGGAGGTGTGGGCAGACATATCGTGGGTGTCACTATGTCCATGTGACTGACAGCACGTCACTTTCTGCATGTCGTTCTTTTGGTCTCAAGGACAACGCCCAGTTTTTGACCTGACTCAACAATATTAGCATCATGCCTACACAACATAATCCCTGTAGGCTGTCATGTCGTTTGGCATCGTGTGTTAGAGAGTTAGATAGGTAGATAGATAGATAGATAGATAGACAGATAGATAGATAGATACATGGAAAGAGAGAGAGAGAGAGAGAGAGAGAGAGAGAGAGAGACAGACAGATAGACAGACAGAGAGACAGATAGAAAGAATATATGTGTGTACATGTATGTATGAATTTGTATGTACATTTATGCATCATTTAATAGTAAGATAATTCACATTTTGAAAACTACTCTTAACTATTGCATCATAGTTTTCATAGTTTTAGCCCTGGACTATCCTTAGGATAAAACAATACTAATACGGCATGACCACTTTTCAAATTGCAGAATTCATCTCACTTCCCCTCTGACATCATCTTTGCCTCACCTCTCCCCATTTCCTACAATTACTCACAAAGACATGATTTTATTTTAGTTCTTTTGTCCCACTGGACAAAGCAGCAGGAAGTTTCAGTCTTTTTCTCCTAATTTTTGTATTTGGTCTTTGTTCATTTGTGATCTTACATTTACGCTTGATTAAGGCCAGTTTGCCGAAAAGTTGTGCCTGTCTTGTCTGGTTATATCAAATATGCCTTCTGATTCTATTTTCGTGTTTTTCTGGTTCCTGTTTGCTTGAACGCAGGCAGTCGAACTTGTTTTGGAAAACAGGACAAGTTAAATTAAGATATGATAAACTTCAAACACTTAGGGAAGGTAATACTCATGAGTGCTATCTGCAGGTTAAAACATGGCAGAAAAGAAGCGAAGATCAAGACAAGACAAGACAAGACAAGACAAGACAGGACAAGACAAGAAAAGAGAATAACTGCAGGTTCCACATCTATCTATTTTGCTGTCAGGCTAACAGAGAGGTTCATGCGTGCTGTTTACACCCAGCCTTTGTCCAGAAAAAGACTACATTTGCACACAGAAATCAATTATTAACACAACAATTATCTAAATAGCCAGATGTTGAAACACACACACATGTATGCATGCTCGCATGCACGCACGAATGCACACACACACACACACACACACACACACACACACACACACACACACACACACACACACGCACACACGCACACACATACACACAATCACACACACACACAAACACACACATACACACACACACACACACACACACACACACACACACACACACACACACACACACACACACACACACACACACACACACAACAGAGTGGAGGATTATTGCATGGTTGAAAGCAGACTTCCTCTGTGCTAGTGATAGCAATCCCGCAGGAAATGAACACAATTCTGTTGTCTGCTGGCACTGTTCTGTTAATGTGTCTCTGTCTCTCCTAATCAAGTCTGTCTCTCTCCCCACACACCTGGCCTGTGAGTGCTCCGTCCTCTGGCACCTCATGCATTATTCAGTTCCACACAGGCGTCTTATGGTCATCTGGATTATTTCAAGGTGAACACAGCTGGTCTCTAGCCTGGTGGAATAAGTTTAAAAGAAAATATAGCTTTGTGGTAAAGTGAAAATTATTCAGGCATATATTATTTGAAGGAAATCAGATTTCCAGACAGTTGGACATGAATCAGGTCAAAATCAAATTGAAGCTGGGGTAAGAAGAGGGGGTGGGTGGATGAGTATCTTAAGGTGAACTTTAAGTGGTCTGCAGTCAGGTGAAAATTATTCAGGTAAGTACTGTCTTAGGGTAAACGTATTTCTAGAAAGTTGGACATGAATCTGTGTTGAGGGGTGAGTATGTTAAGGTGAACACTGAATGGTTTGTGATCTGATGAAATTTATTCAGGAGGTACTATGTTAAGGCACAGAGATTTCTAGAAAGTTGGACATGATACAAGTAAACACCAGATGATTTTATGGAAAGGTGGAAGTATTATAAGACGTTTCTGTATGTAAAATATGAAGTCTCAAGTTCAATATCTGAAAAGACTGAACTTTAAGATGAACATCCCAAGATATGTAAAATATGTTATCAACCATACTGCTGGATGCTTGCAGAGTGGGTCTTGAGATAGTGTGTCTGTTGAAATGTGCGTGCCATTCAAGATGATCTGACCATATTAAAAATGACAACAGTCTTAGGTGTGTGTGTGCGTGCGTGCGTGGGTGCGTGTGTGTGTGTGTGTTGTGTGTGTGTGTGTGTGTGTGTGTGTGGGGTGTGTGTGTGTGTGTGTGTGTGTGTGTGTGTGTGTGTGTGTGTGTGTGTGTGTGGTGTGTGTGGTTGTGTTGTGTGTGTGTGTGTGTTTTGTGTGTGTGTGTGTGTGTGTTTGTGTGTGTGTGTGTGTGTGTTTGTGTGTGTGTGTGTGTGTGTGTGCGTGTGTGCGTGCTTGCGTGTGTGTGTGTGTGTGTGTGTGTGTGTGTGTGTGTGTGTGTGTGTGTGTGTGTGTGTGTGTGTGTGTGTACGTATGACATAAAACGTTCTAAAGAAAACTCCACAAGAGGCTACTGGCTGTCTCGTCTGTCTTTGATGAAGACCAGAGACATAGCTAGAGGTGAATAATGATAATGAGTATCATCAGTGTTCACAGAGAATCAATGGCTATCCCCTCCACCTCTCCCACAATCTGTTGACATGGGGGAGGGAGGTGATGATGATGAGATTTGTGTCAGGAGTAAAGAAGGCCTCAGGTAATCCACACACAGGAAGCCTCTCTTTTCTGGTCATAGTCCCTATCTACCATTTTGGAGCTAAAAACAGCGCTGTCTATAAACCCCCTGCTGTCAGACAGATGGGATGGCCACGTGATTTATATCTAATGACGCCATTACTGTCCATACAAACAAGGCGTTAGTGGTTATCATGTGATATACACCACACCCCTTTTCTACATTTTGTCTCCACCCTCCACTACAAATGCATCCACAGTGGGCCACCTGCAAGGGACGTAATGCAGCAGGAGGGAAAAGAACTAATAGAGTTAAGCCCCCATCAAGGGAAGTAATCATGAGCTTGGAGCGCTCATGTCATTATCTGCCCATGTCTGCACGTTTTCAGTGATTAACAAAAAGTCTTTTGATTTAATCACACCTTATTTCTCTGGATTTTGTCCAGACGTTCATACAGAAAGAGAGAGAGAGAGAGAGAGAGAGAGAGAGAGAGAGAGAGAGATGGTGCAGGAAAGAAAAACAAAGGGGAAGGCAAGGTGCTGTTTTATCAAATATCACAGACCACGTTGATAATGAAATCAATGTTCATCATGTAAGTCGATACATGGGATGCGTGCGTGTGTTGGTGTGGTAAGTGTAAGGTTGTAGGGGAGTGAAGTGAAGGAATTAAAAAACAGCATCTTTGAAACGCTGGTCCCTGTTGCTGACTTGTTCCTGTTCTGAGATCATAGCTGTGTTTTCTTTCATCATTTTCGTTGAACTCTCTCCATTTTCCTTCAAACACTTCACTGATTCCAAATGACTTGTGATTTTTATGGTCACTTGCTTGATTGAAAATTGTAGTCTCTGTCATTATCAGAATACTTGAATTAAAATTATTAAACAAATACAAAGGAATGATGATGATGATAATGATGATAGTAACAATAATGGAAAAAGACAATTATGACAAAAGAAACAATGATAGTAACATCTATGAAAATAATCATAATAGTAATATCAATTAATAATAATAAAAGATAACAAGAACAACAAGAACAAGAACAAGAACAACAAGAACAGCAATAACAACAAGAACAACAAGAACAATAACAGTAATAATAATGATGATAACAACAACATAATAATAATAATAATGATAATAATAATAATAATGATAATGATAATACTGATAATAATAATATTAATAATTGCTTTCTACCAATGCGCACTGAGCCACCCAAACTACCCTGTTTTGTCAGAATGTACAAGTTATTTTGAACTTTATGTTGGTTTTACCTGATTTCTACATGAGCTTGTGTGAGTCTTCAGTCAGTCATGTATGTGATGTGTCTTAACAATATGTGATGGAACTACCATCAGCTTCAGTGACTCACTGTGCATATTGTTGGTATTTCTCATGAGAAGGGATGATCTTTATCGCCTTTTCCCCTCTTGCTTGTTCACGTGTCATCTCAGAGTTATGTTTGTGTGTGTTCACAGTCCAGGCTTTTTATTTTGTCTCAAAGATCTGTCTTCATGTCACAGGCCAGACAGCTACTTTTGTCTCAAAGATTTTGTTTTTCTTTCTTCGTTAGCATATTATCACCATCCTTCTCTCAGGCAGACAGTCAGTCACACTCTTTTTATATTGGACAAGAGTCCATTACCTTGTTTTCATTATGTGTAAAACATATAAAGAATTGTCAGCAGCCTACTTTAGGTCATAGCGTGACGTGCCAAGGGTTGGTATGGATGTGGGTGTCAGAGTATAACTCAATCTGTTGCGCCTGTAGATCGCTAATGAATTCTCTCACCATGACAATAGTCATCCTGACTGAACATTACAGAAATCAGAACCTGCCGTTGTTTGCCCCCCCCCCCCCACCTATCTGCTCTCCCTCCTTTTTCTGATAGAGATATAAGGTTCCAGCCGAAGACAAGTCCCGCCCACACAAACCTCCAAATCATCGAGGTGTCAGTGAGGGTGGTCATCATCAGTTTCATGTCAATTAGTTTGTCTGTGTGTGATTGTTATCAGTGGTTTTCATAGTCAGTGGTACAGTGTAGGCTGTAAAAGTGAATGTGGATGGGCAGGGGAGGGGAGCTCACTCTGTCAATGGTTACACAGAGGAGGTGTGGGCTGACATATCGGGGGTGTCACTATGTCCATGTGTCTGACAGCACGTCACTTTCTGCATGTCGTTCTTTTGGTCTCAAGGACAACGCCCAGTTTTCGACTGACTCAACAATATTAGCATCATGCCTACACATCATAATCCCTGTAGGTTGTCATGTCATTTGGCATCATGTGTTAGAGAGTTAGATAGGTAGATAGATAGATACATGGAGAGAGAGAGAGAGAGAGAGAGAGAGAGAGAGAGAGAGAAGAGAGACAGAGAGACAGAGAGACAGAGAGACAGAGAGTCTATATGTGTGTGTACATATGTATAAATTTGTATGTATTTATGCATCATTTAATAGTAAGATACTTTACATTCTGAAAACTACTCTTAACTATTGCATCATAGTTTTCATAGTTTTAGCCCTGGACTGTCCTCAGGATAAAACAATACTAATATGGCATGACCACTTTTCAAATTGAAGACTTCATCTCACTTCCCCTCTGACATCATCTTTGCCTCACCTCTCCCCATTTCCTACAATTACTCACAAAGACATGATTTTATTTTAGTTCTTTTGTCCCACTGGACAAAGCAGCAGGAAGTTTCAGTCTTTTTCTCCTAATTTTTGTATTTGGTCTTTGTTCATTTGTGATCTTACATTTACACTTGATTAAGGCCAGTTTGCCGAAAAGTTGTGCCTGTCTTGTCTGGTTATATCAAATACGCGTTCTGATTCTATTTTCGTGTTTTTCTGGTTCCTGTTTGCTTGAACACAGGCAGTCGAACTTGTTTTGGAAAACAGGACAAGTTAAATTAAGATATGATAAACTTCAAACACTTAGGGAAGGTAATACTCATGAGTGCTATCTGCAGGTTAAAACATGGCAGAAAAGAAGCGAAGATCAAGACAAGACAAGACAAGACAAGACAAGACAAGACAAGACAAGACAAGACAAGAGAATAACTGCAGGTTCCACATCTATCTATTTTGCTGTCAGGCTAACAGAGAGGTTCATGCGTGCTGTTTACACCCAGCCTTTGTCCAGAAAAAGACTACATTTGCACACAGAAATCAATTATTAACACAACAATTATCTAAATAGCCAGATGTTGAAACACACACACATGTATGCATGCTCGCATGCACGCACGAATGCACACACACGCACACGCACACACACACACACACACACACACACACACACACACACACACAGCACACACATACACACAATCACACACACACACAAACACACACATACACACACACACACACACATACACACAAAACACACACACACACACACACACACACACACACACACACACACACACACACACACACACACACAATAGAGTGGAGGATTATTGCATGATTGAAAGCAGACTTCCCCTGTGCTCGTGATAGCAATCCTGCAGGAAATGAACACAATTCTGTTGTCTGCTGGCACTGTTCTTTTAATGTGTCTCTGTCTCTCCTTATGAAGTCTGTCTCTCTCCCCACACACCTGGCCTGTGAGTTCTCCGTCCTCTGGCACCTAATGCAGTATTCAGTTCCACACAGGCGTCTTGTGGTCATCTGGATTATTTCAACGTGAACGCAGCTGGTCTCTAGCCTGGTGGAATAAGTTTAAAAGAAAACATAGCTTTGTGGTAAAGTGAAAATTATTCAGGCATATATTATTTGAAGGAAATCAGATTTCCAGACAGTTGGACATGAATCAGGTCAAAATCAAATTGAAGCTGTGGTAAGAAGAGGGGGTGGGTAGGTGAGTATCTTAAGGTGAACTTTAAGTGGTCTGCAGTCAGGTGAAAATTATTCAGGTAAGTACTGTCTTAAGGTAAACGTATTTCTAGAAAGTTGGACAAGATTCAGATCAATATCAGTTTGAGTCTGTGGTGAGGGGTGAGTATGTTAAGGTGAACACTGAATGGTTTGTGATCTGATGACATTTATTCAGGAGGTACTATGTTAAGGCAAAGAGATTTCTAGAAAGTTGGACATGATTCAGGTAAACACCAGATGAATTTATGGAGAGGGGGAAGTATTATAAGACGTTTCTGTATGGAAAATAAGAAGTCTCAAGTTCAATATCTGAAATGACTGAACTTTAAGATGAACATCCCAAGATATGTAAAATACATTATCAACCATACTGCTGGATGCTTGCAGAGGGGTCTTGAGATAGTGAGTCTGTTGAAAAGTGCGTGCCATTCAAGATGATCTGACCATATTAAAAATGACAACAGTCATTGGTGTGTGTGTGTGTGTGTGTGTGTGTGTGTGGTGTGTGTGTGTGTGTGTGTGTGTGTGTGTGTGTGTGTGTGTGTGTGTGTGTATTCGTTCGTTGCTTGATTTAACGTCTTTTCACTATAAGTGATATTAGATGGTGTTGTGTGTGTGTGTGTGTGTGTGTGTGTGTGTGTGTGTGTGTGTGTGTGTGTGTGTGTGTGTGTGTGTGTGTGTGGTTTTACGTATGACATAAAACGTTCTAAAGAAAACTCCACAAGAGGCTGCTGGCTGTCTCGTCTGTCTTTTATGAAGACCAGAGACATAGCTAGAGGTGAATGATGATAATCAGTGTCAGTGATCACAGAGAATCAATGGCTATCCCCTCCACCTCCACCTCTCCAACAATTTGTTGACATGGGAGAGGAAGGTGATGATGATGAGATTTGTGTCAGGAGTAAAGAAGGCCTCAGGTAATCCACACACAGGAAGCCTCTCTTTACTGGTCATAGTGAGAAATAGGGACAGACAAAAATCTTGGGTCATTAGTGTTACTGTCGCTGCTATCTTCATGTTGCTGTTTTCAGTGTTCATACATCTGGCTGTGATGATAATAGGTTTCGTGTTATATATTTTCAGAAGACCATGAAAGCAATACCGTAAAGGCCTACTTTAGCAGTGGTGTTATCAACAGCATCAGCAAGGAAGACACTGCCCTAAACACAGCTTGTTGGTGACAGCAGTGAGTGCAGGGCACAATCGCATTTGAACATTGAAAGCAACTGCTATTCAACAAAAGAAGGATCAGCGTGACACGTTGGTTTTATCAGGTGTCTGTGTGCTCAGATTGCTGTGGTTTGTGTGCTCTGTTAGTACTGATTGTGACGATCAGTTGTGGTGATTAAAAAGTTTTTGGATGGCAGTTTAACTATCAGTAGATGAAACTGTGACTTAACTTTTTTCAGTGGACAAGATGAAAGAGAAACAATCTTCGTTTTCATAAAATGAGAAAGCAGCCTAACTTTTTATTGTTCAGTCAACAAGTCTGTACTGAACATTTTTATTTTTTAACCAACCAGATCGCAGCCTAACGTTTTTTTCCCTTCATTGATTCTGGCAGAAGGGGACAGATCATAGCCTCCACCCTCCTCCACAATTGCATCCACAGTGGGCCATCCTGGAAGGGACATAATGCAGCAGGAGGGAAAAGAACTAATAGAGTTAAGCCCCCATTGAGGGAAGTAATTATGAGCTTGGAGCGCTCCTGTCATTATCTGCCCATGTCTGCACGTTTTCAGCGGTTAACAAAAAGTCTTTTGATTGAATCACTCCTTACTTCTCCAGATTTTGTCCAGACATCCATACACACACACACACACACACACACACACACAACAAGAGAGAGAGAGAGAGAGAGAGAGAGAGAGAGAGAGAGAGAAGAGACAGAGACAGAGAGAGAGAGGAGAGAGAGAGAGAGAGAGAGAGATGGTGCAGGAAAGAAAAACAAAGGCAAAAGCAAGTTGTTGTCTTATCAAATATCACAGACCACGTGGATAATGAGATCCATGTTCATCACGTAAATCTATACACAAGATGCGTGTGTGTGTTGGTGTGGTGAGTGTAAGGTTGTAGGGGAGTGGATTGAAGCAGATAAAAATGCATCTTTGAAATCCTGGGCCCTGCTGCTAGCTTGTTCCTATTCTGACATCATATCTGTGTTGTTCTTTCATCGTTTTCATTTAGCTCTTTCCATTTTCCTTCAGACGCTTCACTGATTCCTAATGACTTGTGATTTTTATGATCACATGCTTCATTGAATACTGCAGTCTCTGTCATTATCAGAATATTTGAATAAAAAACACAACACAGATGCAAAGGAATGATGATGATGTTGATGATAGCAATAACAATAAAAACAACTCGAACAGTAATGACTACAAGAACAATGACAGTAATATCAATGGCAATAATAATAATAGTAATAGTAACTAATAATGATAAAAGATAACAAGAACAAGAACAACAAAAACAAGAACAACAAGAACACGAACAAGAACAACAACAATAATAATAATAATAGTAATAATAGTAATAATAATAATAATGATAATAACGACAATGTAATAATCAATAGTTAATAATTGCTCTCTTCCAGTGCGCACTAAACCACCCAAACCACCTAGTTTTGCAAAGTGTACAAGTTCATTTTCATCTTTGTTAGTTTTATCTGATTTCCACTTGTGTCTTGTGTGAGTATTCAGCCATTCATGTAGGTGATGTGTCTTAATGATATGTGATGGAGCTACCAACATCTCCAATGGCTCACTATCCATGTTGTTGCTTTTCTTCATGAGAAAGGAACTTTGGACACTGTTCTGATGAAATCTAAACAACACAAAATGGTCACTGGTTTTGGAAATGTCCTGGACTCTCCGTGGAGGACCTAAAGACTGACAAAGCACTCTGGAATGGCTGCTATGATTTTTTATCTCTCTTATATTCCCTCCTATATGCCAGAATGATCACAGCAAAGCCTTAAGCCTGCACATGCCATCTCAAAGTTATGTTTGTTTGTGAATGTGTTCACTGGCCAGGCTTTTAATTCTGTCTCAAAGATCTTTTTTCATCACAGGCCAGACAACGTTTTGTGTCTCAAAAGATATCTGTTGCTTTCTTTATTAGCATATTATCACCATCCCTCTGTAAGGTAGACAATCAGCTACGCTCTTTTTATGTTGGATGTTGAGTCCATTACCTTGTTTTCATTCAAATTGCATTCTATGTGTAAAAAAAAAAAACATAAAAAAATTGTCAGCAGCCTACTTTAGGTCATAACGTGATGTGCCAAGGGTTGGTATGGATGTGGGTGTCAGAGTGTAACTCAATCTGTTGCGTCTGTAGATCACTAATGAATTCTCTCACCATGACGATAGTCATCCTAACTGACCATTACAGAAATCAGAGCCTGCCGTTGTTTTCCCCCGCTACCCCTCTGCCCTCCCTCCCTTTTCTATGATGGAGACTTAAGGTGCCAGCCAAAGACAAGACACGCCCACACATACCTCCAAATCACCGAGGGGTCAGCAAGGGTGGTCATCATCAGTTTCACATCAATCAATTTGTCTGGGTGTGATGGTTACCAGTGGTTTTCATAGTCGGTGGTTGTACAGTGTAGGCTGTAAAGAGTGAATGTGGAGGTGGAGGAGCTCACTTTGTCAGTGGTTAGACAGTGTAGGTGTGGGCAGACATAGCGTGGGTGTCACTTTGTCCATCTGATTGACAGCACGTCACTATCTGCATATCGTTCCTTTGGTGCCAAGGATAACACCCAGGATTTGACCTGACTCAACAATACACGTATCAACATCATGTCATCACATTATAATTTGTGCATGTCATTTGTCGTTATGTCATCATGTCACACACACACACACACACACACATCAGAGAGAGAGAGAGAGAGAGAGAGAGAGAGAGAGAGAGAGAGAGAGAGAGAGAGAGAAAGAGAGAGTGAGAGAGAGAAAGAGAGAGAGAGAGAGAGAGAGAGAGAGAGAGAGAGAGAGAGAGAGAGAGAGAGAGAGCGTAGTACTCAGTTTTTTTAGTTTTAGCGTGTCTTATACAGAACTATCTTCCACTAACATCTAGCTGTTTGCCTTTTCTAAATGCGATTACGTTTGCCTGTGTAAGAAAACCTTTCAATATGACTTAATCTGTTTCCCATTTGTTAATGTTGTTAAGTTATCAGCAGACATGACATCTTCACTAGAGACAAGAAGTGACTGAATATCAAAGATGCTTTTTAATTCAAGATTTAAATCATTATCAATAACCAGGCAGCATGAAATAGCTGAAGACTTGGCACACAACTTTGTTTCAAGCTACAATTAATCCCATTTGAGAAATATATCTACGCATATGTGTATCTGAACAGTATTATACATATCTTTGTTGTGGTCATCATTCACGTCACATTACAGGATTAAGACAATGGTGCATTGTATGTAGGTTTAAGATCAAAGACAGTGGTGTAATGTATACACGATTTAGACATTGGTGCAGTGTATATATACAATTAAGACAATGGTGCAGTGAGTGTGAAGGTTCCAATCTCTTGCATCCAGGTTGTGCTTGTGGCCCCCACGTGCAGGGAGATAGGGGGATGATGGCCCATGTCCCATTGACTGTTTCGAGGATGATTACACAAAGACGCTTTGTGTTGGCTGCCTGCTCTCCCAGCTCTGCCTGTGTTTGTGTCGTCCATTTTCTGTGACATTGAGGTCCCCACGATTCCAATCTCCTGTTTGATTCGTTTCAATTCATTCCCATGGTGTGTTTGTTACTGTCTCATGTTCAGCTTGTTTCATGGCGATGTTCAGCCAGCTCCAAGGGTTGGTCGCGAAAATGACTGTTTGCCTTCCCACCTCACCCCCACCCACCACTTCCTCTATGTGTAACTTGTCTCCCTTGTTGTGTGCCTCCCACCTCTCCCATACACACAACCTTCTTGTCTGTTGGGATCACTGACATCCTTATGCATGCATGTAGACTGCTCAGCTTGCCACGGGGCAAGTGAGCCAGTGTTATAGGCGTGCAGTGACAGATGAGTGGCCATGTTTATTTGGGACTGGAGCCAGTTGGACCCTCAACAGTTTCCAGACATGCTATGTCTGTGCTGTGTGGTGTGTCATAGCAACATGACCTGCTGAACGTATTTCGTGTGAATTATGTACAGGAGACAACAATGCCTCTTCTAGTCTCTCTCTGTGTCTCTCTGTGTCTTTCTCTCTGTCTCTCTCTATCTCTCTCTCCTACACACACATGCACACGCACTCTCTCTCTTTCTTTCTCTCTTTCTCTTTCACATACACAACCAATTACACATTTACACTCACAGTGAAACAAGATAGGAATGGAGTACATAGGCACATTCGCATTGGAACTTTGCAATTCCTTATTGTGACAAATGCGGAAGAAAAAAATCTGAAGCTGTAAAATCGTACTCACCTACACGCACGAGACTCACTCAGTCACCTTTTGTCTGTTTGTCTCTGTCTGTCTGTCTCTGTCTGTCTGTCTCTGCCCAACTGTCTGTCTCTATTTCTCTGTCTTTGTCTGTCTATATCTGTTCATCTGTCTCTCTGCCTGTCTCCATTCTTTTGTCTCCGTCTACATATGTCTATTTGCCTCTCTCTCCATCTGTCTGTCTTTCTCAGTCTGTCTGTCTGCCTCTGTCTGTATGTATGTCTCGCTGTCTCTGTCTCTCTCTTGTCTGTCTGTCTGTCTCTGTCTAAGTCTCTCTCTCACTCACTCTGTTTTTCTCTCTCTCTCTCTCTCTCTGTCCTGTCTCTGTGTCTGTGTTCTCCCCTCTCTCTCTGAGTGGGAGAAGAGTGGCAGAATGGTTCAGACGTTCGCCCGCCAATAACTAAACTCAAGGTTCAGGGGTTTGCTCCCTATAGAAACCTCAACTTTTCCCCTCAGTTTGACTGGAAAATTGAACTAAACGTCTAGTTCCTCGGAATGGGACAAAAAACAAGTCGGACTCTTCCCCATTGTGGCCGCGCACGTAAAAGATCCCACGGCAGTTGAATATTGTGAAGTGAAGAGCAGGGCATTGCCCGGCTGTTTTATTATAAAACATTGCAGAGATAGGTTGATTTCCCAGGTCCCAGCCTTTGAAGACCAATTAGCCTTCTTGCCTTTCTGAAGTCTTGGTTAAAAAAAGAAGTAAATATGAACATGGATTTGAAGTGAGGAAGAGGGGATAGGCGCCGCTTTCTTGGTGCTGGCCCGGGAAAAGTTGAGGTCTCTGTCACCTCACTTTCCTATGACTCGAGGGTTATGGAACTATCTAGGTAAGACCTCAGGACCTGCCCAGCCCATGGATTTATGTGCAGGCTTATGGCTTTGCTGTGATCATTCTGGATCTTCTCCATAACATGGCACCTGTGACGTTAGTACATATGGAATTCATTCCGAGCGCGGAGACGTCATCTTGAGAAATTAAAACTGAAACTGAAACTCTCTCCCTGTCTGTCTTTCTCTCTCTGTTGCCCTCTGTGTCTTTCTTTCTCTTTTTTTTCTCTCTCTCTGTGTCTCTGCTTCTGTCTCTGTCTTTTTCCCTATCTGATTGTCTGTCTATCTCTGTATGTTTCTGTTTCTCTGTCTGCCTCTGTCTCTCTGTCTGACTTTGTCTATTTGTCTCTGTCTGTTTCTCTCTGTCTCTGTGTATCTCCCTCTGTCTTTTTCTCTGCTTGTCAGTCTCTTTGTGTCTGTCTGCCTACTTGTCTGTCTATCTGTCTGTCTGTTTGTCATTTCTCTCTCTGGCTCTTTCTCTCTGTCTTTGTCTTTCGCTATCTGTCTGTTTTTTATTTTCTCTGTCTGTCTGTCTCTTTCTGTCTGTATGTCTTTGTCTCTCTCTCTATTGGAATTCTACTACTACTACTACTACTACTACTAACACACACACACACACACATACATGCACACACACACACACACACTCTGTCTGTCTGTCTCTCTGTTTCTCTCTGTGTCTGTTTGTCTCTGACTCTGTGTCTATCTGTCTCTGTCTCTCTCTTTTTGTGTCTGTCGGTGGCTCTCACTCTGTCTCATTGTCTGTCACACACACACACACACACACACACACACACACACACACAACACACACACACACACACACACACACACATACACACACACATACACGCACGCGCGCGCACATACACACACACACACACACGCACAGATAAAACATACATGCACACATGCACACACATGCACATACATTATGACACTGAACATCCATAAATAACATAAATAGCAAATATCAAAAGAGCAATCAAATGGCATGGAATCATTGGATGGCTTTAGAAGATCATTAATGGAATTAAATTTGTGCTATTGCTGTTTAAAGTGCAATAGTTACAAAGAAATAATTTTCCTTTTTTTGTTTTTTAGTTTTGATTTGTTCTTTTTTGTAAAAAGCAAACATGGGTAAAACATTTATTTAATTTGAAATGTCATGTAAAAGGAATGTTCAACTTTTCTTTCTGTCTTTGACACTTTAGGGTGTAGGAAATACAGAACTCTAAATTGATATCTCAAATTTGCGCCTTGCATGCAATGTTTTGTTCCATGTGTTTTTATGACCATAAAACATCATACTCTTTCTTCTCGTTCTCCATTCAAACACAGAGATACAGGCACAGAGACACAGATATAGAAACAGACACAGACACCGATACACACACAGTCACAGACACACGCACACAATGGTACACACACAGACACAGACACACGCACACACACACACATATAGATATAGCTATATATATGTGTGTGTGTATGTATGTATACATACATACATACATTATATATATGTATATATATATTTATATATAGATATACATACATACATGTATATATCTATATCTATATAAATACATATATAATATATATATATATAAATATATATATATATACGTACATATATAAACATACACACAGACAATGGCACATACACATACACACATATATACACGCATACGTGCACACACACACATACACACACACACACACACACACACACACACACACTCACACACACACACAAACACAAACACACACACGCACATACACATCATGACTCACTCACCACTGATATCACTCAAAGTGATCATCATTATCATCAGGTGCCCTGCCGCATGGCGTTGACGACCATGGACTTCCAACCGTCTCTATCTCTCGTTGCTCCTAGCATCTCCCCCACCCTCCTCATCTCTGCAAGTCCGTCCAGCATTCTCTCCCTGGGTCTACCTGGTGCTCTCTTTCCCTCCAGCTTTCCCGTTGTGACCAGGTGCTCCAAATCCCCCTTCCTCATAAAATGGCCTATAAATGTTGCCTGTCTTTTCCTAATCTTCCTTATGAGTGATCTACTTGTGTCTGCCTCCACCAAGACTGTCTCGTTTGTTTTCTTTGCTGTCCATGGAACTCTCAACATTCTTCTTAGAAACCACATCTCGGCTGCCTCAATCTTGCTCTGGCTTTGCTTGCTGACTGTCCATGCCTCGCATCCGTACAACAGTATTGGTTCTATGTAACATTCAAGGACTCTCTTTCTGATGTTAATTGATAGGTATTTGTTGGTAAGAATGCTTGTCATCTTCTTGAATGCTGTTTTGGCTTGGCCGATTCTACCAGCTATTATCAGCTATTATCACTCAAAGTGAACAGACGTTAAATCAAAGACCGAACGAACCATTGATAACTGATTTGCTGCAATTAAACCGTCACTAAACATACAATCAACACTATGTAACATGTGTATAACAGAGAAAAAATACACAGATTCCTCGTCTCCTGCGCTTGCAGCACAACCTGCTGGAGAATGCATGCTGCCACAGTTGTTTTTAAATGGCAGTAGCGATAACACGTGGCTGAAATTCTCACGCTGCCAGTGAATGTGCAAACAGAACGGCTCCATAGCATGGTGTGGAGATCATCTTTGTTGTCATGCGGGTCAGGCAGGGTGATCAGACTAGGTAAAAGAATATCTGTGGTTGGGAATCTAGTTTGGATACTTCTTCCCTGTTGCTTATTTGTTTTGTCTGTGTTGTGTTGTCTTGGACGGACTTGCGCAATGGATACAGACAAAGAGGATAGGAGAAGTAATTGCAGCGACAAAAGATAGATTCATTCGGCGGGAAATGATCGCCAACGCCATGCGGCATTGCACATGATGATGATGTTTCAGTGTGCATACGCTCATCTTTTTTTTTCCTCTCTGCCGACCCACATACACTTTTTTCCGTTGTTTTTCTATCTGTCTGTTTGTTTCTGTATTCATGGAAGATATGTCTTTGCAGTTACCAGAGAACGTGTGAGACAGAGGGAAATGATTTATCTATAGCAGGATCACAGATACCACTTGGAATGATTCCTTATTGACTTGTTGATTCCCACGTCCCCCTTCTTCTCCTCTACTTTGTATGTTGCTGAATGCAAGCGTACAGCATTGTCTGTCAACCTACTGTCGTTTCATCACTGAAGTTTACAGTGTTGTTAGTCTTCAACGATGAGGATTATGCTGTTTAATGCTCAACATCAAGGTTTACAATATCTGCTACTCCTCAACAGTAAAGTTTACAGTGTCTGTCAATCCTCATCATTGAGATTTATGGTGTCTGTCAATTCTCATCATTGAGGTTTACAATGTCAATCCTCAACACTAGGGTTTATAGTATCTGTCAATCCCGAACACTGAAGTTTTCAGTGTCTGTCAATCGTAAACATTAAGGTTTATAGATTTTGTCAATTATCAACTCTGAAGTTTACTTTGCATGTCAATCCTCAACATTGAAGTTTACAGTGTCTGCCAATTTTCAACACTGAGGTTTACAATGTTATTTGGGGACACTGCAGTCCATTTCTCCACCTCGACACATACACACGTACCTGCACATTTCCACGACATTCACGCCTAGTGATTCAGAAGAATAATTAATGAACATGATCCAAATCCGCCAAGCCAAAACAGCATTCAAGAAGATGACAAGCATTCTTACCAACAAATGCCTATCAATTAACATCAGAAAGAGAGTCCTTGAATGTTACACATAACCAATACTGTTGTACGGATACGAGGCGTGGACAGTCAGCAAGCAAACCAGAGCAAAATTGAGGTAGCCGAGATGTGGTTTCTAAGAAGAATGTTGAGAGTTCCGTGGACAGCAAAGAAAACAAACGAGACAGTCTTGATGGAGGCAGACACACGTAGATCGCTCATAAGGAAGATTAGGAAAAGACAGGCAACATTTGTAGGCCATTTTACGAGGAAGGGGGATTTGGAGCGTCTGGTCACAACAGGAAAGCTGGAGGGAAAGAGAGCACCAGGTAGACCCAGGGAGAGAATGCTGGACGGACTTGCAGAGTGGCTGGGGACGAGGAGGGTGGGGGAGATGCTAGGTCAATGAGAGATAGAGATGGATGGAAGTCCATGGTTGCCAACGCCATGCGGCAGTGCACCTGATGATGATGATCCAACGGTGTGCAGCTACTTAAGGTCTTGTGGGACTTGGCCACATTTCTGTGTATGTGGTCTCCACTATACTTGGTTGAGTTTTTCTGAAGGATTACAGTTACCATACTCTTTTAGGAATTGGGACACACCTGTGTATATGTGGCCTTCACTGTCCATGTCTGATTTACCTGTGGGTCTACATACTCCTTGAAGGATTGGGACGTACCTGTGTGTTTGTGGCCTTAACTGTTTCATGTCTGATTGACTTTACCTGAAGGTCTACAGTTGCTATACCCCTTGAGGGATTGGGACACACTTGTGTGTATGTGACTTTTACTGTACTTTTCCCATTCCCTACTGTTACTGTGGGTCTCGCAAATTTAAGACAGACCTGTTTGTACATGTAGAAACTTCATGTTTTTACATGCCCGTGTATGTGTAGAAAGTTTACTTGTGTATGTGTCAGTATATATGTGTAGAACTTTATGTATGTTAGGTGTCAAAATGAATATGTACAAATGTCATGTACGTATGCGTAGAAAATTCATGTATGCATGTATGCCTGTGGTATGTGTAGGATGTTCCTACATGCATTTGCCTGTATGTATGTTTAAAAGAGGAGACAGAGGTGGCTGATACACATCCTCAGGATGGACAATCCTGTTCACCTAACATCAATCTGTCATTTGCACTCCCTAGGAAAATTAACAGAGGCAGACCAAAAGACACCGATTTGGGCATAATTCAACGAGATATACATGAATTCCAAACGATAAAGAATGAGCTATCCTGGCTTGAACAAGGTCATTGTGGCTCGAGAAGATTGGAGGATACTGTATGTTTTACCGTGAGTGAAGAGGATTGAGTAAATGAGTGAGTGAGTGAGTGAAAGAGTGGATAAGTGAGTATGTATGTGGCTTTCATATGTCCGTCATACCTACCAGTCTGTTGCTGTTATAGGTCTGCTGCAGCACTGACGGCATCCGGTCTTTAGACTTTTACACTGCTGGTAGTCCGGTTTCCAGTGCTGTTAGAGTGAACTAGTCGCTGCGCAGTGACACTTTCTTGTTAATCTGTACCAAGCATGGGGTCCTACAGTCATGCATTTCGTAGATGTTGTCAGAGAATTTCCTTGATTAGGTCAACCACTATGAACTGTGTCACTGTGCCTGTTATATTATGTATTTACAGGATTTAATTCAAAATTCTAGAACTGTCAACCACATATTTCACTGTCAAGATATATTTACACGAGTCTCCATGGCGTTTTATGCAGTTTGTGCTAAGAACAGTGAAGTCTTTATTTCAATTCTGACTTGTATTTTTAGCAGGCTGGCTAGAGCTTGTAATAGTTCTGTGGATTCAAGGTCTTGTATTTCGAGTTCACTCCCAGCCCACAGCATTAAAACTGGTCTATTCCCTGACCATTTTAGTGCTTCAGTTGTTTGGGTGTAGTTGGCGTAATGTTTTATAAGCCAGACGTCTCTCCCAGCCTCCATTTCAAGGTTTGCCAGCACATAGGGGTTTGTGCAAGCTGAACGAGTATACATATGCCAGATAACAGATGGCAGATTGAATGGAGCACATATGGAACTGTCCAAGTGCAATGAATCCTTTTTAAACAAACTCCAAACTCTGTATATTCAACACTCAATCAATCGTGTCTGTGTTTCAATACCAGTCAAGTTTCAGTCATAAAAGTGTGCAAAATTGATGTCAAACAGTATAACCTTAGTTCACCTGAATTTAATGTTTTTCGTGTTTTGCTATTTTAAATAAAAAAAATGTTCTCCTAAATTTTAAATATTACTTATATGTTGCTGTTGTGCACAATTCCAGTTTATCCAATTCTAGATGTTGTTTGTGGGTGCTAATTTAAGTAAACCATGTAATACTGGTTTGTCTACTTTTTAATTGTTGCTCATGTTGCTATTGTAAGATGGAATATAATATAATAGTGTTATTTCTAATTTTCAAAGTTGTTCATGTTTTGTTTTATAAAGCGTTATCGCGATTGTCTAATACACACACACACACACACACACACACACACACACATATATATATATATATATATATATATATATATATATATATATGTGTGTGTGTGTATATATATATGCATACATATATGTATATGTATATATATATATACATATGTGTATATATATGTATACATATATATGCATATGTATATATATACATATATGTAGATATTCTATGATGTATTTCCAGTTCATCCATACCCCCATAGGGGTAAAAAGGAATCTCTTGTTCTTTGTTGTAAGTGTACGCGTGTAAGTGTTAGTGAGTGTGTGTGTGTGTGTGTGCGTGCGTGCGTGCGTGTGTTCGTTCGTTGCTTGATTTAACGTCTTTTCACTATAAGTGATATTAGACGTGGAAAAATGGCATGGAGGATGAAATAAAGGGGGGGGGGGGGTGTGGAGGGGAGAGGGGAACAGAGTAAGGGACTTAAAAAAATTAAAAGGAAGCGGCAAGGTCTTAAGAAAAAGGATATGGATGAACAGAGAAATGAAACTAGAACAACGCTAACATCAATAATGTAAAAGAAAAATCGTCATAAAAACAAAACAAAACAAAAATAATCATAATTATAATAATAATCTTAAAGTAACGCATTAACAGGACTGTGAACCAATGATTCTGAAATTTTAACTAACAAAACTTGATCCGATACTACTTCTTTAAAATGCGATTCAAGATAGTTTCCTTGTGTAAACGTCTTTGGTAAAAAGGAACGAAGCTTTCTGCAGTAAAACAAACAGTGATACAATGTGAATTGTTCGCCACAAATACATAAAACGTTGTTACAATATTTTGTTTTCAAAGCGTTCAGTTGAATGCGAAAATATGTCATAACAATTAATCTCAAATGATATAACGAGGAATACTGCAAATTTTTACAGATATTTTGAACTGAAAGTTTGATTCTTTTTTGAGACACAAATTTTTCATTTAAATGTTCATGAAATCGAATCCATGATGCTAATTCTAGCGAGTTGTAAGCTTCTTTTACCGAGGTGTTAACATGTAATTCTATGGAATTTTCAGAATGGAGGGCACCGGATTTAGCTGCTCTGTCAACTACGTTGTTGCCATGAAGACCAACATGAGAAGGCACCCAGCATAAATTGATTTCCGAACCATTTATCTTTAAACAATGTATTAGATGATTTGCCTCAATAATTAAGTCAGGTCTTGTGTCTGTATCAAAAGACTGTAAGGCATATAATACAGATTTTGAATCAACAAAGAGAACTACTTTGAATGACACAGGCCGAAGGCTTATTAAATAATGCAACGCTTGAACAACAGCGACCAATTCTGCTGTATATATAGATACATTTGCCCCAATGAAAAAAGACTTTTGAATGTTAAATTTTGGAACATAAAAGGCTGCTCCAGCGCTCTGGTTTGCTAAGACTGACCCATCGGTAAAAATGTGGAGGTGGGTACTGTACTTTTCATCGATGTGTTCACAAGCTGTGGATAGCGTAATGTTGACATTATCATCTTTTTTAACTTTTGCATAATCGAGATCAAATGTGGCATTTAGCATTTCCCATGTAGGGATAGGCGTTATCGTTGGTTTCTCAGCAATTTCATCCATTGTTATGTTGGACTGTTTGATCAGGCCAGATATGTAAGTTGCGGCTGTAATTTGTGATGAAATGTTTTTTGCTCGTTTTGGAAAGTCAGTATCAGACCTGATCTTAATTTCTTTGCTCACAAAATTATCCACTTGTGAAGTAGTTCTAATTGCAAACTTTGCTGTAGCTAACTCACGATGGTTGTTTAAAGGTAGAATTCCAGCAACTTTGTACGTTTCCAGAGTAGAAGCATGAGTTGGTACACCTAGTGCAATTTTAAGACTTTTGCAGTCCAAGCTCTGAATCTTTTTTAGTAAATATTTGGGTGCATTGAAGAAAACTTCTTGCGCGTAGGATAATTTAGACCTGACCAGCGCTGTTGACAGATGAATCAGTACATTTGTATCCATTCCCCAGGGTAATTTGCTTATTATCTTTAGAAAATTTAAAGTTTTTCGCGCTTTTGTTAAAATATAATCAAAATGGACATTCCAGCTTAATTTGGACGTGATGTAAACTCCCAGGAATTTTACGACCTGTTTGTAATTTAACACTTCACCAAGCAATTTGAAAACAGGCAAGTTATTTGAGTTACCTCCAGGATCAAACAGCATCATGTTAGTTTTTTCTGCTGACAACGACAGCCCATTTTCTAACATATAGTTTCCAAGATTATCAAGATCAATTTGATACAACTTCCTGATGTAATTTCGCGTTCTCTGTGGAGTTGTCTTTTTTAAAGTGATATTCATCCAAGTGCATATATCATCAGCGTACTGTACTAAAACAACACGATTTGAAAGAGCTTTCGGAAGATCCTGTATAAGGATATTAAATAAAATAGGTGCTATCACTGAACCTTGTGGAATCCCCATGTCGAGGCATCGTGAAGAAGAATAACTAGCTCCCACTCTTGCCTGAATTGTTCTATTAGCTAAAAACGATTTAATGTAATTGAACATATTGCCCGATAAACCAACAGATTTTAGCTTGAACAATAAACGTTTATGCCAAACTTGATCGTAAGCTTTTTTCACATCAAAGAAAGTAGCTAAAACACTTTTTCTGCGGGCAAACTGTTGTTTGATCTGAGTTGTAAGTTTAACTAGGTGCTCAACTGCGGATCTTCCTTTTCTAAAACCTGCCTGGTTTACCGGAATAACGTTATTTTTATCACAGTAGTGTAAAAGTCTGTTTAAGACCAATCTTTCCATTAGTTTGCTTGTGTGGGACGTTAAAGCAATAGGTCTGTAACTGTTTTTATCGGTTTTCGATTTTCCTGTTTTTAAGATTGGTATAACTATAGACTTTTGCCAGATTTGTGGCACAGTTCCAGTAACCCAGCATTTCTGCAAAATTTTGTGTAGGAAAATAAGGTAGTTTTCAGGGAGATGTTTAATCATTTCAGTCGAAACTGCATCAACACCTACCGAACTCTTTTTGTTGTGTAGAGACAGTACTGTGTTTTTTAGCTCTTCTAAGGTGATTGGAGAATTAAACCAGAGATCATTCTGTGGTACTGGATCAGTGTAGATTGGGTTGTAATCTTCCATTTCTCTGTGATGTTTGCAGTCAGGAGATAAACCTTCAACTTTACTGTTTTTGGCGAACAGATCCACAAAAGTTTCTGCTTTGTCCATGTCTGAAGGAAATGTGTTACATGTTTCAATCATTATCGGACACCTAGGTAAGTTGGTTCCATCCTTCATTTGTTTCATTTTCGTCCAGACTTTATTGAAATCTTTGAAATCTGAAATTTCTTTTGTGCAGAATGATGCCCAATAATCTTTCTTCGCTTCAGCAATGATTTTGTTACATTGGATGTTAGCTTTTTTCATTTCGACATGATCCTCAGGTTTCCGGCTTTTGATGTAGATTTTGAATTTCTCCCTTTTATATTGAACTGCTTTCTCACATGCCTCTGTCCACCAAACATTACCCAATCGATTATTTGATCTAGAAGATTTGAGTTTCGGAATCGATAGGTCTGCAGCGGCTAATATTGACTCTTGGAATTTAGAAAACATAATGTCTACATTTTCACTTTCATAATGTCTGTAATCCTGATTAGCAAGAGCAGTTCGAAATAAGGACCAGTCAGAACGCTTGTAATTATATTTTGGAATAATTTCAGGAGAGCTGTCTTTCATCCTGATGTTTTTGTCAGTTATGGTTATGATGATAGGTAGGTGATCGCTTCCCAAAGTGTCTCTGTGAGTTTCCCAGGTACAGGATGGTGCTAATTCTGGTGAGATTAGAGACAAATCGATGGCTGTCGCCCTGTGTTTGGAAACATCAGGGATCCTAGTGACACTACCATCATTTAGAAGGTAAAGCGAGCTATCAACGATATTTTCTACCAAACGATTGCTCGTAACAGTAGAACAGTTCTTTTCCCAAAATGGGGAGTGGGAATTAAAGTCTCCACCTATTAGCCATTTACCACGCTGCTGATCTTGGATAGTGCGCAGCCATTCTGTGTTGTGGTCATTTGGACCTGTTGGTAGGTAGACTGACAAAACGTTAATGTTTAGAGAATTGCTTAATTGGACAGTGGCAGCACAAGCATGCAAATCTTCGATTGATTTCAAAACTGGGGAAGTAAGTAAGCAGTATTGTAACTCTTTGAGTATATAAATCGCGGTGGATACCTTCTTCCCGTGATTCCCACATTCATAGACTGGAGGATAATAATAATTGGGGAAATTGGGAAGCTTGGTAGCGACAACATTCATCGACTGTAGAATCAAAATTTCACACCTATTTGATGCTAGGAAATGCTCCAAGTAAGCCGAATTGGTGGAAAGGGATCTACAATTCCATTGCAAAAACTTGACTTGGGATTGTTTTCGCATTGCTGATATTGGTTAATCTCCAACTTTCTATTAACTGTTATTTATGGTCGATAATAATGAATACTTTGATTTTCTGTGTCCAGGAGAACTGCATTATTTAATAAGCCTTCGGCCTGTGTCATTCAAAGTAGTTCTCTTTGTTGATTCAAAATCTGTATTATATGCCTTACAGTCTTTTGATACAGACACAAGACCTGACTTAATTATTGAGGCAAATCATCTAATACATTGTTTAAAGATAAATGGTTCGGAAATCAATTTATGCTGGGTGCCTTCTCATGTTGGTCTTCATGGCAACAACGTAGTTGACAGAGCAGCTAAATCCGGTGCCCTCCATTCTGAAAATTCCATAGAATTACATGTTAACACCTCGGTAAAAGAAGCTTACAACTCGCTAGAATTAGCATCATGGATTCGATTTCATGAACATTTAAATTATCCTACGCGCAAGAAGTTTTCTTCAATGCACCCAAATATTTACTAAAAAAGATTCAGAGCTTGGACTGCAAAAGTCTTAAAATTGCCTAGGTGATTGTCGTCTTTTAGAAATTGTTGAGTGGTACGAAGGTTCTCATGTGATACAAAAGAAATATTTTTCATATCAACAAGTTCAGCAGATCTCCCTGTCCAATTAAGCAATTCTCTAAACATTAACGTTTTGTCAGTCTACCTACCAACAGGTCCAAATGACCACAACACAGAATGGCTGCGCACTATCCAAGATCAGCAGCGTGGTAAATGGCTAATAGGTGGAGACTTTAATTCCCACTCCCCATTTTGGGAAAAGAACTGTTCTACTGTTACGAGCAATCGTTTGGTAGAAAATATCGTTGATAGCTCGCTTTACCTTCTAAATGATGGTAGTGTCACTAGGATCCCTGATGTTTCCAAACACAGGGCGACAGCCATCGATTTGTCTCTAATCTCACCAGAATTAGCACCATCCTGTGCGTGTGTGTGTGTGTGTGTGTGTGTGTGTGTGTGAGTGTGTGCGTGCGAGCGTGCGCTCGCGCGCGCGAGTGTGTGTGTGGCACAGTTACACAGATGCATGTACGCTGAATAACAAACCCAAGACTTGTCTACACGTGAACAAAGGGCCACAACCACCATCCCTCACCCAGATGAAACACTGTATTATGTTTCCTGAGACACTGCCACAGAGAAAGGAAGCAAGGTGTGAATGACATCACTATTCAAACCGTTCCCTGTTCCCCTGTCACCTTACCGCTGGTTGTGTTCTATATTTGATGAGAACCAGTGGACTGTATGGCTGTGATTGACTGGCTGCCTATCTGCTTGGAGCTCAAAGCAAGTCTTTAACGATTTTCTGTCTGTATGTGGCCGCGACGTTTTCTTTCTATTTTACCTGGCACGCCTCACTCCCCAGCACGTCCCTCTCCCCTCCCTTCTCATGTCATGGCGTCAGTAGTAACTCCCAACAGACTCCTAATGCACCTCAGGAATCAACATTACTGGGAGTGGTGTCAGCAGGAAATAAATGATTTCCAAATAACAGCGGCAATGAAGACAAGCGACCAGTTTACCTACCTGTGGGACACCAGGCGTGCATTGCGTGTCTCACGCCACAGGTGACAAAGGGTTGTGCGGGAAGGGGACCCAGGGGAACCAGAATGCCAGTCACACATCGTCTTCTGGACGTGTCTTTGATTCCTTTGTATTTAGGTAGTTTTTTTTTCTACAGCTCCACTGCACTGAGGAATCTGTTCAACCTGAACATTAATTTCTCAGCTGCTTTCTGATCATTATTTCTAGTATAAAGTAAACACAGACATGTGGTCAGGTAGGGATTGGTGTACAGTAGGGATTAGTATAAACACAAACATGTGGTCAGGTAGGGATTGGTGTACAGTAGGGATTAGTATAAACACAGATATGTGGTCAGGTAGGGATTGGTGTACAGTAGGGATTAGTATAAACACAGATATGTGGTCAGATAGGGATTGGTGTAAAGTAGGGATTAGTATAAACACAGATATGTGGTCAGGTAGGGATTGGTGTACAGTAGGGATTAGTATAAACACAGATATGTGGTCAGGTAGGGATTGGTGTAAAGTAGGGATTAGTATAAACACAGATATGTGGTCAGGTAGGGATTGGTGTACAGTAGGGATAGTATAGACACATATATGTGGTCAGGTAGGGATTGGTGTAAAGTAGGGATTAGTATAAACACAGATATGTGGTCAGGTAGGGATTGGTGTACAGTAGGGATAGTATAAACACATATATGTGGTCAGGTAGGGATTGGTGTAAAGTAGGGATTAGTATAAACACAGATATGTGGTCAGGTAGGGATTGGTGTACAGTAGGGATAGTATAAACACAGATATGTGGTCAGGTAGGGATTGGTGTACAGTAGGGATTAGTATAAACACAGATTTTTGGTCAGGTAGGGATTGGTGTACAGTAGGGATTAGTATGAACACAGATTTGTGGTCAGGTAGGGATTGGTGTACAGTAGGGATTAGTATAAACACAGATATGTGGTCAGGTAGGGATTGGTGTACAGTAGGGATAGTATAAACACAGATTTGTGGTCAGGTAGGGATTAGTATCAAGTAAACACAGATATGTGGTCAGATAGAGATTGGTGTACAGTAGGGATAGTATAAACACAGATATGTGGTCAGGTAGGCATTGGTGTACAGTAGGGATAATATAAACACAGATATGTGGTCAGGTAGGGATTGGTGTACAGTAGGGATTAGTACAAACACAGATATGTGGTCAGGTAGGGATTTGTATAAAGTAAACACAGATATGTGGTCAGATAGGCATTGGTGTAAAGTAGGGATTAGTATAAACACAGATATGCGGTCAGGTAGGGATTGGTGTAAAGTAGGGATTAGTATGAACCCAGATATGTGATCAGATAGGGATTGGTGTAAAGTAGGGATTAGCATAAACACAGATATGTGGCAGGTAGGGATTCGTGTAAAGTAAACACAGATATGTGGTCAGATAGGCATTGGTGTAAAGTAGGGATTAGTATAAACACAGATATGCGGTCAGGTAGGGATTGGTGTAAAGTAGGGATTAGTATGAACACAGATATGTGGTCAGATAGGGATTGGTGTAAAGTAGGGATTAGTATAAACACAGATATGTGGTCAGGTAGGGATTGGTGTAAAGTAGGGATTATATAAACACAGATATGTGGTCAGGTAGGGATTGGTGTAAAGTAGGGATTAGTATAAACACAGATATGGGTCAGTAGGATTGGTGTAAAGTAGGGATTAGTATAAACACAGATATGCGTCAGGTATGGATTAGTAATAAAGTAAACACAAGGTATGTGGTCAGTAGGGATTGGTGTAAAGTAGGGATTAGTATAAACCGACAGCATCAGGTATGGTTTAGTTAAAGTAACATAGGATTGGTGTCAGATAGGGATTAGTTTAAGGTAAAACGATATGTGGTCAGGTAGGGATTAGTGTAAATAAACACAGGTATGTGAGTCAGGTAGGGATTAGCATAATACACAGGTATGTGTCAGATAGGGATTAGTATAAGTAACACAGGATATGTGGTCAGATAGGGATTAGCAAAAGTACAAACAGGTATGTGATCAGGTAGGGATTAGCATAAATACACAGGTATGTGGTCAGATAGGGATTAGTATAAAGTAAACACAGCTATGTGGTCAGGAAAGATTAGTACATTAAAAGTTAACATATGTATCTGGTTAGGTAAGGATTAGTGCAAAGTCAACATAGACATGGGTTAGATAAGGATTAGTACAAAGTTAACACATGTATGTGGTCAGGTATAGATTGATATAAAGCGAACAGGCAGGTGGATGACAAGAATTAGTAAAGTAAACACAAGCTAGTTACCAGGTGGGAATTATTTCATTAAACAAAATTTATTTTCAAACTTTTCCCCTTGTTTTCAAATACTGTGCACATAACAAGACTAGACAAAAACCTGGAGGATTTGACTTTTGGATCTTCAGCAGGATACAAAACACAAAAACAACATACACATTTACAACAGGAAAGCAATAATGATGCCCATTGCAAACGGTAGACAATACATAAAATGTTTGTTGTTGATTCAGTAGGACGTACACAATATGCGATAATGTGTGAGGGGTGGGTGAGAGAAAAAGGGGATATGTTTTTAAGGTTCAGACCATATATACACTTACAACAGTTGGTACTTAAAAATGAATAGAAAATAATAAAGTTAGTTATAAAATATGATTTAAAAACTGATATCAAAAGGATTTATTAAAAAGCAATTAAAAAGAAGAGAGATATTAAGTTCTACACAAACGTCTTTAACATATTACTTCCAAGACGTTTCCACTGCCCAACACGAACCATAACCAAAAGACCAACACATGTATAAACCATACAGATGTAGGGTCGGAAAATAATGAACGGAGCGACATAGGTCTGTATAGGAGCAAAGGACAGGAAATGCAAGGATCAAATATCCAAGTCCCTGGCGTATTACGGTTGCTGATAATGTGGAGATTGTTTCTTTTTTGTGCCGGTGTCGTTTGTGAGGCCTGTCACGCCATGCCGCGATGAGGTAAGTTTGAGAACGTATTAGAAAACTTTACTTTAATTTCATTTTTTGCGTACTGTTTATCCTGTTTGTTCTTCATGTTACGTGATTGAGTATATTGTTCTTTATTTGTTCTTGTAAAGGTAGTGGGATATAATTCCCCTTCTCAATTTTCAGCTATTGTTTTGTTTTGTTTTGTTTTCTTGTTTGTTTTAGACTGAGTTCTTCAATTGTCAAACACCATACCAAACTGAAATCCCAAACATCCTCCCTCCCACACCAACCCACATATCCCCACTTAGCTACTAGTGTGTGTGTGTGTGTGTGTGTGTGTGTGTGTGTGTGTGTGTGTGTGTGTGTGTGTGTGTGTGTGTGTGTGTGTGTGTGTGTGCGTGTGTGTTGTATGTCTGTGTGATCTGGAAGGTTTTAGGACAGGAGACGTTTTGACATGTATGTTAGCATGGTATTTAAATTTAGACATTGAAAGCAACGTGTGTTAACTTTGTATTCAATTTGTGCTTTAATTGGAGGCCAGTGTATCTTTAGCAAGGGTATTATATTTATGCACTGCACCACTTGCTTTCCCACAGTAAGAGTAAACTGCACTATTTTGGATGCTGAAATTTTGATAAGTTGTCATCATAAATTTCGGCTAAAGAGAACTGGAGTAATCTAATCTAGACAGAATGCTACACGGAGCTTGTTTGTAGCATCAGCAAAAAAAAAAAAAGAAAAAAAAGGCAGATCTTGCGTATTTTACACAGCTAGAGATATAGAATTTTGCTCAGGTATTTAATATGAGTTTCTAAGGATATTAATTCATTAAGTAACACACCAATTTTTTTTACGGATTTGCTGAAAGCTACGTACAATTTGAAATGGTATGAAGTGCCATCGCTACTAAGTAGAAGTTAAAGTACATATCGGTAAGTCATAAAGCAAAATCAATAATAACAAAAGTCACGCATAAGGAAACCATTGAAACCTGAAATCATTGATGGACATGGCAGCTACTTTTCTCTGCATCGGCTTCAGTTGCCCACAAAGGTAGAGATCAATAGTCTATCATGAGTTAGTCTCAGTCTAACTTGGTCTCTTCCTATATGGTGATGTTTTCATGGGAGAAGAGTGGCAGAATGGTTCAGACGTTCGCCTGCCAATACTAAACTCGAGGTTCTAGGGTTCGCTTCCCACAGACTTTTCTCCTCAGTTTTACCGGAAAATCGAACTGAACGTCTAGTCTTTCGGAAGGGAACGAAAAACGAGTCAGACCCGTGTGCCTCCTGGCTGCGCACGCTTAAGATCCCATGGCAGTTGAAAATCGTGAAGAGCAGGGCATTGCCAGGTTACTTTGGTACAAATCATTGGGGATATAGGTTGATTTCCCGGTTCCACCCCTTGAAGATCAATTGGCCTTCTTGGTTTAAGAAAAAGTGATTATGAATTTGAGGCGAGGGAGAGAGTGCCGCCCTCGTGGTGCTGGCCCGGGGAAAAATTGAGGTCTCTGCCACCTCACTCCCCTACGACCTCAGGGTTAAGGAACTATCTAGGTAAGACTTCAGGATCTGCCCAGCTCATAGGTTTATGTGCAGGCTTAAGGCTTGTGCCGTAATCATTCTGGATCTTATGTAATACATGGCACCTGTGACGTAAGTGCATATGGAATTCATTCCGAGTGCGGAGACGTCATCTTGAGAAACTGAAACTGAAACTGAAACTGTTTTCACCTTGATGGCTATTCACAATCTAAAGGTGGAGGTCACTGACCACGAGCTGATACCAAGGTCATGGCGTGTGTCACGAATGACAGAGAATAGCATTGTATCTTCACAACTGTTAAGGTGAAGGCCCATGGCCACGTGCTGTTACAAGGATTACAGTTTATGTCCAGGATATATAGACAACTGTAAAGGTGAAAGTTACAGGTCACGTGGTGATACCAAGGTCATAGCGTGTGTCCTGGATGATAACAATGACAGGGTATATGCACAACTCTAAAAGCAAAGGTCATTGGCCACTTGGTGATACCAAGGTCATAGGGTGTGTCCTCGATGTTAAGAATGACAAGGTATATAGGGAGAGTGAGGGACAGATAACGTCTTTCATTCTCTCACAAAACATCAGAAGGAATGCTGTACTCTAGGGCTCAGTAATACAAGAAGATCTTCTGGCTTACAAATGACTTTAAAACTGCAAAATTACTGCTCTTTTATCTGACTGAAGGCTAAAAAAATCCATATTTTGATATTCTGCATAGTTCTCTTTTAAAACTGGAACATATCAAACGTACATTTAGTTTTGATGACTCAAAAGTCCAGTGAACAACCAACCAACCCACCGACCAACCAACCAACCAACCAACCAACAACTAAAAAACCAACCAACCAACCAACCAACCAACCAACCATACACACACACACACACACACACACACACACACACACACACACACCACACCTCCAACCAACCAACCAACCAACCAACCAACCAACCAACCAACCAACCAACCAACCAACCGACCAACCGACCAACCAACAAACAAACCAAGCAACGACCGACCGACCGACCAACCGACCGACCGACAGACAGACGGAGAGGCAGACAGACAGACAGGCAGACAGACAGACAAACAAACAAACAAATCCCAACGACAACAAAAAAGAAAAATGTTTGTGTTTCCAGCGAGTCCATAAGGCAAAGATGTCATATTGATCAGATCTGTAACATGCAGCATCTCTTCACAGCTATCTAGTAAGGGAGACAATCAGTGGGACAGTTTTACGAGCAACACGGAAAAATTATCACCGTAATACCGTTTGCAACAAGATAACATCACAGAAATATCGTTCAGCGGTTGTCGGTTGTCGGTTGTCGCAGTATGAAGGTGGGAGTCGCCTTCCTTGTCAACGTAAGCCATTCTTGTCTAGTATCAGTAAGGATGTCAGTGATGATTACAAGCTTGCTACTCTTTCCTTTTCGATTGTTTCGAACACTGCGCCAGAATACCTATCCTCGCTTCTTGACATCTACACACCATCCCGTCAGTTGCGTTCTTCTGCAGACACACGACTCTTTCGCATCCCCGCATTCGAACAAAAACATACGGACAACGAGCATTCTCCTATCAAGCACCCCAAACATGGAACAACATCCCCAACATCCTTAGGCACTCAGACACAATCACCTCATTCAAATCTGGCCTCAAAACACATCTGTATAGAAAAATGTGAAAAAAGTTTCTGTCTTTAAAATATTGTTTGGGCTGTTGCGTTTGTGCGCATGATTCGTGTATTATATAATGTGCATTGTGGGTGTGGTTGTTTGTGTATTTTGGATAACTTGTGATGTAATATCTATTGTCTGTCCGATGGGCAAGCTATTGGTTAGATTTGATAGACATGTTTCTGTTTGTGTTGATGTCATTGTAATTATAGTAGACTTGATTGATATGTATGTATAACTGCTAATGTTGAAGTGGCGAATAGGGGTGGTAAAGATAGGGTGAATTGTAAAGCGCTTGGAGCAGAGTTCTCTGGATCTTGCGCTTATAAGTACTCATTATTATTATTATTATGATGTCAGTGATGACGTTACTGATGACGTGAGTGATAACTTGATGTTGTGACTGATGACGTATGCTGACGTGACCAGTGTCATAATGACGAACAGAAACGTGTGTATAATGTAGGCAGATCTGAGAGCAACACTATGTGGACCCACGTTCTCTCTCCTCATTCAATTTGAGGCAGACAACAAGAGAAACTAGAGATTTTTTTTTTCACAGCTGTAGCTTCAGCAGACAAAACAGACACGTGTATTGAGTTAGGAACTACAGCACTGCATTTAATCTATCATCATCATCATTATCATTATCATCATCGTCGTCGTCGTCGTCATCGTCGACCTCACCATCACCATCACCACCATCACCACCACCACCATCATCATCATCATCATCATCATCATCACCATCATCATCACCACCACCACCACCACCACCACCACCACCACCACCACCACCACCACCACCACCACCACACCACCACCACCATCATCATCATCATCATCATCATCATCATCATCATCATCATCATCATCATCTAATCCCATATCCAGTATGATCAGAGTTGCACAAAATGAACCAGAATGCTTATTTGATACAAGAAGACACAACACGACAAGATAAGACAAGACAAGACCGGCACAAATTTTCGACCAATCGCCCTTTGTCAAGCGTAAGCGAAACACAAGAATATAAATGTCAGCACTCAAATACCAGTGAGCGTTGGGAGGACTGATTGTCAGCAGCAGCAGACATAGTTTTCCATCTATGTTGGGAGGCGTGTAGCTGCCAACAGTTCTGGCACACTGAGGTTGGTCAGTCTGTGACACTGGCCACACAGTTCTTCGTCTGATCATTATTTGCAGTTTGTGATATTGACCACACAGTTCTTCCTCTGGCCATGGTCTTCTTCAGTCTGTGACATTGGCCACATAGTTCTTCTTCTGGCCATAGCCTACTTCAGTCTGTGACAATACAAAAGGCCTGGGATAGACCTGTAGTCCATTTCAACATGCTTGTAATAGGGACTGCTAAAATCTTGACAAAAGAGCTTTGACAAACAAACAAGAAAACAAAACAAATATTGGAGCGAGCGAGCAAGACAGATAAAGACAGAGAAAGAGAGAGAGAAGGAGAGAGAGAGGGAGAGAGAGAAAGACAGAGACAGACAGGACAGAGAGAGAGACAGACAGAGACAGACGGAGAGAGACAGACAGGACAGAGAGACAGACAGACAGGCAGATGGAGAGAAGGACATAGAGACAGAGAGATGGAGAGAGAAGAGAGGGAGAGAGAGAGAGAGAGAGAAGAGAGAGAGAGAGACAGACAGACAGAGACAGAGACAGAGAGACAGAGACACAGACAGAGAGACCGACCGAGAGACAGAGACAGACAGAGAGACAGAGACAGATAAAGACGAAGAGACAGTGATACAGAGAGACGGAGAGAAAGAAAGAGAGAGAGAGAGAGAGAGAGAGAGAGAGAGAGAGACAGAGACAGAGACAGAGACAGAGACAGAGACAGAGATGGAGAGAATGAACATCAAGAAGATGCCAGCATTCCAAGAACAGAAAATAGTTTCCATTCACAACCCTTGGCGACCTACTGAGACAGAAACAAGAGAGAGATAAAAGTGACAAGAGTAGAGAAAAGACAGTAGTCAGGAAAAAACCCAGGTGTTTACATAGTAACAGCAGGCAGTTCCAAGGACACGAAGGGTTGTCATCTCACTGGGTATATAACTACTGTTGGTTTCTGGTCACGCACACTACACTGGACATTTCAACAACAACAACAACAACAACAAAAATAGTAATACTTATACTGAGTAATACTTATACTTAACATAGTAATACTTATACTTATACACCCAACTTCTAGACAGTGACACACCAGACAATATACAGCGCCTCTTGACTCGCACCACTGAGTGTTACTCGGACATTAAGAACTGGATGACGTTCAACAAACTTCAGCTTAATGACGACAAGACAGAAGCTATCCTCATTGGCACTCGTCAGAAACTTTCTCAGCTGCCTTCTCCTTCTCTCCCATTATGTAACACATCAGTCCCAATTTCTGATTCAGCTAAAAACCTTGGTGTCTGCATTGACTCTACCCTCTCCATGAACAACTTTGTTTCTCAAACTGCCAGATCTTGCTACTATCACCTCCATCGTATAAGCTTGATCAGGAAGTATCTCTCTGTGGAAACAACTGCAAAACTCGTTCTCTCCTTCATAATGTCTCGCATTGACTATTGCAATTCACTCCTGTCTGGTCTTCCTGCCTCCACCATTCACATCCTACAGCGCATTCAAAACAATGCTGCACGCCTTGTACTCAAAAAGAAAAAAGCTGACCACATATCTCCTCTCCTGGCACAACTTCACTGGCTCCCTGTATCAAAGCGCATACAGTACAAACTAGACACCATGTGCAACAAAAGCCTCAATAACGCAGCCCCGATTACCTGTCAAGCCTACTTGATATCTATGTTCCCTCACGTACCCTCCGCTCTGCCTCCGATCCTCTGACTTTTCGCTTTCCACGCACCAAGCTCAATACCTATGGTCCACGAGCCTTCTCTGTTTCTGGTCCACTTTCCTGGAACAAACTTCCTCTCTCTGTCCGTCAGCAACCTACTTTTGTCTCCTTCAAGTCCGCTCTCAAAACTCACCTTTTCTCCTCTGCATAAAATCCTGACCTCACTCATCCCCCCTCTGTAGCCTGTCTCCACTCGGAGGGGAATCACATTGTAATATATATTTGTATATAATATGCTCTCTATAATTTTCCATTGCTTTTATTCTTTTTCCCCATTTATAGCCATGTGTGCGTGTGTGTGTGCGTGTGTGTGCGCGCGTGCGTAAGTGTATGTTCAGCGCTTAGATTTGATTTTTATCGAGATTTTGCGCTATATAAATATTGTAATTATTATTATTATTATTTACTAACAATTAACACTAATATTAACAATAGTAATGGTAAGATGATAATAACAAAAAATGATAGTAATAATGATAATGTAATAATAATGATAATAATAATGAAGAGACTGTTACTGCCACTACTACTACTACTACTACTACTACTGATGTTGATTATGATGACGAGGAGGAGGAAGAGGAGGAGGAAAAAGAGTAGTAGTAGGAGGAGAACGACCATGATGATAATAATGATGATGATAGTGATGATGACAATGATGATGATGATGATAATGAAGCTAATGATAACAATAACAATAAGAATAAGAGTAATGAGAGCAATAGACTGCAAAAAACAATAATCATCATCACAATCAAAACAAGAGATATAAAGAACCTCGTACCTGCATACTACATGTATACTGCATAGTCAAGGGAACGAACCACGTGAAGAGCTGATGATATCTTATATACACAATGAAACGTATCAATTAAAATCTCATATACAAAAAAAACATACAATGAATCGTATCAAGTGAAAACCTCATTACATACTATACATATAATGAAACGTATCATATCAAAAAGCTTATACTCTATTGCACTTTCAATGAAACGTATAAGGTGAAAACCTTATACATACCTCATAATATTCTGCGCATGCGATGAAAAGTATCAAATGAAAACCTCATAATATATTGTGCCTATAGTGAAACGTATCAAGTGCAAACTAACCATTCTCCTCAGTGGAAGCAGATCGCTATTTTTGGGCATTGCTTATTGTTTCTTTTACCCACAATCATACAAACAATGGCTGACCGCTTTGTGGAAGAGATGGCTCTGGATCTTGTGACATATGACTGATGGAAAATGACATCCAGCTCTCAGAAATATTCACAATTCATTGTTCTGCGGATTGTTTGTTGCTGTGTTAAGTGCGACCAGCATGCTTTTACATGGACTGTTTTTGCTATACAAATGGAATTATGATTATTTTATTATTATCATACTTTTGTTCTACCTGTTTCAGTACTACCTTTAAGTGTATCGCTGATTTGTTTATCACGGGGTTTTCCAACTCTCCTCTGTATTTTGCCTGTTGGTGCATCACTCAAACATTACACAGTTATCAAATTTCTTTGTCCTTTAATCTGTCGACATATATAATGCATCGTTACCCCACAAAGAAATTCAGAATGCCCTCTGTAGGAAGCCTCGCTATAAGAGACTCAGGCACACATTGTGGGGGTGTATTACTAGATCACTGCAGTTAAACATATTTTGACCACTGGAAAGAAACGTGTAGTGTAGTGTGTAGACATGGTTTGTCTGTCAGTTACAAAGTGAACGTTTTTCTTCGGGTTCTGTAGACACGTTATGATGGAGTGAAATACATCTTGTAAGTGTGGAAGAAATTGTCTGCATCGATATTCGATATTTTGTGGTGTAAATGTGAATCACAAGTGATGGCATAACTAGCGTAACATATTTATTACGACTTATTATCATAGTATATTTAGCATTTTTCTTGTGGGGAGTCATCATCATCATCAGGTATCTTCTCCCTGGATCTACCTGGTGCTCTCTTTCCCTCCAGCTTTCCCGTTGTGACCAGGTGTTCCAAATTCCCTTTCCTCATAAAATGGCCTATAAATGTTGCCTGCCTTTTCCTAATCTTTCTTATGAATGATCTTCTTGTGTCTACTTCCATCAAGACTGTCTCGTTTGTTTTCTTTGCTGTCCATGGAACTCTCAACATTCTTCTTAGAAACCACATCTCGGCTGCCTCAATCTTGTTCTGGCTTTGCTTGCTGACTGTCCACGCCTCACAACCGTATTACAGTACTGGTTCTATATAACATTCCAGAACTCTCTTCCTGATGTTAATTGATAGGCATTTGTTGGTAGAATGCTTTTCATCTTCTTGAATGCTGTTTTGGCTTGGCCGATTCTGCTGGCTATTTCTGATGTGCATCTGCCGTCTGGTGAAATTATCGTTCTCAGGTATTTAAACTTATCAACCTGTGTCAAGTTGTGCCGTTTGCTGTTATTTTTGAATGAGGGGATTTCATGTTTTTTACTGATCACTATGACTCCAGTCTTCCTGCTATTTAGTTCCAACCCCTTACCTTTGTTTTCTATTTCTAATATATTCACAAGGTTTTGTAGGCCCCTTTCACTTTCTGCAATTAGCACGGTGTCATCTGTGTATCGAATGTTGTTTATCATTTTTCCTCCAACCTTTAATCCAGGTCTTCCTCTATGTTTCTCATGATGTTTTCGCTGTAAAGTGAAAACAAATCTGGTGACAAACCCTGTCTGACACCTCTCTTGATGTTTTGGAAAGAGCTTATATTGTTTTCTATTCTCATTGCAGCTGTTTGTTCCCAGTACATATTTCTGATTATTCGTAGATCTTTTCCATCAATATTGAGCCTTTCTAGTTGGTTGATCAATTCTTCATGTCTTACCCGATCGAAAGCCTTGGTATAATCAACAAAGCATAAATACAAATCCTTATTCATCTCGATTGACCTCTCTATGATAGTTCTCAGGATGTATATGGCATTAATAGTTCCTTTCCTTTCCACAAATCCACACGGTTCATCTGCTATTTCTCTTTTGATTCTAATTTTTGTCCTCATCATGATTATTCTAAATAGGATTTTTGTTGCATGACTCATCAAACTGTGCGATGGAGTTTGCATTCTATAGCCCCTGTCTTCTTTGGAAGTGCAATGAAAATTGATTTTGACATATCTTTGGGGATTTTGCCAGTGTGATAAATTTCATTTAGGAGGACTGTTATTTTTTCAATACCAAATTCCTCCAAGGCCGTGGGGAGTAATTCCACCAAATCCGATCTAAACAGGTATGGGCTCAGCCAGGTTTGATTTGCCTTAGACGTGTTGATGAAAGACAAGTATACACAAACCATACCACACTGGTCAAAGCCAGTGTCACCAAGGACCATGTCATCCACTGAGTACTACAAAGGCAGACGTGAAAAATGTGCTACTGGGGAAAACTACCGAGCACTAGCAGAAGAAACATCATTATGTTCGCCACTTGGAACGCTAGAACATTCAGGCAGGATGGAAAACTGAAAGAACTGATCCATGAAACGGACAGATTCTTCTGGCACATCGTCAACCCCTACAAAGTTTGATGGAACAACAACAGCGAAATACAGACTGAAGAAGGGCATGTCCTATACCATCGTTTTGAAGACGACAAACACGCATATGGGTTCGATTTGCAAATGACACTGATGGTCTTGTAGGCAGTGGGCAAGAACTCACCGAACTTGTTAAAAACTAAATGAAACGTCGACAGTTAACAAGAAACAACGCACGGGTGCGGATGGGACTCAGAACACCTGTGCCTCACAACTCTCTGGAAAATCACCTCCCAAGCCCCCAACGCCACTTGATAGTCATTTCATCAAGCAAAGGGGGCAAGGGGAGGGGAGCTGTCCATGCGTTGCATGACCCATTCTGACTCAATCATCAGTTACTTTGTTTACAAACTGAATGGCAAGATAAGGAGATGACAAACCCCGGGACCTAGCCACACAACGCGCACCATCTAGGTCCAACCCAGCTTCCAGACCAAGAGAGAATGGAAGACCCCTCTCTCATCCCACTCTGGTCTTTAGATCTCTTTTGGACAGCTCACCCTGCCACCAGCTCGCACAGCTGCCAGCTCCTTTCCCTTTACCATAGTCTCGACAGTTAGCAGTCAGAAGCTCCCAACGTTGCCTTTCTTTCTGGGTTGTTGGAATGGTTGGGACAAGAAATGGCATATAATTCAGCACCAAGAAGACCTAATTGATGGCTAGGTACATCCGAAATGAGGGGTCCCAGTCAGAAATCCTTTCATGCACAGTAAAGATAATAACAGCGTTGTCTTAGCTGAAACTTGTGTGGAAGATCAAGAACATCTTCTGAAACACAAGACCAGACTCTTACGTGCACTGGCATGTTCCATCTTCCTGTATGCATGTGAGACATTTACTGTTACATATGCAAGCCATGGAAATGAGGTGTTATAGCAAGACACTACACATCAGACACACTGATCATATCACCAATGAACAAGTGCACCAAACCATCAAGCAGCACACAGGACCATAGGAAGATCTGCTGACATGCTTAAGAAAAGAAAACTACTTTGGTATGGCCATATCCTTGGCAATCAGTCCTGCAGGGAGGAAATGGAAGGGAATCCAGAAAACACGATTTACTGATAACATTGTGGAATGGACAGGAAAAACATTTACAAAGACCCAAGCATTGGCACACAACTGACAGAGCTGGAAAAATCTAGTGAACAGTTCTTTAGCGTGATGCCCCAATGAATCGTTACTGAGTTAAGATAGAAGAAGACGACAAAGGTTTGGCATACAATTTTAGTTAAAATATTAAGCAAATGTGTTTTATGTTCATGAGTTCTTGATGTGTATCATTGTTGTCTACAGTGCCAACATCTGATATTAATTGATGCCTGTTCAAAATCACGGTAATTGACAACTGTTCAAAGACATGGAAATTGATGACTGTTCAAAGTCACGGTAATTGATGCCTGTTCAAAGTCACGGTAATTGATGCCTGTTCAAAGTCATGGTAATTGATGCCTGTACAAAGTCATGGTAATTGATGCCTGTACAAAGTCATGGTAATTGATGCCTGTACAAAGTCACGGTAATTGATGCCTGTACAAAGTTATGGTAATTGATGCCTGTTCAAAGTTATGGTAATTGATGCCTGTTCAAAGTCACGGTAATTGATGCCTGTTCAAAGTCAAGGTAATCGATGCCTGTTCAAAGTCACGGTAATTGATGCCTGTTCAAAGTCAAGGTAATTGATGCCTGATCAAAGTCAAGGTAATTGAGACCTGTTCAAAGTCATGGTAATTGAGACCTGTTCAAAGTCAAGGTAATTGATGCCTGTTCAAAGTCACGGTAATTGATGCCTGTTCAAAGTCACGGTAATTGATACCTGTTCAAAGTCACGGTAATTGATGCCTGTTCAAAGTCATGGTAATTGATGCCTGTACAAAGTCATGGTAATTGATGCTGTTCAAAGTCACGGTAATTGATGCCTGTACAAAGTCATGGTAATTGATGCCTGTATAAAGTCATGGTAATTGATGCCTGTACAAAGTCATGGTAATTGATGCCTGTTCAAAGTCACGGTAATTGATGCCTGTTCAAAGTCATGGTAATTGACACCTGTTCAAAGTCATGGTAATCGACACCTGTTCAAATTCACAGTAATTGACGCCTGTAGAAGTAATGGTAATTAACTTCGGTTCAAAGTTAAGTAATCAAAACCTGTCCAGAGTCATGGTACTCCTGGTGTGGAATGTAGACCTGAGTTTTTGATGCCATTCGTAATCTGGAAAATATGACTTCTTTCAAAGTCATTGTACATATACAAGCGTTTAATGATATCCTGCAGAATTTTTCAGAAACATTATAACCGGAATTCTATTGTATAGGCCATGCTGTCATTTGAACGTCAATATCGCCATCCAGGAAGTAAGTTCAAAATAATGTTTTGTTAGGACACTTTAGTAATGATGATAACAATGATATATTCATTTATACGGCACAAACAATCCATGCGAAAAGTATCGATAGCATCCTTGTTGTGGTTTACAGGAATGGAATAATACAAAATCTTTCAATCAAGTAAAAATGGACGGACAAAAAAAAAAAAAAAAAAAAAAAAAAAAAAAACCAAAAAAAACCCCAAACAAACAAAAAAACAAAAAACAAAAACAAAAACAAAAAAGAAACAAAAACCAACAACAAAAAAACACAACTATAAATACAAGTATTAGTAACCATGGGAAAATGTCATTAGTGCGAACACCAATATCACAATTACAGAAGAACGTGAGCAGAATCCTGTCTATAACAGAACACCTGATGTCAAGTCTTGTATCATATGTTGGCCTGTGTGTCCGTTTTGCCTTACACATAACAGTAAAAACAGTGCAACAGTTCTCTTGTACTACAGATGAGCCTGCAACCCTTTTCATTCAGTAACAGAGATTGCAGGCAGAGTTTTGGATAACAGCTTAACTTTCAGTAAATGAAATTGTGACTTAACTTTTTTACTGACAAGATTAAAGAGTCATCATCTGACCTAACATTTTTACTGACAAGATTAAAGAGTCATCATTTTTGTTTTCAATACATGACAAAGCGACCTAACTTTCTACCGTTCAGTCAACGAGGCTGTTCTGAACAGTTCAGATTTGTAATCAACAATATCAAAACCTGGCGCTTTTTCCTTCATCGATGCTGGCAGAAAGAGACAGATCGTTGCCCCTACCTCCACTCCCATCCACCATTTTGGAGCTAAAAAGAGCGTTGTCTGGAGACCCCCTGGTGTTAGACAGATAGGGTGGTCACGTGATTTATGTCAAATGACGTCATTACTGTCCTCACAAACAAGATGTTAGTGACGTATCACGTGACATGGGCCACGCCCCTCTTCTGCACTTCGTCTCCACCCTCCTCCACCACAATTACATCCACAGTGGGCCACCCTGCAAGGGACGTAATATAGCAGGAGGGAAAAGGACTAATAGAGTTAAGCCCCCCATCAAGAGAAGTAATCATGAGCTTGGAGCGCTCATGTCATTATCTGCCCATGTCTGCACGTTTTCAGCGGTTAACAAAAAGTCTTTTGATTGAATCACTCCTGACCTCTCTGGATTTTGTCCAGACGTCCATAAAAAAAGAGAGAGAGAGAGAGAGAGAGTGAGAGAGAGAGAGAAAGAGAGAGAGAGAGAGAGAGTGTGTGTGTGTGTGAAAGAAAGAAAAACAAAGGAAAAGGAGGCAAAGTGTTGTTTTATTAAATATCACAGACCACTTCCATGATGAGATCCATGTTAATCACATAAGTTGATACACAGGATGTGTGTGTGCGTGCGTGCGTGCGTGTGTGTGTGTGTGCGTGCGTGTGTGTCTGTATGTGTGTGTGTGCGCTCGTCAGACGGTAGGGGGAGGGGGAGAGGGACGGGGCAATGGAGATGAGCTAAAAATAACATTGTATCTTTGAAATCCTGGGTCCCTGTTGCTGGCTTGTTCCTATTCTGAGATTATGGCTGTGTTGTTCTTTCGTCGTTTTTGTTGTGCTCTTTCCATTTTCCTTCAGACGTTTCACCGATTTCTGATGACTTGTGATTTTTTGTCATCACATGCTTTGCTGAATTTCACAATCTCCATCATTGTTATAACAGTCAGTTGAAAAAGTCATCCCCAAGAGTACTACAAATATGATGATGATGATGATAACAATGACGACGATGACAGCAGCAATAACAAAAATGATGACGATGACAACAACAACGACGACAACAACAATAATGACAGTAATAATGATAATAATATTACTACTACTACTACTACTACTAATAATAATGATATAGTCGTAGTAGTAGTAGTTGTAACAATAACAACAATAACAACAACAACAACAATAATAATAATAATAACAATAATAATAATAATAATAATAATAATAATAATAATAATAATAATAACTATAATAATAATGATAACAATAACAATAACGAGGGTGTTAATTGTCATTGTAATCATCATTATCGTTATTATAATACAAAAGACACCAGTCATTTAATAACAGAATGGAGATTATTCCGTTCTTTCATCGAAAAGCAGTTATGTGAACAGGCGTTAAAAGACAAAGAAATGAAGCAGAAGAAAGGTTGTTATTATTATTGTTAAAGTTGTTTAAGCCCAGCCGACTGCATAGAGCCATATCAGGGCCATAACCATCTCAAAAAATACAATACTTCAGCAGGTAAAAAAGGAAGTTTAGTTTTTTTTTTTAGTTTTAGTTTCTCATGATGACGTCTCCGCGCTCGGAATGAATTCCATATGAACTAACGTAAAGGTGTCATGTGATGGAGAAGATCCACAATGATCACGGCACAAGCCTTACGCCTGCCCATAAACCCACGAGCTGGCCAAGTTCTGAGGTCATACCTAGATAGTTCCATAACTCTGGGAGTGTAGGTGAGTGAAGTGGTAGAGACCTCAACTTTTCCCGGGGCCAGCACCACGATGGTGGCGCCCATCCCCTCTTCCTCGCTTCAAATTCACATTCATATTCACTTATTTTAAACAAGACGTCAGAAAATCAAGAAGGGAAGGCTATTTGGTCTTGAAGGGGTGGGACCTGGGAAATCAACCTATCTCTCCAATGTTTTTGATTTTTCAAGGCAACCAGACAATACCATACTCCTCACGATTTTCAACTGCCGTGGGATTTTAGCGTGCGCAACCAGAAGGCACACAGGTCCGACTCGATTTTCGTCCCCTTCCGAAGGACTAGACGTTCCGTTCGATTTTCCAGTCAAATCGAGAAGAAAAGTAGAGGCCTCTACAGGGAGCGAACCCTGGAACCTCGAGTGTAGTTATTGGCAGGCGAACGTCTAAACCATTCTGCCACTCTTCTCCCTGAAAGGAAAAGAACATTAATTACACATATCGAAGCATTCGTGCACATAATCTGCAGAGATGCCCCTGGCTCTGACCATTGTGTCCAGTTTATCACACCACCATTTCTCTGTCACTGTTACAACGTTACCACCATGTCTATACCACTGTTACAACGTTACTACCACTTCTATATCATTGTTACAAAATTACCACCATTTCTATATCACTGCCACAACGTATATCACTGTTACAACATTACTACCACTTCTATATCACTGTTACAACGTTACTACCATTTCTATATCACTGTTACAACGTTACCACCATTTCGATATCACTGTTATAACGTTACCACCATTTCTATACCACTGTTACAACGTGAACACCACCTCTTTATCACTGTTACAACGTTACCACCACTTCTGTATCACTGTTACAACGTTAACACCACTTCTATATCACTGTTACAACGTTAACACCATTTCTGTATCACTGTTACAACGTTAACACCATTTCTGTATCACTGTTACAACGTTACTACCACTTCTATATCGCTGTTACAACGTTAACACCACTTCTATATCACTGTTACAACGTTAACACCACTTCTATATCACTGTTACAACGTTACCACCATTTCTGTATCACTGTTACAACGTTACCACCACTTCTATATCACTGTTACAACGTTACCACCACTTCTATATCACTGTTACAACGTTAACACCACTTCTATATCACTGTTACAACGTTAACACCATTTCTGTATCACTGTTACAACGTTACCACCACTTCTATATCACTGTTACAACGTTACCACCACTTCTATATCACTGTTACAACGTTAACACCACTTCTATATCACTGTTACAATGTTACCATCATGTCTATACCACTGTTACAACGTTAACACCACTTCTATATCATTGTTACAACGTTACTTTCACTTCTATATCATTGTTACAAGGTTACCATTATTTTTATATCACTGTTACAACGTTACTTTCACTTCTATATCACTGTTACAACGTTACTTTCACTTCTATATCATTGTTACAAGGTTACCACTATTTCTATATCACTGTTACAACGTTACTTTCACTTCTATATCACTGTTACAACGTTACTACCATTTCGATATCACTGTTATAACGTTACCACCACTTCTATATCATTGATACAACGTATATCACTGTTACAACGTTACCACCATTTCTACACCACTGTTATGACGTTACCACACTTCTATATCACTGTTACAACGTTATCACCACTTCTATATCACTGTTACAACGTATAGAACTGTTACAATGTTACCACCGCTTCTATATCACTGTTACAACGTATATCACTGTTACAACATTACCACCACTTCTATATCATTGTTACAACGTTACCACAACTTCTGTATCACTGTAATAACGTTACCACACTTCTATATCACTGTTACAACGTATAGAACTGTTACAACGTTACCACCGCTTCTATATCACTGTTACAACGTATAGAACTGTTACAATGTTACCACCGCTTCTATATCACTGTTACAACGTATATCACTGTTACAACATTACCACCACTTCTATATCATTGTTACAACGTTACCACAACTTCTGTATCACTGTTAACAACGTTACCACACTTCTATGACAACGTTACCACCGCTTCTATATCACTGTTACAACGTATATCACTGTTACAACGTTACCACCGCTTCTATATCACTGTTACAACGTGTATCACTGTTACAACGTTACCACCACTTCTACATCACTGTTACAACGTATATCACTGTTACAACGTTACCACCATTTCTATACCACTGTTGCAACGTTACCACCACTACTATATCACTGTTACAACGTTACCACCACTTCTACATCACTGTTGCAACGTTACCACCACTACTATATCACTGTTGCAATGTATATCACTGTTACAACGTTACCACCGCTTCCATATCACCGTTACAACTTATATCACTGTTGCAATGTTACCACCACTTCTCTGCCATTGTTTCAACGTTATCATTGCTTCTATATCACTGTTACAGCGTTACCATACTTCTATATCACTGTTACAACGTTACCATACTTTCATATCACTGTTACAACTTTACCACCACTTCTATATCACTGTTACAATGTTACCACCACTTCTATACCATTGTTTCAACGTTACCATCGCTTCTATATCACTGTTACAACGTTACCACTCTTCTACATGTATATCACTGTTTTATTACGTATCCACCACCAAATATTTTGGCCATGTGGTAGGAACAAATTACAAGTCGTGTCAGACATTGAGTGTTGTGAAAGTTTCATTGGCTGTTGTTCCAGTGATTTCCTCACTGTTCTCACTTGGTCTCAGTGCAAGCCCTTTCCATGAAACATTGATTTTCAATCTCACCACAAGATTAAATTTCCTTTGTTTTTGTACAAGCACATGCGAAAATAGACATGTTAGAAAAACCACGCACACACACACACACACACATATACATACACACACACACACACACACACATATACACGCACACAACGCACACACACACATACACACACACACACACACACACACACACACACATATATATATATACACACGCATACGCACTCACACACACACACACACACACACACACACACAATGCACACACCACACACACACACACACACACACACACAATGCACACACCACACACACACACACACACACACTCACACACACACACACACACACACCCAAGCAAGCAAGCTGTAAAACAACCAATCAACTAGCTGATCCAACCGCCTGGATGATGACAAACAAGCTTAAAATGAATGAAGATAAAACTGAACTGATAAAAATCGGTACTAAACATAAACTACAACTAACACCAACATGCACAATGACAATCTGTGGCTGCAGTCTTTCTTTTGCACCATCTGTTAGAAATCTTGGAGTGTTTCTTGACGAATCATTAACAATGGACGCGTATATCAACAATCTTTGCCGTAGCCTAAACTTTCAGCTCCGTAGGATTGCAAAGATTCGTCCTTACCTCACCACCGTTGCCGTGAAGAAGCTTGCAGTTTGTTTTATTTTGTCAAGATTAGATTACTGTAATTCTCTCTTAGCTGGCTTACCTGATGACAAACTTAGAAAGCTTCAGGTCATTCAGAATAATGCAGCCCGCCTTATCCTGCACAAGAAACAATCTGACAGTGCAAATCCACTGCTGAAATCCCTTCACTGGCTCCCCATCAAAGCCAGAATAGACTTCAAGATTGCTTGCCTCTGTTTCCGCTGTCTAAGTGATACAGTCACTGCACCACCATATCTTTCTGAACTGATCCAACATTATGTACCGACTCGAACCCTTCGTTCCGGAGATTCTTTTCAACTAGTCGAACCACGTTTTTCTCTCTCCACAGTTGGCAAACGCGCTTTCTCTGTTTTTGGTCCTTCAGTATGGAACAATCTGCCACTCAACCTGAGAAAACAACATAGTTACTTAACCTTCAGAAAGGAACTTAAAACCCATCTTTTTCAAAAGTATCTGGTTGCAGAGTAACTTCCACGGCATTGGTGCTGAAGTACAAAATGACTGTTTTTAACCTTTTCTAGTCCTTGGCATGACTGTGTCTATTATTGGTGTTTTTTAAGTTTATTCTTCTGATTATATATTTTAATTTTAATTTTTGTGTGTGTGTATGGGTGTGAGTGTGTGTGTGTGTGTGTGTGTGTGTGTGTGTGTGTGTGTGTGTGTGTGTGGTGTGCGTGTGTGTGTGTGTGTGTGTGTGTGTGTGTGTTGTGAACGTGAACATGATATGTTGGAATATCTTTGTATGCTCTCTGATTTGTTTTAATTAGTTAAATGTCTTATTCAGCTTCTATTTGTAATGCATGTTTTAATTAAGATTTTATGTAAAACGCGTTGAGCATTTTATGGAAAGGCGTTTATTCATGTAATAATAATAATAATAAAAAATAATAATAATTTATCAACCAAACATCCAATCAATCACCCAACCAGTCATTCTAACCAGCCAACTAACCAGCCAACCAGCCAGTCAGTCCAACCAACCAACCAGCAATCTGCAAATCCAACCTACTGATTAAACAGCCACCCGGTTAATCTAAAATCAATCAAGTAACCAGCTAATCACCCATATAATCAGCTAGCCAACCCACCAAACAATCAACCAACTAATCAGCCAGCCTTGCAGTGAAGCAAGCAAGCATGCAAACAAGCAAGCAAGCAAGCAAGCAAGCAAGCGAGCAAGCAAACAAGCAAACAAGCAAAAAAGCAAGCAAGCAAGCAAACAAGCAAACAAGCAAGCAAGCAAACAAGCAAGCAAGCAAGCAAGCAAACAAGCAAACAAATAAATAAACAAGCAAGCAAGCAAGCAAGCAAAAAAGCAAACAAGCAAGCAAGCAAGCAAACAAGCAAGCAAGCAAGCAAGCAAGCAAGCAAACAAGCAAGCAAGCAAGCAAGCAAGCAAGCAAACAAGCAAGCAAGCAAACAAGCAAGAACAACTGTGTTTGTGCTAAAAATTTCCTTTCTTATTTGTGTCGTTGTTATAATAATTCTTATCAACATCTTTACATTTTTGCCTGATCCAGATTCTTTTGTATTCTTCGTTTCACAGCTCTGTAGTTCTCCTCTCCTTTCTCAGTTTCTTTTCTATTTTTTAAACTCCTTGTAGTATCAGACGTTTCTGAAAGTATTCCTTGTGACCTATGGCTTGCATTTCCATCGGCATATCTGCATAATCGCCAACGCCATGCGGCGAGGCACTTGATGATGATGATGATGATGGTATCTCTAAGACCTCTGTTGAGGTGTTACGATTTAAATGAAACTGTGAGAGGACTTCAAGATCTTCTTCAAGCACTATTAGTGAGAAATAATTAGGTAATACTAGATATGTTGTAAGAGGACTTTGGGTATGAAGAAAGTTAGCAACATCGAGTACTTATTTTGTAGAGAGAATAGACATTCAGATGACCTATTTCCAGCATATCCAATAACAAAAAAAAAAAAAAAAAAAAAAGAAAAATAAAGAAAAAATAAAAAATAAAAGAAAAATAAGACAAAAGAAAAAAAGAAAGAAAAAAAAAGAAAAGACAGCAATGAAAAGAAAGTATAGATAGACAGATAAATATAAGCATTTTGTTAGAATAAATCTCATAAATCTAATTGTATTTTGGGGAAAAAGAGAAACTACACCTGGTTTCCCACAAAGTGCAACACAAAAAAGATAAAGCATTGAAATGAAATATCATAACATGCGACATAACTTCATATGTAAAAACACACTAACATAACGGCGAATATGCTTATCTCTAACACACCCTCCCGCTCATCCACCCACCCACTCACCACACACACACATATACACAGACACAGACACAGACACACACACACACACACACGCACGCACACACACACACACACACGCACACACACACACACACGCACGCACACACACACATACACACACAGATACACACAACCACCCACCCACCCACTCACACACACACGCGCGCGCACACACACACACACACACGCACGCACACACACACATACACACACAGATACACACAACCACCCACCCACCCACTCACACACACACGCGCGCGCACACACACACACACACGCACACAACACACACACACACACACGCACACACACACACAT
>JAPXFY010000015.1:73676385-73698885 GCA_030674185.1 Monoplex corrugatus
GAAAGTCTTGAGTTCGATCCGCCTAGACACCTCCGCCTGGTGGGTAAAGGACACAGGTTTTCCACATCTCCCAGATCTGTCAAGTGCCTAAACCCCCTTCTGAAGTATGTACACATGCCATGGAGAATATCACGTATGCACGTTACAGATTCTGCCAGTCATATGGATGGCTGACAAAGCATGTATCACATAAGCATTATTATTAAAGATTCTGTAAGTCATATCAGTGGTTGACAAAGTATGTATCACATGTCCACGTTAAAGATTCTGAAAGTCATGTCAATGGCTGACAAAATATGTTTCACATGCAGAATATCACATGTCCACGTTAAAGATTCTGAAAGTCATATCAATGGTTGACAAAGTATGTGTATCACATATGTACGTTAAAGATTCTTCAGGTCATGTCAATGGCTTACAAAGTATGTACACATCAGAATATTACATATGTACGTTAAAGATTCTTCAGGTCATGCCAATGGCTTACAAAGTATGTACACATACAGAATATTACATATGTACGTTAAAGATTCTTCAGGTCATGCCAATGGCTTACAAAGTATGTACACATTCAGAATATTACATATGTACGTTAAAGATTCTTCAGGTCATGCCAATGGCTTACAAAGTATGTACACATACAGAATATTACATATGTACGTTAAAGATTCTTCAGGTCATGCCAATGGCTTACAAAGTATGTACACATACAGAATATTACATATGTACGTTAAAGATTCTTCAGGTCATGTCAATGGCTTACAAAGTATGTACACATACAGAATATTACATATGTACGTTAAAGATTCTTCAGGTCATGCCAATGGCTTACAAAGTATGTACACATACAGAATATTACATATGTACGTTAAAGATTCTTCAGGTCATGCCAATGGCTTACAAAATATGTACACATGCAGAATATTACATATGTACGTTAAAGATTCTATAAGTCCTGTCAACGTTTGACTTATAGAAACATGAAAACTCCCAGCATACATACCCACCAAAGATGCGGACTGAACAAGAACATAACGGAGTGTGGTCAGCTGAAGAATGACGGACTGAGTTTTCTGTGCTCCACTAACAGTTTGATATGATGTGCAACATGTTCCAACGAGTTTGTAGAGTAACGCTGTACAAAAACTACGTATAATAACAATGATGATGCTAATGATGATGATGAATGACGAAAAAGAAGAAGAGGAAGTAGTAGAAGAAGAAGAAGAAGAAGAAAAGTAGAAGAAGAAGAAAAAGATGATGATGAAGAAGAAGAAGAAGAAGAAGAAGAAGAAGAAGAAGAAGAAGAAGAAGAAGAAGAAGAAGAAGAAGAAGAAGAAGAAGAAGAAGAAGAAGAAGAAGAAGAAGAAGAAGAAGAAGAAGAAGAAGAAGAAGAAGAAGAAGAAGAAGAAGAAGAAGAAGAAGAAGAAGAAGAAGAAAAGAAAAAGAAGAAGAAGAAGAAGAAGAATAGGAAGAAGAAGAATAGGAAGAAGAAGAGGAAGAAGAAGAAGAAAAAGAAGAAGAAGAAGAAGAAGAAGAAGAAAAAGAACAATAACAACAACAACAACAACAAATCAATAACAACAACAACAACAAGACGAAGAATAAGAATAAGAAGATGATGATGATTACGACGGTGTTGATGATGATTAAGAAGAAGATGATGATGATGGTGCTGCTGCTGCTGATGATGATAAACAAGAATAACAATATGATAATGGCGATGATTAAGATGAAGAAGAAGAAGAAGAAGAGAAGAAGAAGAAGAAGAAGAAGAAGAAGAAGAAGAAAGAAGAAGAAGAAGAAGAAGAAGAAGAAGAAGAAGAAGAGAAGAAGAAGAAGAAGACGACGAAGAAGAACAAGAACAAGAACAAGAAAAACAAGAAGAACAAGAACAAGAACAAGAAGATAGATAGATAGATAGATAGATAGATAGATAGATAGATAGATAGATAGATAGATAGTGACGAGGCATCAGATGTCTGAAGACAGTCTTAGTGCATTCTGGTGTCGAAGATCTGATAGTAATTCGGAAACATGATGGCACAGCACTTGCTATAGTCATCAACACGGAACTTTGAAGACAAAGTGTCCAAATTACACGTAGGACGATGGTGTGCTAATTCTTATCATCTGTTGGGCATACGCCTTCAAACTCCAAACGACAAACAGAGGAACTTTGCACTCATCAGTGTTTATGTACACCCAGGATTCTGTACTGCAAAAACAGTGTGGACTTCCCAGAAGAAATAGAAGATGAACTCGGAGACACTATTGCGGTATATAGCGATTTGAATCAAGATCTACGCCTAGGGGCATGCTCTGAAACAAAGTTGTTTGAAAAACACTTCAGCCCACTATCTACAACGTCGTCAACTCATATTGGTGCAATACAAGAAGGCGCAGACCGTACCATTGATATAACGCTATCTCCTTAATTATCGCCACAACTGAGTGCAGAAACACTGAACACACATAACAGCGACCATGTACCAGTCGTTTTCAGCATAATGAGACATATTTCAACAAGGTACTCAGTATCTAAACCAAGAAACAGAAACACCATTTCATTAAGGCAGTGTAGAACAATGTAGGCTATAGTTTCGTAACTTTGAACCATCAAATTAAAAGGGAAGACGAGAAACACAAACAAACATTTGGAAAAGAACCACCTTGGATAACCACGACAATTAGACTGCCTGGAAAGAAAAACGGACTGCTGTAAAGCTTGGCAAAAACACAGACATAGTTTATACCATGACAGTATTAGAAAAATGGACGAGTATAAAAGAAACATAGACCAAGAAACGGAGCACTTCAAAACTCTAGCGCAGGAAGCCAAAGACTTTAAATGGAAAAAGAGTTCTGTGAAACACTCCGTACCGATACAACAAATACATTTCTGGCAATTCTATCAAGAAACGGAAGGGAAAACCACAAACACCACGATACCAGATATCACGAACACAGATGGAACCATATCAAGAACAAACGAAGAGAAAAGTCAAGCCCTACTACATCATTTCATACAATAGAGTGACCAGAAAACCTTGACGAATAAAAAAAAGTTCATTGCTGACCTAGAAAGAAAATTGACGTAAACTGGACTAAATGACAAATAAATGAACACAAAATACATGAAGCAGATATACGGTGCAGAAAAGACACTGCCCCTGGTCCTCGCAAGATTCGATACTTGGACATCAAAAGCTGTCTGAAAACAACAATGTTGAACTGTATACTCTCTATCAAGACAGTAATGAGAAAGGTCATGTCACTGAGAACTGGACATACTGCTTTAAGAAAGCTTTACCTCAATCAAGAAAAGACCATCGCAGACTTACTGATAATCGCATCATGATTATGCAAAAATATACTATGAAAACTGATGAAAAACATGATGACAAACAAATTGGCTAAAGGCCCAGAAGACAGCAAAAATTTTCACCAATTCAAGGACACCGTAGAACGGGAAAACGTACAATAAAAAATGCGGCTGCCTTTGTTCACGAAGTCTACAAAATTTTTCAGAACAAAGAAGAAACCCTTGCAGTAGCTATTGACCTGGAGGATGTGTACAATAAGGTACAATCATACTACTCATGGAACTACTTCAGCAATGTGGCTTCAGTATGACAATCACAAGATCGATTGCCGCCACACTCCAATAATCAATAGTAGTCCTACGACTTGGAAACTGGTGTTCAGCACCACAAAAACTCTCCATGGGACTCCCTCAAGGATCACCACTTTCTCCAGTTCTCTACAATATATATATATGTACAAAGGGACTTGCTGATCTAAATTACAACACAGTATCAGCCCGTATACTCACCTTTGCTGACGACAGACTTATCTACAAGCAAGGTAGATATGAACTAGAAAGAAAGAAAGCAGTCCAAGAACGGCTAAACAACGTAGATCAATGGTGCCAAGAAACGGTATCGGCTGTCAACCCCACCAAAGCACAGGTACTGTTCTGCATCCTTGATAACAGTGTACGGAATATCAACATTCCACTAGTACTTACGTTCAGATAATAATAATAATAATAATTACAATATTTATATAGCGCAAAATCTTGATAAAATCAAATCTAAGCGCTGAAGCAGACCACACACACGCACGCACGCACGCACGCACGCACGCACACACAACGCACGCACACACACACACACACACACACACACACACACACACACACACACACACACACGCATGGCTATAAATGGGGAGAAAGAATAAAAGCAATAAAAGCAAGAATAAAAGCAATGGAAAATTATAGAGAGCATAGCATATACAATTATATATTATAACCATGTGATTCCCCTCCGAGCGGAGACAGGCTGCAGAGGAGGGGGGGGGGGGGTTGAGCGAGGTTAGGATTTTATGCGGAGGAGAAAAGGTGAGTTTTGAGAGCGGACTTGGAGACAAAAGTAGGTTGCTGACGGACTGAGAGAGGAAGTTTGTTCCAGGAGAGTGGACCAGAAACAGAGAAGGCTCGTGGACCATAGGTATTGAGCTTAGTGCGTGGAAAGCGAAAAGTCAGAGGATCGGAGGCAGAGCGGAGGGTACGTGAGGGAAGATAGATCTCAAGTAGGCTTGACAGGTAATCGGGGGCTGCGTTATTGAGGCTTTTGTAACACATGGTGTCTAGTTTGTACTGTATGCGCTTTGATACAGGGAGCCAGTGAAGTTGTGCCAGGAGAGGAGATATGTGGTCAGCTTTTTTCTTTTTGAGTACAAGGCGTACAGCATTGATTTGAATGCGCTGTAGGATGTGAATGGTGGAGGCAGGAAGACCAGACAGGAGTGAATTGCAATAGTCAATGCGAGACATTATGAAGGAGAGAACGAGTTTTGCAGTTGTTTCGACAGAGATACTTCCTGATCAGCCTTATACGATGGAGATGATAGTAGCAAGATCTGGCAGTTTGAGAAACAAAGTTGTTCATGGAGAGGGTAGAGTCAATGCAGACACCAAGGTTTTTAGCTGAATCAGAAATTGGGATTGATGTGTTACATAATGGGAGAGAAAGAGGAGGCAGCTGAGAAAGTTTCTGACGGGTGCCAATGAGGATAGCTTCTGTCTTGTCGTCATTAAGCTGAAGTTTGTTTAACGTCATCCAGTTCTTAATGTCCAAGTAACACTCAGTGGTGCGAGTCAACAGGCGCTGTATATTATCAGGTGAGTCACTGTCTTGAAGTTGGGTGTCATCAGCATAGAAGTGGTGTTTTATAGAGTGGGAGTTGATGATGGTGGACAGGGGGAGGTGTAAAGAGTGAAAAGAACAGGGCCAAGGACAGATCCTTGTGGAACACCACAGGTCAGGTATGCAGGTTGAGAGTAAGTGCCATTGATGAGAACAGTTTGTTTTCTGTTTGATAAATACGAAGTGAAAAAGGAGAGAGCAATGTCAGAGATGCCAAAAGTATGATGAAGTCTAGAAAGGAGAATACCATGGTCAATGGTATCGAAGGCTGCAGACAGATCAAGGAGTGTGAGGAGAGAGACTTTGCCAGTATCAGTTGCAAGGAGGAGATTGTTGAGAATGTGTAGTAGGGCAGTTTCAGTGCTATGGCACTGGCGGTAGGCTGACTGGAAAGGATTGAGGAGATGAACCGGTATCGAACGAAAAGACAATCTACGCTACCTTGGCATCAGTTTTGATGAAATGCTGACCTTTAGAAAACACGCGGAAATCGCTACACTCAAGTATAAAAAGAGCTTTCAGTCTTGAGAACAAAGGCACTAAAGGCAATGACGATTTCATCTCTTCCAGGTATACCAAGCTTTTAAATACTGAATGTCATCGTTATGGACTTGGCCTCACAACGTTGTCACAGATCAATGTTCTGAAACGAGATAGAATACAAAACGGTTAAAAAAGATGTATCCTCTTAATCACACATCAACGGAAACTATGAGATAGCTGCTTGACCTTTCTTCAAGACAGTCAAGACATAAAACAGAACAAGTGAAGGCATATTTCTGGGCACTGGAAAACCTGGAAAACGTACTTCACGAGATGGTAGGGACAGTAAAAGGCAATAGACTCCAACATGAAAAATCATGGATGGCACAGGAAAAAGAATCCTCTCAACACGTATGTCAACTGACAGATGTCAAAGGGACAAGCATGGAAAAAACACCCAAACCATTCCTAAAACCTGTATAAAACAACCATACAAATAATGTAGGAAAGACACGGTCGCGAATGGCCAAAAGGGAAAGCAGATGCAGAAATTCAACTACTCATGGAACAACTAAGCTGCAACCCCAAAGATGTAATCATATATACGGATGGCTCAGTCACCAATAACAAATCTGGATGGGGCTTCACTGTCAAACAGAATGGAAACACCATACATGAAGAAAACGCTACATACGATATCACAACCTTCAGTCTAAGAATGGAAACTGAGGCAGTCACGCATGCACTTCTATGGTTAACTTCACTGGATGATAAAATGTTATTTCAAAAAGTGCAAAACAGAGTAGGAACCCCAAACTAGCACAAAACCTCACATGGATCTAGTGTTCCGGACACACTAGTGTTAAGGGAAAATGAATGTGCGACAAGAAATCTGAATCTCAGAAAGTCCGAAGTCTTTAGACGGTTAAAATTGTTCCTTCATAAGCACAATGTGAAAAGTCATACTATTGATCGTCTTACACGAAAGGAATAGAGTAAGTGGCCGAGAATCTATTATGTTAGGAGACAAAAAACAAAAACAAAAACAACAACAAACAAAAAAAACAACAACAAAAAAACAAAAACAAAAAAAACAACAACAACAAAAACAACAACAACCAAATCATCAGTCAATTATCAGTACCATCTCAAGTAACATGGCGCAGACACCTTCAGCGTGGAATGGAAAATGTTTGGTCTCTTCCAGAATCAGAGATAAATGAAATTTGAAAAAATGGAAAAGACCTTGGAGAACAGTGAAGGTTGTCCCGATGTTTGCGGCTTTTGTTTTGTTTTTTTTGAATGTTTGTTTGTTTGTTTACCATGACATTGTTTGCCTTTTGTTTGTTTTCTGTCTGCATGTCTTGGTATGTATATGAGTGTGTGTAAATGTGTTTTGTTTTTGTTCTTGCTTTGCTTATGTTTTCTTTTTGTTTACCTGCTTGATTCAATGAATGCGTTCTGATATTGTGATGTGTGTGTGTGTGTGTGGTGTGGTGAGTGCTACCTACATTTGTGTATGTGTGCGTGTGTGTGTGTGCGTGTGTGTGTGTGTGTGTGTGTGTGTGTGTTGTGTGTGTGTGCGTGCGGTGAGTGCTACCTACATTTGTGTATGTGTGCGGTGAGTGCTACCTACATTTGTGTATGTGTGCGGTGAATGCTACCTACATTTGTGTATGTGTGCGTGTGTGTGTGTGCGCGCGCGCGCGCGCGCGCGGGTGTGTGTGTGGTGACTGCTATCTACATTTGTGTGTGTGTGTGTGTATGTGTGCGTGTGTACGCGCGTCTGTGACTCTCTCTCTCTCTCCCTCTGTGTGTGTGTGTGTGTTACTGTGTGTGCCCGTATGTGTGTGTGTAGCCCCAAGCGACATGGAGGAAGCAGACTTGCAGTGGGACAAAGGGAGCTAATCAGTAACCAATTGAGGTCGTCCTCTCACCCTGCCCCCTTCAATGGCGCCCTCAATGCAGGCATGGGGCCGTGAATGATAAGAGCAGTGACTACAGTAGCCAGTGACACAGGCTGTGAGTAAAGGAGGTGTGAATAACTCCATTAACCACTACTATGCTTGCACGTTGCAATCACAGATCGTTATTAAAGGCTTAGTGGCGACTCCAAGTAGCGTTGGCAGTGGACAACTTCTGGTCACAGGTTCTCCTCCCCAGGTCTTCCCATCCCCATTACTAACTGCCCGGGTATGGCGTCCTTTTCCACCGCACAGCCAATCAGCGTTCCCCTCGCGCCACGTGCGTGACGGCACAAGTCTCGTTCCCGCCCTCTGAACGCCTCGCTCTTGTCAGCACCGCCCGCGTGCCGGTAGCACGTGACAATGGACAGGGTGTATAAAAAGATGGATGGGAATCGGTCGATCTCTACCACTGCGGTTCGTTTCACCGCTGGAACCGCCATTAGCAGCGTAGACTTCTGAGGTCCTTTTTGAGTTTTTTTTCCTTCTTCTTCCCATCTTTCTGCAGGACACGCTCAGCTTGCTAGGGTCGTCAGTTTGCTATTTATTTGGTGATTTGTTGCGGTGTTACCAACTTGACCAAGGACCTGTCACCCAACTGTATGTAGATATTTTATAAACATATCTACGAAATAAACAAGAAACCTTTGACTTAGAAAAGAAAAAAACCTGAAACACACATAGAGACTTTAAGAAAGAAAAAAAAATAAATCAAAACGTCTTTTACATTTTCGTCAACAGTTTACCGCCAGCAATGAAGCCCTACCATTTCGTCATCCTGACCTTTGCCCTATTGGCAACGACCTTGACCTTGGCAGCACCCGCCGTGAAAACGAGCAAGGCCGTGAAGTCGAAGGTAAGGAATCAAACGTCTGGCTCTTTTCACATGTTCACACTTTTCCCGCTATTTTCTTCCATATTTTTTTTTCTGTGTGTTTCCACACTTTTCCTCTATCCATCCACACTTTTCCTCTGTTCTTCCACACTTTTCCTGTGTCCTTGCACACTTTTACTGTTCTTCCAAACTTTTCCCCTGTCCTTCCACACTTTTCTTCTTTGATATCGTCCACACGTTTCCTGTTTTCTTACAGACACTCATTCTTTCAATTCTTCCATATTTTTCCTTTTTTTTTTCCTTCTATATTTTATTCTCTCCACATTTTTCAACTTTTGTTCCACATCCTTCTTCTTTGAATCCTTCCACATTTTATCTGTTTTTTTTTCTTTTTTCATTCATTGATTCCTTCCAGACTTTTCTCGTTTCCTTCCACATATTCCTCCTGTGATACCTTCCATAGTCATGTTACAGGCGCTTTATGTACTTAAACGGTCACGGAATCGTTCGTCAATCCGGGTTGGACGGTTTCGGTAAATAGTTTACGCCTGTTTGTGATTAAATACTTTTCCATTCCCATACACTCAGCACCACGATGTACGGTAGTGCTTAAAGGCCAAACGTGATGATAGCAACGTTGTGTCCACAGACAGCCAAGGGGGATAAACGACGTCCATTTGTTTCCACGCGTAGCGTCTGATGGTAGAAGCTGCACTACGGCTCTGGTGTTGTCTGCCCTTTATTGGGAATCGGGGGGCTGACACTTGGAGGACAAATAGGACCATCGGTACTGTTTATCCTCTGTCTGTCTGTCTGTTTGTCTGTCTCTCTTTCTCTCTGTGTCTTTCTGTCTCTGTCCTTCTGTCCCTCTGTCTCTCTGTGTGTCTCTGTCTCTCTTGTCTCTGACGCTGTCTCTGTCTCTGTTTCTCTCTCTCTCTGTCTCTGTGTTTCTGACTCTGGATCTGTCTCTGTTTCTCTCTCTCTCTCTGTCTCTTTGTGTCTCTCTCTGTCACTGACTTTGTATCTGTCTGTCTTTCTGTCTTTCTGTCTGTCTGCCTGTCTGTCTGTCTGTCTCTCTCTCTGTCTCTCTCTGTTGCATGATTCACAGGGCAGAGTGAATGTCAAATGTCTGCAAAACTTCAATACAGACAGCAGACAGCGGATGGAGGCTTGACGTGGTTGTCATTGCCCATCAAAACACACGGACTGAAGAAATTGACCCAAAGCCTGCACATGTCTGTCTTACTTCATTCCTTTCCTCCACCCCCTCCCCCCTCACCACCCACCTCATTCCATTCTGTCTCTCTTCCTCTGTCTGTCTGTCTTTTAGACATCTACACCCACACACACCAACAAGACTGCACGTGGATTATGTTTCGTCATGCATTGCACAAGTTCCTGAGCGCCAATGTGAGGGCCATTGGGATATCTTGTGCACCACCACACCTACAGTCATTCTGTATGTCATCTCCCCGTTTCTGATCAGTTTGTCCTGCCCCCCCCACCCCCCCTCTCTCGCTCTGTCTTTGCCTCGGTCTGCCGTTCGCTCTCTTTCTCTCTATTCTTTTACATTTCCTGTTTTCTGTTGTTCTCTCTATCTCTGTCATTCTCTCTGTGTCTCTCTGTCTGTCTGTCTTTGCCTCAGTGTGCCGCTCGCTGTCTTTCTGTGTATATCTTTTACATTTCCTGTTTTCTGTTGTTATTTCTCTGTCTCTGTCTGTCTGTCTGTCTCTCTGTGTGTCTCTGTGTGTCTGTCTTTGCCTCAATCTGCCGCACGCTCTCTTTCTCTCTATTTCTTTTACATTTCCTGTTTTTTTGATGTTTTGATATAAATAGACTAGCGACGGCAGATGTGCAAAGTTGTTTTATGTGCTTTGATGTATGCTGTTGGAAAATAAACTTTCATCTTATTTTGTTTCATTTCTGTCTAACTTTTAGTCCTTTCATCACATTAGACGAAACAGCAGGGAAGTTTCAGTATTTTTGTCCTAACTTTTGTGTTGGGTGTTTGTGCATTTGAGATCTTACGTTTACGCTACAAAAAAATTTGCGCCTGTCTTGTCTGGTTGTATTAAACACGCGTTCTGTATCTATTTTTGTGGTTTTTTTCCTTCTGGTTTCTGTCTGTCTGTCTGTTTCTGTTGCTGACAAAAATGTAGATACCTGAAGGAGTTCGTGTGTGATTGTTTCAAAGCATTGATCGCATTAACTTAATAGAATTTAAAAACACACATACACACACAAAACAAAGAAAGAAAGAAAGAAACAAACAAAAACCACAGCTTTTTAATGAAATATCCGTTGTTTATAATTTTCTTTTACATCTAAGGGATTACTCCAGATTTATTAATGCACGTGGAAGCACGTAACGTTGATTGGTTTTCTGTAACTCATTTGTGCAACACACATTTTGGCTTTTGATGTTGAATGCTCAGTGATAAATTTGGAGAATCTGACCTTCTCTTTTTTATTGTTATAACCAAATAGCGCAATACACCTCTTTGCACTTTATTTCACTTTAGCACCGAATTTTGCATTAATTATTTCTTGGACATAATTTATATGACCTATCTGCAGCTTTTTTTCTTTTTACAAAATAAAACGATGTTGGATGTAATGAGTTTTCATTGGTTCATTCCGTACTCTCTGAACTGTCCGTTATGCCTAGTTTTCTGAAGAGGATGTAAGTTAAATGTGATGAATAATTTTCCGTTGGAATTCTCGCAGTCTTGATGCTGTTGTTGCTTTTTTCGGTAACCCTCAAAGTCACCTTTCAACAGTTTCTTTAAATTTTCTATAAAACGCAAACACATAAAGAAAGAAAAAAAAAAAAAAGAAAGAAACAAAGAAAGAAAGAAAGAAAGAAGAAATACGAACAAAACCACAGAAAAGAAGTATTCAGCACAAGGACTGCTACATTTTCTGTTAATAGTAACGTAACCTCAAGTCTCAAGAGCGTGTACGTTTTGTGTTATCAGGTTGAAAATAGTTTTCAGCGCAGTTGTGAGAACATCCATCAGTTGGGGGAGAGAGGGTGTTGTTTAGAAATGCTTAAATTGCTGAAGATACGACTGTGTATTCCAAAAACAAACATGAGGAATTGCCCAGCCTGTCTTTGATCTCAATGTAATTAAGGATGGATTGTCCTTGAAACATGTCATGTACATAACTGATATCTTTCTGAGTCCGTGATGTATAGCACGGGGCACTGCCTTGATGTGTGGTATTCTTATTGTTACAGACATATGATACGATCGGATTTGTTCCGGTAGGTTCAAAATTGATATTCGGCCACAAACCTGAGGCCTTTTTGAAAAAGTCAAGCTTTCAAATTTTCTAGGAACATTTTATTTCAGTCAACCGTAACCCTTTCCTGGCTGAGTCAAACAGTTTGTAGGGATCCATGCCTATTTACAGTCAGGGAATGCATGGTACAGTTGTCTTATCCATTCACATTAAAAGGACGTGTGCATTACTTTATTATCAGTTGCAATATCATCTATTGAATAGTCACTAATTACTACCCAGCTTTTATCATTTTTCAAAGGCTCTTTTCTTTTCTTTTTTTAAATATTTTTTACAGATTTTCTTTCTCCAGAGGTATTAAAACAGCATTGTGTTACCCAACAAAGCACACTGATCAGGTCAACTTTTCACTTGCATTCGAAGACCTGATAAAAAATGTCTATAACGTCTTTGCTTTCATTACATACACAGTTTGTGAAACGAATGAACGTGACAAAGCACATTGATCAAGTAACACGTCACTTGCATTACATGCGCCCCGTAGGGATGCCGGGGGTTCTTCCAGTATAAATAGTATCCCCACTTTCTAGACATTCTGTACTAGAGATTTCCGCTTTTCTGTCACTCTCTTTGTTTCTTTCTTCTTCCTTTGTTTTCTGTTACTTCTTCCGATCATTTTCTGCCTTCCTCGTCATTCACCTGTATGTGTTCGATAAAGTCTTTCGTACTGTCTCTTAGGATTCATAATGGGGTACATGTATTTAAGTGCATTTTTGGCTGTAGGGAAATGAGATATGCGGAAGCAACTATAAGTAATTTAGGCTCGTTTTTATACATGTTTTAGAGTCCTTTGCTGTGTTTAAATTTATAATCAGGTATAGTTTTAAATCCCCTATGTATGAACTAGACGGAGTGGTCAACGCCAGGGGCATTTCCTTTGACTATGTGCGCGAACGCACTGATATGTGTACATAATTTTCTTTTCTTTTTTTCCTTATTGAAATAGTATGTTTTGAAACGGGCTATAGCCCAGACATGGCTCTACGCAGTCGGCTGGGTTTAAAAACGCAAATAACAGTAAGTTGCATTACATATACAGATTGTGAAACGGGTTAGCCTAACAAAGCACATGATCAAGTAAACATGTTGCTTGCATTATATTATATATATAAATTGTGAATCGAGGAAAGTTTTAATGCGCGACGCTTTGGCAAATAACACCGTTTTACGTTTTGCCCTTTTGTTTATCAATCGTGTCATCTTGTCGATCTTGTGTGTCCGGTTTTCACTTAACAATCCGGCAGAAGTGTTATAGCAGAAGGCCACGTCAGGAATTTTTGTTTGTTTTGTCATCCCAGGACAGTTGTCCTTGTTATTTTTGCTGATCTCAGCCGCCTGAGTTCCGAGCATTTTCTGTTGACCTATAGTCTGGAAACTGAGGCAGATTTTTTTTCAGCGGATCTACATTTGCCTGATGTCTTTTTTGTTTTTGAGGTAAACAGTGACATCATCAACATTTCTTGTTCTTGTTCTTGTTGTTGTTGTTCTTGTTGTTGTTCTTCTTCTTGTTCTTCTTCAATTTCTTCTTCAATTTCTTGTTCTTTTTGTTCTTGTTCTTGTTCTTGTTGTTGTTGTTGTTCTTCTTCTTCTTCAATTTCTTCTTCAATTTCTTGTTCTTTTTGTTCTTGTTCTTGTTCTTCTTCTTCAATTTCTCCTTCAGTTTCTTCTTCTTCTTCTTCTTCTTCTTCTTCTTCTTCTTCTTCTTCTTCTTCTTCTTCTTCTTCTTCTTCTTCTTCTTCTTCTTCTTCTTCTTCTTCTTCTTCTTCTCTCATCATCATCATCATCATCATCATCATCATCATCATCATCATCTCTCTTCTTCTTCTTCTTCTTCTTCTTCTTCTTCTTCTTCTTCTTCTTCTTCTTCTTCTTCTTCTTCTTCTTCTTCTTCTTCTTCTTCATCATCATCATCATCATCATCATCATCATCATCATCATCATCATCATCTTCTTCTTCTTCTTCTTCTTCTTCTTCTTCTTCTTCTTCTTCTTCTTCTTCTTCTTCTTCTTCTTCTTCTTCTTCTTCTTCTTCTTCTTCTTCTCTTCTTCTTCTTCTTCTTCTTTTTCTTCTTCCTCTCCAACTCAGTGAAGAGTGATTGAGGTGCGTCACTAAAGAAACTGTACCTGCATGTCTGCATAGAAGCCTGTTGGATAGGAAACATCCCAGTCATTTGGTGGATAGGACTGATGGAATTCAAACCCACAACTTTTCAGTCGATAGTCTGTTGAATTAATAACTGCACCACAGTGGTTTGTTGTTTGTGAACGTGTATTGATATCTATCTATCTATCTATCTATCTATCTATCTATCTATCTATCTATCTATCTATCTATCTATCTATCTATCTATCTATCAATCTATCTATCTATCTATCTATCTATCTATCTCTCTCTCTCTCTCTATCTATCTCTCTATCTCTCTATCTATCTCTCTATCTCTCTATCTCTCTATATGAATGATCTTCTTGTGTCTGCCTCAATCAAAACTGTCTCGTTTGTTTTCTTTGCTGTCCATGGAACTCTCAACATTCTTCTTAGAAACCACATCTCGTCTGCCTCAATCTTGTTCTGGCTTTGCTTGTTGACTGTCCACGCCTCACAACCGTATAACATTATCGGTTCTATATGACATTCAAGAACTCTCTTCCTGATGTTAATTGATAGGCATTTGTTGGTAAGAATGCTTTTCATCTTCTTGAATGCTGTTTTGGCTTGGATGATTCTGCTGGCTATTTCTGATGTGCATCTGCCGTCTGGTGAAATGATCGTTCCCAGGTATCTAAACTTATCAACCTGTGTCAAGGTTGTGCCGTTTGCTTTTATTTTGCATGAGGGGATTTCATGTTTTTTACTGACCACCATGACTTCAGTCTTCCTTCTGTTTAGTTCCAACCCCTTACCTTTGCTTTCTATTTCTAGTATATTCACAAGGTTTTATAGGTCCATTTCATTTTCTGCAGTTAGCACGGTGTCATCTGCATATCGAATGTTGTTTATCATTTTCCCTCCAACCTTTAATCCAGGGTCTTCCTCTAGATTTCTCATGATGTTTTCGCTGAAAAGTGAAAACAGATCGGGTGACAAAACACAACCTTGTCTGACTCCTCTTTTGATGTTTTGGAAAGAGCTTATATCGTTTTCTATTCTCATTGCAGCTGTTTGTTCCCAATACATATTTCTGATTATTCGTAGATCTTTTCCATCAATATTGAGTCTTTCTTGCTGGTTGATCAATTCTTCATGAAATAAAGCTTTATATGTGTGTAAAATAGCAAATATTAACTCTTAGGACATCGGGACCTAATGCTACTATCCTTGGGTAATATAGTTTCATATCTTTGTAGAGCAGGAAGTACTACTGTAAAACACCGGGGCCTAATGCTACTATCCTTGAGAAATAAAGTTTCATATATATATAAAGTTTTTATATATATATGTGTGTGAGGAGAGGGTTGCGTGTGTGCTTGGGTGCTTGTGTTTGTGAAAAACTACACACACAGAAAGACACCGGGACCTAATGCTACTATCGTTGAGTAATAAAGTTTTATATCTTTATAGAGCAGGAAGTACTACTGTAAAACACCGGGACCTATGCTACTATCCTTGGCACCCGTCAGAAACTTTCTCAGCTGCCTCCTCTTTCTCTCCCATTATGTAACACATCAGTCCCAATTTCTGATTCAGCTAAAAACCTTGGTGTCTGCATTGACTCTACCCTCTCCATGGACAACTTTGTTTCTCAAACTGCCAGATCTTGCTACTATCACCTCCATCGTATAAGCCTGATCAGGAAGTATCTCTCTGTCGAAACAACTGCAAAACTCGTTCTCTCCTTCATAATGTCTCGCATTGACTATTGCAATTCACTCCTGTCTGGTCTTCCTGCCTCCACCATTCACATCCTACAGCGCATTCAAAACAATGCTGCACGCCTTGTACTCAAATAGAAAAAAGCTGACCACATATCTCCTCTCCTGGCACAACTTCACTGGCTCCCTGTATCAAAGCGCATACAGTACAAACTAGACACCATGTGCTACAAAAGCCTCAATAACGCAGCCCCCGATTACCTGTCAAGCTTACTTGAGATCTATGTTCCCTCACGTACCCTCCGCTCTGCCTCCGATCCTCTGACTTCTCGCTTTCCACGCACTAAGCTCTATACCTATGGTCCACGAGCCTTCTCCGTTTCTGGTCCACTCTCCTGGAACAAACTTCCTCTCTCAGTCCGTCAGCAACCTACTTTTGTCTCCTTCAAGTCCGCTCTCAAAACTCACCTTTTCTCCTCTGCATAAAATCCTGACCTCACTCAACCCCCTCTGCAGCCTGTCTCCGTTCAGAGGGGAATCACATTGTAATATATAATTGTATATAATATGCTCTCTATAATTTTCCATTGCTTTTATTCTTTCTCCCCATTTATAGCCATGTGTGTGTGTGTGTGTGTGTGTGTGTGTGTGTGTGTGCGTGCGTGCGTGCGTGCGTGCGTGCGTGTGTGTGCGTGCGTGCGTGTGTGTCTGTTTCAGCGCTTAGATTTGATTTTATCAAGATTTTGCGCTATATAAATATTGTAATTATTATTATTATTATTATATTGCAGAATAGTAAGGACTAGCTTTAATACACCGGGATTTGATGCTACTATCCTTCAGTAATAAAGTTTTATAAGTGTATGAAATAGCAAATACTAACTCTCAGGACACCGGGACCTAATGCTACTATCCTTGAGTAATAAAGTTACATATATGTGTAGAATAGCAAGGACTAACTCTTAAGACACCGGGATCTAATGCTACTATCCTTGAGTAATAAAGTTACATATATGTGTAGAATAGCAAGGACTAACTCTAAGACACCGGATCAATGCTACTATCCTTGAGTAATAAAGTACATATATGTATAGAATAGCAAGGACTAAGTCTTAAGACACCGGGATCTAATGCTACTATCCTTGAGAAATAAAGTTTTATATTTGTGTAGAATAACAAGGACTAAGTCTTAAGACACCGGATCTAATGCTACTATCCTTGAGTAATAAAGTTACATATATGTGTAGAATAGCAAGAAGTAACTGTTAAGACACCGAGGTCTAATGCTTAACTTGAGTAATAAAGTTTTTTTTGATATATGTGTAGAATAGCAAAGACTAACTCTGAGATCCCGGGACCTAATGCTATTATCCTTGAATAATATCGTTTTATATATGAGACGAGCAAGAAGTACTACTGTAAAACATCGGGATCTAATGCTACTATCCTTGAGAAACAAAGTTTTATATATGTGTAGAATAGCAAGGACTAACAGTAAGACACCGGGACCTAATGCTACTATCCTTGAGTAATATAGTTTTATAAACGTGTAGAATAGCAAGGACTAACAGTAAGACACCGGGACCTAATGCTACTATCTTTGAATAATAAAAGTTTTATATATGTTAAGAATAGCAAGGACTAACTCTTAAGGGGGCAGACCTACCCAGATTTGGGTACCAAGATTGTGATGTTCAGTGTTTCAGTTCTAATTAACCAATCACCATGATATTTTGCAAGAAGATACCTCAGACAGTATTCTTTGGATTGAATATCTTTGTTGGGGTCTGTGAGTTATGAAAAGTTGACAAAAATTAATTAATTAAAACAATGTTCTCACGAAAATGAAAAAATATAGTACATACTGTGACATTTAAAACTACACATATACATGTATTCATGTTAGGAATTTGATATTTAGTGAGCAAACACATCTGTGTAGCATGGATAGCATGTAGTAAAATCTTAGCTCTACTATCATTATTTTCTGTAGAATCATCACACCAATTTGGTGAATAATTTTAATAAAAAAATTATAATACAACTTTTGATAAAAATGTTTCTTTCAAGCAAAACTGCAATATTTTACTACCGGCTATAGGTACTTGTCCCTGCTATATGTGTGCCAAATATCAAGGAAATCGGATGAAAACTTTTGAACATATTATGTCTGATGTATACAATCTCGCGAAAAATCGCAACTAATTTATTAATTAATTACTTTTTGTCAACTTTTCATGACTCACAGACCCCAACAAAGATATTCAATCCAAAGAATACTGTCTGAGGTATCTTCTTGCCAAATATCATGCTGATTGGTTTTGTTAGAACTGAAGCACTGAACATCACAATCTTGGTACCCAAATCTGGGTAGGTCTGCCCCCTCAAGACACGGGACCTAATGCTACTATCCTTGAGTAATAACGTCTGATATATGTTAAGAATAGCAAGGACTCACTCTTAAGACACTGGCACCTAACGCTACAATTCATGAGAAATAAAGTTTCATATATGTTAAGAATAGCAAGGACTAATTCTAATGCAGCCCGACCTAATGCTACTATCACTGAGTAATAAAATTTTATATATATGTAGAATAGCAAAGACTAACTCTTAAGACACCGGGACCTAATGCTACTTTCCTTGAGTAATACAGTTTCATGTATGTGTGGAATAGTCTTAAGACACCTGGACCGAATGCTACTATCCTTGGGTAACAAAGTTTTATTTATGTGTAGAATAGCAAGTACAAACTCCTAAGACACCGGGACCTAATGCCACCATCACTGAGTAATATGGTTTTACATTTTTTGTAGAGCAGGAAGCACTACTGTAAAACACTGGAACATAATGCTACTATCTTTGAATAATAAAAGTTTTACATCTGTGCAGAACATCAAAAGTAGGACAAGTCCACGCGGAACTTATCCTATCATCTCTGAGTAATTAAACATTTTGTAAGTTTAAAGTCAGCACACACTTTTCGAGGTCTGTTTTCTTTTTCTTCTGACAACACCAATCAATATTGCACACAGTTCTGAAGAGTCCTAATCTAGAATATGACAATATCGTGACTACACGTTTCCAGCTTGCCTTACACTGTTTATACCACATACTTTTTTTTTTACTTCCAGACTGTTTCTCTCTCTCTCTCTCTCTCTCTCTCTCTCTCTCTCTCTCTCTTCTCTCTCTCTTTCTCTCTCTCTTCTCTTTTCTGCTTTTCTCTCTCTCTTTTTCTTTTGCCCACCCCGAAGAATCCAAAATGGTCTCCTGTACTAATATATCATTGGCATTCACTACAGTCTTGGTTACTATTCCAATAACCTCAGAGAAGAAGGGAGGAAGGAAGGGAGAGAGAGAGAGAGAGAGAGAGAGAGAGAGAGAGAGAGAGAGAGAGAGAGAAGAGAGAGAGAAGTGTGTTGTGTGCGGGGAAAAGTGGAATATACTGAATAGAAAACAAAGCAAACTGGTCCCACCAGAAAACAAACAACAAAACAACAAAACAAACAAAACAAAAACAAACAAACAAACAACAAACAAAAACAAAAACAAACAAAACAAACAAACAAACAAACAAACAAAACAAACAAACGAACGAACAACGAACAAAAAGAAGAAAATGAATGAAAGAAAGAAAGAAAGAAAGAAAGAAAGAAAGAAAGAAAGAAAAAAACCAAAACCAAAACCAAAACCAAAACCAAAACAAAACAAAAAATGACAAAAAGAGGAAAAGCAGTAAGTGAAAAAAAAAAGTAAATCATGACAAATGAAAACATGGAGTGATATGGAAAGACAACAATAAAGGCGAGAATGTGGGAATAACATGCGAATAGTAATATCATAATGTGGAGAGATAATACAACAAAGGAATAACGTAGGAAGATAACAGCAAGGGAGTAATGTGGGAAGATAACAATAAAGGATTAATGTGGGAGATAACGCAATAAAGGAATAATGTGGGAAAGTAACAATAAGGGGAATAATTTGGGAAAGTATCAAAAAAGGGGAATAATATGGGAAGATAACAATAAGGGAATAATGTGGGAAGATAACAATAAAGGAATATTGTGGGGAGATAAAATAAGGGAATAAAGTGGGAACATGAAAATAAGGGAATAATGTGGGAAGATAACACAATAAGAAAATAGTATAGTATTGGCATCCGTCTGTCTCGGGAGACAATGGAGATTGCGCCTTGGAAGTCATTCTGCGGTGGAACTGCAGCGCCGGCTGTGGCTGTAGAGCCCGATCCTCGAACGGCAGGTCCTGTTGCAGTTGCTGCACGTGAAAATGGTGTCGTCCAAAGGCGATGACCCTGCTCTCTGGCGTCTGCGTGCTCTTCTTACCTCCCACTGCTCCTCTCTCCTCTGCTAGGATGTCTTGATGGCCGAATTGATGGCAAGTTTCCAGCTGCTGCGGTCTGCTGCTACCACTTCGAAGCCTGCTGGTGCAATGCCACCCGCCTTGAGGTCCCGCTTGCACACATCTTTGTAGCGGAGTATGGGCCTTCCCGTGGGTCTGGAGCCAGTAGCAAGCTCGCCGTACAAAATGTCTTTGGGTATTCTACCATCTTGAATGCGGGAAACATGGCCAAGCCAGCGCAAGCGTCTCTCTGTGAGCAGGGCAACATGCTGAGAGTTCCTGCACGTGCTAGGACGTCCTTGTTGGGGATGTGGTCCTGCCATGAAATGCCAAGAATCCTTCTGAGGCAGCGTTGGTGAAAGGTGTTGAGCCTGAGTTCTTGACGGAGTATAGAGTCCAGGTCTCGCACCCATACAAAGTGTGCTCAGCACGCAAGCTTGGTACACTTTGGTCTTTGTCTTGATGGTCAGCATGGAGTTTTCCCACACTCTCTTTGACAGGCGGGCCATTGCTGCAGATGCCTTGCCGATCCTTGAGTTCAGCTCGGTGTCCAGGTTGAGACTGCTGGAGATGGCGGAACCAAGGTATGTGAAGTCTTCCACCACGTCGAGAGTGCAGTCACCAATGGAAATGCGAGGAGCCGAGCTGACATCTTGACCCAGGACGTTGGTCTTCTTTAGGTGAATCGTGAGGCCAAATTCTTTGCAGGCATGAGCGAAACGGCTAATGAGCTCTTGGAGGGCAGTCTCAGTGTGTGTCGTCAAGGCGGCATCGTCAGCAAACAACATCTCTCGAATGAGGACTTTTCGCACTTTCGTCTTAGATCGTCAGAGAGGCCAGGGCACATAGGTCCTGACGTTCCAGGTTGCCAGTCTCAGCACTGGCGGCTTTGTTTATTTCTTTTTTCTTTGCCTGGTGCAGGGTTTACAGTTGCTCTTCGGTATTATCCTGAGCTCCAAGCACCCATTGAAGCAGGCAGACTGTGACGGGTCAGCACCTTACTGGCTGGGGGCTGCCCAGCTTGAGGCGGGCGATAGCTGACCAGTGGGACGCGATGATCCTTCCCATGTACACAGGAAATAATGTAGGGAAATGACAGTAAGGGAAAATGATATGGGAAGATAACACAATAAGGGAATAATGTGGGAGATAACAGTAAGGGAATAATGTGGGAAGATAACGACAATGAAGTGCTGTAGGAAGATAACAATAAGGGGATAATGTAGGAAGAGATAATACCGGAATAATGGGAAAAGACAACAATAAATAAATGTGGAGGGGGGGGGGATAACAGTAAGGGAATACTACGGGAAAATAACAACAAGGGAATCAAAATGGAAAGATAACAGTAATGGGAATAATTACGAAAACTAGCGATAAGGGGAATAATGCATTTCTTCTGCTTATCTTGTTCATTGATCCACACACATATAAAACGTTTCTTACGTGGATTAGTGATGTAGTCTTCCGCCGTGGGGATGCCGGGGGTCTTTCTGTATGAATAATATCCCCACCTTCAGGAAATTCTGTGCTAGAAATTTCCTTTTTTTTTCTGTCAGTCTCTTTGTTTCTGCCTTTTTCCTTTGCTTTCTGTCATTTCTTCCTATCATTTTCTGTCTTGCTGGTCCATTCACCTGTGCGCGTTCGGTAAAGTCTTACGAACTTTTTCTTCGGATTGATAATTGGGCACTGTGTTAAGAGCACTTTTGGCTCTAGGGAAATGAGATACAAGAAAGCAGTTCTAGGTAATTAGACCTGTCTTTACATATGCCCTTATGTCCATAGTTATATTTAAATTTAAATTCATATTCAGGTATATTTTTAAATCCCCTGTGCGATAAATTGGACGGAGTGGTCAACGCCAGGGTCGTCTTGGATTGTGTGTGCGAATGCATTGATATGTGCACATAATTTTCTTTTCCGTTTTTTTCCTGTTGAAGTATTGTGTATGCATTGACATGGTTATAGCCCTGATATGGCTCTGGCAGTTGGCTGGGCTTTAAACAAAAATAACAATAACAAAATAACGCGGATAAGTGATGTAGATCCCCAATGGATTTGGCAATAGAATCCGTAACATCCTGACCACAAGAACACCCAGTTTACCCCCCAACATGTTTGAAAGAATTCTTGATGAACCCATTCTTACCTGGGCTTTATAGTCTGTCATTTCTTTAACCCTTTGACTCCCGCACCCTATCCACCAACTGCAAAAAACAACTCTTTGACTCACTCACTCAATCTACCAGCTTCCTGCACATTTGCTAGCATGGTTGACAATGCATGATGCAGGAGGACAGGGTGCGGGAGTCAAAGGGTTAAGAACGAAACTCGCCTCGTCAAACATATCTTCCCCCTCTAAAGTAGCAGCTGTTTTATCGTCATTTAACTGGTGCAGTCATACAAACATGTAAAAAAGTCTCTTTCTTCAACCATCTTTTTACAGTAGTCTTTCCCAGAAATCCTAATCCTAAGTATCATGTAACATGTCACTGGAATCAGTTTACGTTGAACCATTCTCACTTCC
>JAPXFY010000015.1:73703885-73711385 GCA_030674185.1 Monoplex corrugatus
ACTTTTGTCATGACTTTGTGTCTTTGTTGACTTTTGTCATGAATTTGTCTCTGTTGACTTTTGTCATGACTTTGTCTCTGTTGACTTTTGTCATGACTTTGTGTCTTTGTTGACTTTTGTCATGACTTTGTCTCTGTTGACTTTTGTCATGACTTTGTCTCTGTTGACTTTTGTGATGACTTTGTGTCTTTGTTGACTTTTGTCATGACTTTGTGTCTTTGTTGACTTTTGTCATGAATTTGTCTCTGTTGACTTTTGTCATGACTTTGTGTCTTTGTTGATATCTATCATGATCTTGTGTCTTTGTTGATTTTTGTCATGACTTTGTATCTTTGTTGACTTTTGTCATGGCTTTGTGTCCTTGTTGACTTTTGTCATGACTTTGTGTCTTTGTTGACTTTTGTCATGACTTTGTGTCTTTGTTGACTTTTGTCATGACTTTGTGTCTTTCTTGATATCTATCATGATCTTGTGTCTTTGTTGACTTTTGTCATGGCTTTGTGTCCTTGTTGACTTTTGTCATGGCTTTGTGTCCTTGTTGACTTTTGTCATGACTTTGTGTCTTTGTTGACTTTTGTCATGACTTTGTGTCTTTCTTGACTTCTGTCATGACTTTGTGTCTTTCTTGACTTCTGTCATGACTTTGTGTCTTTCTTGATTTCTGTCATGGCTTCGTGTCTTTCTTGACTTTTGTCATGACTTTATGTCTTTGTTGTCTTTGTCATGACTTTGTGTCTTTGTTGACTTTTGTCATGATTTTGTCTCTGTTGACTTTTGTCATGACTTTGTGTCTTTGTTGACATTTATCATGATCTTGTGTCTTTGTTGACTTCTGTCATGACTTCGTGTATTCGTTGACTTTATTTATGACTTTGTTAACTTCTGTCATGACTTCTTGTCATCTGTCATATTTTCGTATCTTTGTTTACTTTTGTCGTGACTTGTGTCTTTGTATACTTATTTCATGACTTTGTTTCTTGACTTCTGTCGTGACTTTGTTGACTTCTGTCATGATTTGTTGTCTTCTGTTGTGCATTTGTTTGTTGATTTCTATCATGGTTTTGTTTGTTGACTCCCAGCATGACTTTGTTTATTGACTCCCAGCATGACTTTGTTTGTTGACTCCCAGCATGACTTTGTTTGTTGACTTCTGATTTTGTTCCACAGGTTTCCTTTTTCTTCAGTGTTTGTCAGTGTTATGAAAAGTGTATCACAGGAATATGTTATGTATAACAGCTGCCCTAAGACATCTTTCGTAAAGTACGTGTATAGCTCTGTGTACAGACAGCTGGCTATAAACAGAGTAGCTTTCCCCATGGCGATACATGGGGCTCTTTCAGTATAAACAGTATCTCCACCTTCTGGAAATTCTGTGCTAGGAATGTCCTCTTTTCTATCACTCTCTTTGTTTCTTTCTTCCACTTTTGCTTTCTGTCATTTCTTCCTATAATTTTCTGTCTTGCTGGTCCATTCATATGTATGTGTTTGATAAAGTCTTACATACTTTCTCTCAGGATTGATAATTTGGCACATGCATTAAGTGTGCTTTTGGGTCTAGGGGAATGAGATCTGCCGAAGCAATTTAAGATATTGTAGGCCCGTTTTTATGTATACTTAGTGTCCTAAGTTATGTTTAAATCTGTATTCGGGTATGTTTTTAAATCCCCTGTGTGATGAATTGGACGGAGTGGTCAACGCCAGGGGCATCTCCTTATATTGTGTGCGCTAATGCATTGATATGTGTACTTAAATTTATTTTCCTTTTCTTTTTCCTGTTGAAGTGTTATATGTGTGATGAAACGGTTATAGCCCTGATATGGCTCTGTGCAGTCGGCTGGGCTTAAATTGAAAATAACAGAAACAGTAATATAGAATAGCTGTGTACATAGAGACTTCATTGTAATTGTAAAGTATGTAACTGTTTACACACATCTGTCTACATATAAAACTTTATATTGTCATTGTAAAATATGTAACTGTTTTACACACACATGTCTACATACAGACGTCTTTGTCACTGTAAAATATGTAACTGTTTACACACACATGTCTACATACAGACGTCATTGTCACTGTAAAATATGTAACTGTTTACACACATGTCTACATACAGACATCATTGTAACTGTAAAATATGTAACTGTTTACACACATCTGTCTACATACAAACGTCATTGTCACTGTAAAATATGTAACTGTTTACACACATCTGTCTACATACAGACGTCATTATCACTGTAAAGTATGTAACTGTTTACACACACATGTCTACATACAGACATCATTGTAACTGTAAAATATGTAACTGTTTACACACACATGTCTACATACAGACGTCATTGTACTGTAAAATATGTAACTGTTTACACACACATGTCTACATACAGACATCATTGTAACTGTAAAATATGTAATCTGTTTTCACACATCTGTCTACATACAGACGTCATTGTAACTGTAAAATATGTAACTGTTGACACACATCTGTCTACATACAGACATCATTGTCACTGTAAAATATGTAACTGTTTACACACATATGTCTACATACAGACGTCATTGTAACTGTAAAATATGTAACTGTTTACACACATCTGTCTACATACAGACATCATTGTAACTGTAAAATATGTAACTGTTTACACACATCTGTCTACATACAGACGTCATTGTCATTGTAAAATATGTAACTGTTTACACACATCTGTCTACATACAGATGTCATTGTCACTAGTAAAGTATGTAACTGTTTACACACATTGTCTACATACAGACGTCATTGTCATTGTAAAATATGTAACTGTTTACACACATCTGTCTACATACAGACGTCATTACACTGTAAAATATGTAACTGTTTACACACATCATGTCTACATACAGACGTCATTGTCACTGTAAAATATGTAACTGTTTACACACATCTGTCTACATACAGACATCATTGTAACTGTAAATATGTAACTGTTTACACACATCATGTCTACATACAAACGTCATTGTAACTGTAAAATATGTAACTGTTTACACACATCTGTCTACATACAGACGTTATGTCACTGTAAAATATGTAACTGTTTACACACACATGTCTACATACAGACGTCACTGTAAAGTATGTAACTGTTTACACACATATGTCTACATACAGACGTCACTGTAAAATATGTAACTGTTTACACACACATGTCTACATACAGACGTCATTGTCACTGTAAAGTATGTAACTGTTTATACACATCTGTCTACATACAGACGTCACTGTAAAGTATGTAACTGTTTACACACATATGTCTACATACAGACGTCACTGTAAAATATGTAACTGTTTACATACATATGTCTACATACAGACGTCACTGTAAAATATGTAACTGTTTACACACACATGTCTACATACAGACGTCACTGTAAAATATGTAACTGTTTACACACATATGTCTACATACAGACGTCACTGTAAAGTATGTAACTTTTTACACACATATGTCTACATACAGACTTCATTGTCACTGTAAAATATGTAACTGTTTACACCATGTCTACATACAGACGTCACTGTAAAATATGTAACTGTTTACACACACATATGTCTACATACAGACTTCATTGTCACTGTAAAGTATGTAACTGTTTACACACATGTCTACATACAGACTTCATTGTCACTGTAAAGTATGTAATTGTTTACACACATGTCTACATACAGACTTCATCGTCACTGTAAAGTATGTAACTGTTTACACACGTGTCTACATACAGACTTCATTGTCACTGTAAAATATGTAACTGTTTACACACATGTCTACATACAGACTTCATTGTCATTGTAAAGTATGTAACTGTTTACACACATGTCTACATACAGACGTCATTGTCACTGTAAAATATGTAACTGTTTACACACATATGTCTACATACAGACGTCATTGTAAAGTATGTAACTGTTTACACACATCAGTCTGTCTACATACAGACGTCATTGTAAAGTATGTAACTGTTTACACACATCTGTCTACATACAGACGTCATTGTCACTATAAAGTATGTAACTGTTTACACACATGTCTGCATACGGACATCATGCACACATTATGTAGTTACAGGCTGGTGTCACTGCCATTATCACTGTCGTTATCATCAATATCTGGATGTTTCCATCTTATGACAAAGTGATGTGCGTGTGCTGGGACATTTCCGAGTGCCTTAGCACCGTCCTGAGAAAACTAACAGTAAAACAAAACCATTGACACAACATGTGAAAAACAAACGTTACAGCGGCGTTTTCTTAAGCTGTTTATCGACTGAGTATTTGTTTTAAATAGAAACCTGGATGGCACGATCAATATATTGATTTATTTTAGTTTCTTGTGAGCTTCCAATTTATTGGACGATTTGAATGTCCGTCCTTATCAAGCAATAATCTGTTCAACCATCTTGTAAGAACGTCTGTTGCTGAGGTGTACATTTTGTTCAACAGGGACATAATCTACAGAGCTTAAAACGTCATGAAATTCGAAACAAGTGTGACTGCTCGCGTTCAAGCAAACAGGAACCAAAAAACAAACAAACAAACAAACAAAAAACAAAACAAAACAAAACAAAAAACAACAACAAACAAACAAACAAAAAATAAACACGAAAAAAGAATAAGAACGCGTATTTAATATAATAAGACAAAACAGGCGCAAATTTTCGGCCAACTGGCCTTTGTCAAGCGTAAGATCGCAAACAAACAAACAAACAAACACCAGATACAAAAATTAGGAGAGAAAGACTGAACTGAAACAGTCTTTCTCTCCTAAGTTTTGTATCTGGTGTTTGTTTGTTTGTGATTTTACGCTTGACAAAGGCCAGTTAGCCGAAAATTTGCGCTTGTCTTGTCTTGTTTTGTTTTATCTTATTACTATTTTGTTTTACTGTGTTTTCCTCTCCTCCTCCTCCTCCTCCTCCTCCTCTTCCTTCTTCTTCTTCCTCTTCTTCGTCTTATTTTTATTATTATCACTATCAACATTTTCTTTCTTTCTTTATTTACTTATCTACCTGCTCATCTGTCTATCTATCTATCTATACTATCTACCTCTCTCTCTCTCTCTCTCTATCTATCTATCTATCTATCTATCTATCTATCTATCTATCTATCTATCTATCTATCTATCTATCTCTAAGTGCTGACTGTGTACGTTTCTTGATTTCATTGTCTCTAAGTGCTGACTGTGTACGTTTCTTGATTTCATTGTATCTTAATTTTAGTATTCAACATGTATTTTCCTTAAGCTGTACTTGTTACTGTAAACAAATGTCATGTGTATAGAATAGCAACGGCAAGTTTGAAAAATGGCTTCTAGCCACTAGCTTTTACCGTTGAAAAATAAAGCATCATTGTCATTGTCATTGTCATTGTTGTATTGAATATGTGTTCTTATATTTTTTCTGGTACCTTAAACGTCATGTTTTCTTCTGTCATTTTGTTTAAAATTCCTTCATACAGTCTGACGATAACTGTCACATACGTCTGATGTATCTTCTGTATTTTCTGACACAGTTTCTATTACATCTATTTCGAACATTTCTGGAAAAAAAAAGATCGTTTGCATGTGGAGAGGCGAAAATTAAATCGTGTGTTTCTGGGGAAATGAAGATTGATCGTGTGTTTTTGAAGAGAAAAAAAATTGATCGCGTGTGTATGGAGATGAGGAAATTGTGTAATAGATCATCATACCGCTGCTTTTATCTGGTCGTCTTTGCCCACGTCTTCCTTCTCTCTCTGTCCCTCACTCGTGTCCATTTCTTTCTCCTAGCATTGTTCCACGTGTTGTCCAGCTTATTTAACAACCGACTTAAACAGATATAACCATTCATAAGGATCAGACGCAAGACTGACGTATACATATCCGTGTTTAAATCTGGTTTAACAGCTGTTTTACAACACACATAAGCATTCATAAGGATCAGAAGCATACGTCACGCGCACATATTCGCGTGTAAACGCGCGTGTAATGTTGATGTTGGTGCAGAAAATACACAGACACAGACACAGACACAGACACAGACACACACACACACACACACACACACACACACACACACACACACACACACACACACACACACACACACACGCACACACACACACACACACACACAATATATATATATATATATATATATATATATATATAAGAGAGAGAGAGAGAGATAAACAGGGTGTTGGTCTGTTTGTGGATGTAGTCCGTATGCTTATATGGTCCCTTTGTAGACATGATCTGTTTGTGGATACATTCCGTTTGCTAGTATAGTCTTTTTGCAGATATGGTCTGTTTGTGGATATAGTCCGTTTGTAAGTTTGGTCCTTTTGTAGATATGGTCTGTTTATGGATACAGTCCGTTTGTAAGTTTGGTCTTTTTGCAGATATGGTCTGTTTGTGGATATACACGTAGTCCGTTTGTTATTATGGTCTTTTTGTAGACATGGTCTGTTTGTGGATATAGTCCGTTTGTTAGTGCAGTCTTTTTGTAGACATGGTCTGTTTGTGTATACAGTCCGTTTGTTAGTGCAGTCTTTTTGTAGACATGGTCTGTTTGTGGATACAGTCCGTTTGTTAGTGCAGTCTTTTTGTAGACATGGTCTGTTTGTGGATATAGTCCGTTTGTTAGTACAGTCTTTTTGTAGACATGGTCTGTTTGTGGATACAGTCCGTTTGTTAGTGCAGTCTTTTTGTAGACATGGTCTGTTTGTGGATATAGTCCGTTTGTTAGTACAGTCTTTTTGTAGACATGGTCTGTTTGTGGATATAGTCCGTTTGTTAGTACAGTCTTTTTGTAGACATGGTCTGTTTGTGGATATAGTCCGTTTGTTAGTACAGTCTTTTTGTAGACATGGTCTGTTTGTGGATATAGTCCGTTTGATAGTACAGTCTTTTTGTTGACATGGTCTGTTTGTGGATACAGTCCGTTTGTTAGTACAGTCTTTTTGTAGACATTGTCTGTTTGTGGATATAGTCCGTTTGTTAGTTTGGTCTTTTTGTAGACATGGTCTGTTTGTGGATATGGTCCGTTTGTTAGTACAGTCTTTTTGTAGACATTGTCTGTTTGTGGATATAGTCCGTTTGTTAGTGCAGTCTTTTTGTAGACATGGTCTGTTTGTGGATATAGTCCGTTTGTTAGTACAGTCTTTTTGTAAACATTGTCTGTTTGTGGATATAGTCCGTTTGTTAGTGCAGTCTTTTTGTTGACATGGTTTGTTTGTGGATATAGTCCGTTTGTTAGTACAGTCTTTTTGTAGACATTGTCTGTTTGTGGATATAGTCCGTTTGTAGTATAGTCTTTTTGTAGACATTGTCTGTTTGTGGATATGGTCCGTTTGTTAGTACAGTCTTTTTGTTGACATGGTCTGTTTGTGGATATAGTCCGTTTGTAGTATAGTCTTTTTGTAGACATTGTCTGTTTGTGGATATAGTCCGTTTGTAGTAAAGTCTTTTTGTTGACATTGTCTGTTTG
>JAPXFY010000015.1:73716385-73738885 GCA_030674185.1 Monoplex corrugatus
CCCCCTCCCTCCCTCTCAGTCTCTTTCTCCCTCCTTCTCTCTCTCTCTCTCTGTCTGTGCAGCAAGGCACAATGGCCAGTATAGACCTGCAGACAGAGGGGTGTGGTGGTGGTGGAGGTGGTGGTAGCGGTGGGGTGGTGGTGGTGGCGGTGGTGGTGAGTTCAGTTGTGACAGGTTTCCGTCAGACGACAGGACAGGTCAGTGCTAATGGACACCTCCTGTCCACCCTTCCCCTCCCTCCTTATCCTGATGGCGCCCATCCTCCTTATCACACCCTCCGTCACTCCCTCATCACACCCCCCCGTCACTCCCTCATCACACCCGTCACATCCCTACCATACCCCCTTTGTTTTGATGATTTCCACTCTGATCATTACCTCTTCCATCACACCACACACACCCCCATCATACCCTGGTCACATCCCCGTCATACCATCATCACACCCCGTCACACCCCATTACACCCATGTCATACCCACGTCACACCCCCATCATACCCCTGTCAACCCCTGCCACATCATCACACCCCGTCACACCCCTGTCACACCCCGTACACACCCCGTCACACCCCATTACACCATGTCATACCCACGTCACACCCCTGTCACACCCCTGTCACATCCCGTCACACCCCATCACACCCCGTCACAACCCCTCACACACATCTTGTCTTGATGACGTTTACCCTGCCCGTCACACCCCTCATCACATCCCTATCACACCCCTTTTGTTCTGATGTCTACCTTGCCCATCACACCTCCATCACACCTCCCATCACACCTCCATCAAACCCCCACCACACCCCATCACACCCTCCATCACACCCCGATCACATCCCCATCACATTCACCTTGTGCCGATGATATCCACCCGCCCCATCACACCCTCCATCACACCCACTTCTGTCTTAACCATGCTTACCCTCTGCTTCCACCCTGCCCCATCCCAGTACTGATGGTGTCCAATCCCACTCCCTTCTCTCCCCCTTCCCCTCCCACACACATGCACTTGTCTTCGAGGGCAGGTAACTCAGCGCCAGAATCACCTAATTGACTCCCCTCCTTCAGTATCTTCACGTTAGCTTCTCCTGTAGCGCCCGTCAACTTTCTGAGGATCCCCACTATGTGCCTGGCCTTAACTTGTGCTTTTGCTATATGTCAGGTTTCAAGGTCCAAGTATTATCAGAAGTGACTCCAAGAGAGGTTACCTCTTCATCCTTCAATAAGATAGGTTCTCCAAGTCTTATGATGCCAGCTTTCGCTTAGTTGACAATAAGGAAACAGTGTTGTACATCATTTCTCCTTGTTAATGGAGACGCACTGTATTTTTTTCTGCCCATACTTTCGACCAGTCTATTGCTTGTACTTGTTTAGTTTTATTCAGGATCTGGCCAGCTCATGGGTTTATGTGCAGGCATTACATGTATAAGGCTTGTGTCATGATCACCATACACATGGCACCTGTGAAGTTAGTGCATATGGAATTCGTTTCGAGCGCGGAGACGTCAGCTTGAGAAACTGAACTGAAACATTTTAGTTTTATAGTACTTGCATTTAACCTTTATTTCCAGGGACTCAAACCACAACTGCCAATGTTCTTACAGGCTCACACTGCACCAACGGCAGAGTAGAAAGAGAGGCAGTTATGTAAACAGTCCTTCATGGTTCATACTACAGGCAACATATCCTATCAAGTTATCGTCCTCTCAGATGTCCTCTTTCTTCTCCAGACCAGAAGAAAGACGAGCCTCCCCACTTCCCCCAACCTGACCAACACCTTTCAACAAGTCATAAGAACCAGAACACACACACACAACACACACACACACACACACACACACACACACACACACACACACACACACACACACACACACACACACACACACACACACACACACACACACGCAGCAATATATAAACACAGTATGCCTCTTTATTCATATGAAAAATCTGTTAATCTTTTTTCATTACATAAGTCAGTGTTTAAATTTTAATATTTTGTAGTTCCTTATGTGTCTTCTTACATGTATAGCTTTAATGTTTGTTGTTATCTTATTGTGTATGTAATTGTGAACTTTTTTATCACTTTTGCCTTTCTTGCGAAATGTAAAGCGCTGGTGAGCATGTTTTTATATGGAATACGCGCTATACAAATAAACATTACTATTATTATTATTAACAACAGTCCTCCATAGGACCTGTGCTCACAGTGGGATATCAAGAAACCAGACGGTAGATGAACTAGCTCAGAGAGAGCCCAAGAAGACCTACCAACCGGGCAACAACGTCAGCTACAATGAAAAACGAGGTGCATCATCAGATCACTTGTTAACCCTTTGACTCCCGCACATTTCTACCGACTGCAAAAACTAAATCCTTTGACTCCCTCGCCCTATCCACCAGCTTCCTTAGAGTGAGGGAGTCAAAGGGTTAAGTTTTTGCTTTCCTACCGTGGACGACAACGCAGGATACTGGTGGACAAAGTGCGGGAGTCAAAGGGTTAAACCACGGACAGAAAGGGGCGACAGCCATCTTCTGCTCAAAGAGCACCAAGTGATCCTGATGAGACTCCGTATTGGCCACAACCAACTCCACGTCCATATGAACCTGAAGATTAAATTGATCCTTCACCAACCTGCTCCTGTGGTCAAGAGGACCAGACAGATGATGAACATATACTGCAGTGATGTCTTCTCTATCAAGTGGAGCTACAAGAAACATAGTCAGCTACGAATGTTCACTTCCTACCAAAGGTCCATGGCAGCATGCCAGGACTGGAATAAGATGGTCACAGTTCTGGCCGGTTGTAGCCTGACCATCATCATCATCATCATCATCATCATCATCAAGTGCCCTGCCACATGGCGTTGGTGATCATGACCCTCCATATGCGTCTATCCCTTGTTGCCGCAAATACATCTCCCACCCTCTCTGTCCTCAGCCACATTGCAAGTCCGTCCAATATTTTCTCCCCTGGGTCTACCTGGTGCTCTCTTTCCCTCCTGCTTTCCTGTTGTGACCAGGTGCTCTGATTCCCGTTTCCTCATAAAATGGCCTATAAATGTTGCCTGACCATGTAGATAGTAAATGACAGAAGAAGAAGAAGAAAACTCTTTTCTTCTTCCCTCCCGACCACAATGCACACCTCCCCCTTCCACACAACTGGTCATCAAGGGCAGGTAAACCAGTGCCATAATCACCTAGTTCACTTCCTCTTTTCTCCCGCCCCCTGCCCCCTTGACCAAAATGATCCCCTGCCCTCCTCCCACAGCTGTGTTCAGGTCCAGGTAACCCAGTGCTAGATTCCCTTAGTTCATTTCCTCCTTCTCCCTCACCCAGGACCACAATGACCCCTCCCCTCCCCTCCCCCCTCCCACACGCCCACACTCACTCCATGTCTTGAAGTACAGGAAACCCAGTATCGACTCACCTGTTTCATTCCCTTTTTCCTTCCACTGACTACAATGACCAGCACACAGACAGACAGACAGACAGACAGATAGACACACACACACAGACAGACAGACAGACAGACAGACAGATACACACACACACATACTTACACACACACAGACACACACACACACACACACTCACACACATTCATGTGTATACGCGCGCGCGCGCGCGCACACACACACACACACACTCACTCACTCACTCATACACACATAAACACACACACACATACACGCGCACACACACACACACACAAAACACACACACACACACACACACACACACACACACACACACACACACACACACACATACGCAAACATACACTCACTTGCTCACTCACTCACTCATACATACACAAACACGCGCGCACACACACACACACACACACACACACACACACACACACACACACACACACACACACATACACACTCATTCACTCACTCATACACACACACTCACTCTCTCACACACACACTCACACACTCACTCATTCACACATTCACACACACACTCACACACCCTGCATGTCTTGAATACAGGTAACCCCTGGCCAGATTCACCGCGTTGCCCACTCAACATGCTGTGGTTTGATCATGTGAAGGCTTTTGTTTTTTTCATCCACAATCAATTGTCGATCATAACGGTATTTTGTGAGTTGCACACAAAACGTCACTTTGCTCAGCTAGCGCTGATTGGCTGCTTTTTGATCTGCTGGCGTGATCTGATTGGCACTTGGCCCTATGGCTGTAAGGTCACGTGACATCAAATGGCATCTTTTTGGTGCTGGTGGCCTTAGTGACATGGCACTCCTTCAACTGCTACACCCTGTACACTTGATTGATTGTCATTGGGGTTTTACGTCCTGTTCATTGGATTGATTGTCACTGGGATTTTGCGTCTTGTTTATTTCATTTATTGTTGCTGGGATTTTACGTCCTGTTTATTTCATTTATTGTTGCTGGGAATTTTGCGTCTTGTTTATTTCATTTATTGTTGCTGGGAATTTTGCGTCTTGTTTATTTCATTTATTGTTGCTGGGAATTTTGCGTCTTGTTTATTTCATTTATTGTTGCTGGGAATTTTGCGTCTTGTTTATTTCATTTATTGTTGCTGGGATTTTAGTCCTGTTTATTTCATTTATTGTTGCTGGGATTTTACGTCCTGTTTATTTCATTTATTGTTGCTGGGATTTTACGTCCTGTTTATTTCATTTATTGTTGCTGGGGTTTTTCGTCCTGTTTATTTCATTTATTGTTGCTGGGATTTTACGTCCTGTTTATTTCATTTATTGTTGCTGGGATTTTACGTCCTGTTTATTTCATTTATTGTTGCTGGGATTTTACGTCCTGTTTATTTCATTTATTGTTGCTGGGATTTTACGTCCTGTTTATTTCATTTATTGTTGCTGGGATTTTACGTCCTGTTTATTTCATTTATTGTTGCTGGGATTTTAGTCCTGTTTATTTCATTTATTGTTGCTGGGATTTTACGTCCTGTTTATTTCATTTATTGTTGCTGGGATTTTACGTCCTGTTTATTTCATTTATTGTTGCTGGGATTTTACGTCCTGTTTATTTCATTTATTGTTGCTGGGATTTTACGTCCTGTTTATTTCATTTATTGTTGCTGAGCTTTATATACCACACTTTTGATTGACTATCATTGGATCGTTGCTCCCTGTTTTTTGTGTGTGTGTGTGTAACTGATTTGCATTGCGATTTTAGGTCCTGTTTATTTGATTGATTTACGTTGGGATTTTACGTCCTGTTTACATTTCATTCATTGTTGGTGAGCTTTATATTCCACACTTTTGATTGACTGTCATTGGATCGTTGCTCCCTGTTTTTCTTTTTTTTTGGACTGATTTGCATTGGGATTTTACGTCCTGTTCATTGGATTGATTGTCATTGGGCTTTTGCGTGCTGTTTATTTGATTGATTTACATTGGGATATTACGGCCTGTTTATACTTCATTTATTGTTGCTGAGCTGCATGTTCCGCGCTTTTGCTTGACCGTCTTCGGGTCATTGCGCTCTGTTCAATTGACTGGTACTTACTGGAGTTTTTAAATGTTTTTTAATGGACTAGTACCTCTTGGTTTTTTTACGCCCTGTCTAGTTGACTGGTACGTATTGGGTTTTTAAGCTCTGTTCAATTGACTGATATATATATTGGGTTTTTTAAGCCCTGTTCAGTTGACTGGTATTTATTGGGCATTAAGCCCTGTTCAGTTGACTGGTATTTATTGGGCATTAAGCCCTGTTCAGTTGACTGGTACTTGTTGGGTTTTTAAGCCCTGTCCAGTTGACTGGTATGTATTGGGTTTTCAACCCTGTTCAGTTGACTGGTATTTATTGGGTATTAAGCCCTGTTCAGTTGACTGGTATGTATTGGGTATTAAGCCCTGTTCAGTTGACTGGTGTGTATTAGGTATTAAGCCCTGTTTAGTTGACTGGTATGTATTGGGCATTAAGCCCTGTTCAGTTGACTGGTATTTATTGGGCATTAAGCCCTGTTCAGTTGACTGGTACTTGTTGGGTTTTTAAGCCCTGTCCAGTTGACTGGTATGTATTGGGTTTTCAACCCTGTTCAGTTGACTGGTATTTATTGGGTATTAAGCCCTGTTCAGTTGACTGGTATGTATTGGGTATTAAGCCCTGTTCAGTTGACTGGTGTGTATTAGGTATTAAGCCCTGTTTAGTTGACTGGTATGTATTGGGTATTAAGCCCTGTTCAGTTGACTGGTATGTATTGGGTATTAAGCCCTGTTCAGTTGACTGGTATGTATTGGGTATTAAGCCCTGTTCAGTTGACTGGTATGTATTGGGTATTAAGCCCTGTTTAATTGACTGGTGTGTATTAGGTATTAAGCCCTGTTCAGTTGACTGGTATGTATTGGGTATTAAGCCCTGTTCAGTTGACTGGTATGTATTAGGTAATAAGCCCTGTTTAATTGACTGGTGTGTATTAGGTATTAAGCCCTGTTCAGTTGACTGGTATGTATTGGGTATTAAGCCCTGTTCAGTTGACTGGTATGTATTGGGTATTAAGCCCTGTTCAGTTGACTGGTGTTCATTGGGTATTAAGCCCTGTTCAGTTGACTGGTGTGTATTAGGTATTAAGCCTTGTTCAGTTGACTGGTGTGTATTAGGTATTAAGCCCTGTTCAGTTGACTGGTATGTATTGGGTATTAAGCCCTGTTCAGTTGACTGGTGTTTATTGGGTATTAAGCCCTATTCAGTTGACTGGTGTTTATTGGGTATTATTAAGCCCTGTTCAGTTGACTGGTGTTTATTGGGTATTAAGCCCTGTTCAGTTGACTGGTATTTATTGGGTATTATTAAGCCCTGTTCAGTTGACTGGTGTTTATTGGGTATTAAGCCCTGTTCAGTTGACTGGTGTTTATTGGGTATTAAGCCCTGTTCAGTTGACTGGTATTTATTGGGTATTAAGCCCTGTTCAGTTGACTGATATCTATTGGGTATTAAGCCCTGTTCAGTTGACTGGTGTCTATTGGGTATTAAGCCCTGTTCAGTTGACTGGTATGTATTGGGTATTAAGCCCTGTTCAGTTGACTGGTATTTATTGATTATTTTAAGCCCTGTTCAGTTGACTGGTATTTATTGGGTATTAAGCCCTGTTCAGTTGACTGGTATGTATTGGATATTAAGCCCTGTTCAGTTGACTGGTATGTATTGGGTATTAAGCCCTGTTCACTTGACTGGTGTCTATTGGGTCTTAAGCCCTGTTCATTTGACTGGTACTTGTTGGGTTTTTGAAGCCGTGTTCAGTTGATTAGAACGTATTAGATTTTAAAGCCCTGTTCAATTGACTAGTACGTATTAGATTTTTAAGCCCTATTCAATTGACTAGTACGTATTAGATTAGAATGAAAAAAAAGATTAGATTTTTTAGCCCTATTCAGTTGACTAGTCGTATTAGATTTTTAAGCCCCGTTCAGTTGACTGGTACGTATTAGATTTTTTAGCCCTGTTCAGTTGACTGGTACGTATTAGATTTTTAAGCCCTGCTCAGTTGACTGGTACCCGAAGGAATTTTACGCAACTGTTCTCTGAACCGGAAAACCCAGCCTACGACTGTCTTCACCCCCAGAATTCGAAGTGGATTTGAAAAAATTCGAAAGTCAGGCCTCCTTTAGAAACTCTCTTCCTGACTTTAACTGATAGACATTTGTTGGTAAGAACTCTTCGTTTTTGTTGAATGCTGGCCAATTCTGCTGGATATTTCTAATGTGCATGTGCCATCTGGTGATTATTTCTGCTTTCTATTATATCTATTATATTCACAAGATTTTATAGATTTTTTAATTTTCTGCGAACTGAACGGTGCTATCTGCATAACGAAGATTGTTTACATCATTTTCCCTCCAACCATTATCCCAGGGCATTCTTCCAGGTTTGTCATGATAATTTCGCTGTAAAGTGAAAACAAATATCTTGGCAGAACATATCCCTGCCTAACCCCTCTTTTGATGTTTGAAAAGAGCTTACATCATTTTCTACTCTCATTGCTGTTGTTTGTTCCCAATGCATATTCCTTATCATTCTTAGATATTTTCCATGTATGTTGAGCTTTTCCATTTGGTTGATCAGTTCCTCGTAATCACCTGATCAAAATATTTGGTATAATCAAGAACGCACACACACACACTACACACACACACACACACACACACACACACACACACACATACACACACACAATAGATAGGTAGATATATAGATAGATAGATAGATAGATACATAGATAAAATAGATAGATTAGAAAGAAAGAAAGATAGATAGATAGAGAGAGAGATAGATAGATAGATAGATAGATAGCTACATAGATAGATAGATAAATAGATAGATAGAAAGAAAGAAAGATAGATAGAAAGAAAGAAAGACAGATAGATAGATAGATAGATAGGTAGATAGATAGATAGATACATACATACATACATAGATAGATAGATAAATAGATAGATAGATAGATAGATAGATAATAATAGATAGATAGATAGATAGATAGATAGATTGCATATATGTGTACATCGTTATTAAACTCAATAGATGTTTCTATGAGAGTTCTCAGGATGTATATGACAATATTAGTCCCTTTCTTGTCAACAAATCCATATTGTTCTCCTGCTATTTGTCGTTTGATTCTGTTCCTTGTCCTGATTATTTTCAATAGAAGTTTTGTCACATGACTCATCAAGCTAACTGTTCGATGGTGTTCGCATTCTAGAGCACTTGCTGTCTTTGGAAGTGCGACGAAAATTGATTTTGTCATATCTTTAGGATCTTTATAGTGCCACAAATTTTATTTAGGAGGACTGTTATTTTTTCAATATCGACTTCATCTAGAGCCTCAGTCATTTCTATAATAATGTTTCTGATCCTGGGGCTTTTTAGTATCCCGTCTTTTTCATCGTCGCTCTGACTTCATCTTTCATTATCGGTGGTCCTTCAAAGTTCTTTCTTACGATGTGTTCATCCTTTCTGTCATCGACAAAAATGCCTACACTGATGTTTTGTCGTTTTGAATAATAATCGTACCATCTTTTGATTTAAAGTAGCTAGTTGGTGGGCATCTCTTCCTGTGGGCAATTTCTTCAAAGTTTCTGTACATAAACTTAGGGTCTGTTTTGTGTCAGTATTCTGTTTCTTTGCACTTTGCTTCTAACCAAGTTTCCTTAGCTTTATTGCAATTGTTCCTGAATTCTTTATCTATCTTTTTGTATTCTTCTTCTGTTCCCTTTAAATGTATGCTCCTCAATTCATTCATCAAGCCTTAAATTTCTTTTGTCATCCAATTCTTTCTTTCTTTCAGTTCTAGGGATTTATTCACAAGCTTCATGTATCGAGTTTTTTTCAAAATTGTCCATTGTTTCTCACTGTCACCCACGTCTTCCAGAGCAATGAATTTGTTTGAACAAATATGCTAAATTTTGAACGATTTGATTCATCTGTGTGTAAGAGACCAAGATTTAGTTTGACGTTATTTTTCAATTTCCTTCTTTTTAGTTTCAGCCTAAATTTTCCTATTACAGGACTGCGGTCACTGTTACAGTCTGCGCCTAATAAAGTTTTTGCTATCAGTAAAGATTTTCTAAATCTCCTATTTATCAGGATGTAATCACTTTGATTTCTTGTGCTGTCTGCGGGATTCATCCTTCATTCATTCCTTCTGTTAGGTTGCACAAACCAAGTGTTTCCTATTATGAGTTCATTTGCTTGTGCGTGTGCCTAAGGCCTTAAGGTCATCTAGTTTTTCCTGTCCCAGTTTAGCATTAAAATCTCCAATCAACATTGTAATATTCAGTGATTTACATTGAGCCTAGGCTGTCTCTTATTCTACACTGAAGTTGTCAACTTCTTCCTCAGTATTTGCGGACGTTGGTGCATATACTTGGGTGATGTTGATATCACAAATTACTGACGATCCATTCTAACTATCAAAACGCTGTCTAATACAGCCCAGTATCCTTTGATAGACTTTAACTTGTCATCGTCCATTATGATGCCTATTACCCTTTCTTGTGTATTATCACAAGAATACATAATTTTATGTTTGCCTGATGGTATCATGCCTGCTGCTTCTATTTCATCTCCCTAGTCCTAAGATATTGATGTTAAGCCTTTCCATCTTGGTATTTTCTAGTTTTCCCTTCTGGAGCATCGTTCTGACAGTTCATATTGCAATTTTTTTATATTTTTGAAATTGATGGCAGTAACTTGATGATGACCGGGTCTTCCAGCTCATCATGACTTCCCTATCGGACAAAGGTGCTCCAGTAGAGCCCCTACTTATGTCATTCAGTTGTAGGATTTAATTATGACTGGTCATGGTTTACTTGGGAGGACACGATAGTGGTTTTCCGTTGCCTTCCATCGGTTTTTGTACGGACTCTCGGCTAGCCTTTGTCGTTCCCAGCCTAGCCATAAGGCAATGGGGCCGATTTTTTCTCAGGGATTTACTTCTTTAGCCTTGGTCCTTGAGACATCTACAAGGGAGTGGTGTTTTTCTGTCAGGGTTTACACCCTTAGCTTTGGTCTCTACCGAGACACCCACAAAAAGTGGCGCTATTTTCCTACAGCTGGGGGTCTGGTTCGTGGGCACAAAGGTATCTCAATGCGCCGGTGGGCCTGCTTGCACATCTGGTGGCCAGACCTCCTCCAAGTCCCTCTAGAATTCAGCCTGAGTCCGCGAAGTGTTCATTTACCATGTGTGGCCACGCAGAGGTACAACGTAGGGCTTGCTGACGTACATGTAGAGGCAATGTACTGACAGAGAGAGACTTACGCACTCTGCTTTCCCTTTTGCAAAGCTGCAAGCAGCAGTGCTAGCCAGCAGTGTGGGCTGAAAGCGAGAGATTACGAGCACGCAATCAGTATCCAACACACGTCACATCAGCCGTTAAGACACACATACACTGTCCATTATCCCAGCGATAAACTGTGATTATGTTTGCACCTGCACTTTGCTCACACACAAGAAACCTCAGCAGTAAAACATTTATTGCTAACAAAATTAGATAAGACGATTTCAAAGAAGCAAACCTGTATGACTAAGTAACATTTTGCATTGCAGAGAATACACTTCAGCTGAATGATGTTAAGGCAGGAGCGATGCTCACCATTCCATCAAAATTCCAAAAGTTTCATTCTCTTCCATCTGCTATGTTAGACATGCCATTGGTACTGACATGCCATTGACACCACGTGTACGTAACCTTGGTGTTAAATTCGATCACATGCTTTTCTTTTAAACAGAATGTTTCCACCATCTGCAAAGTGGGCTGTCTGAACTCAGGAAAATTGATCGTAATTATGATTACCTTTCCACTGACGCTGCTAAATTACTTGTTTGTTTATTTGTTCTGTCTGAATGATCTGTTGCAATGCCCCTTTTGCCAGTCTTCTAAAATATCGTCTTTCTAAGTTCCAGGCTTAAAATACTGCTGCTCAGCTAGTTGTCAAACCTTCCTAATATGAACCTATCTTTCCTCATCAAATCACTGCTTTGTCTTCCTGTTCAATCTACAATCATTAACTCTCATCATTACGCTTTACATCTGTCTTTGGAACAGGTCCTCTGCATCTCTCTGACATTCTGAGCATGTCATACTCTTAACGTCTGCATCCCTCGCAGAAAGCATCGCTACTCTTCTGATTCCGGAGTGATTTTCATGTCAGCCTCTAAAATATTTTTGCCGGCTTAAATTCCCTTAGCGAGGTGTATTTACGTGGAATCAGCTCCCTGTCATGTCCACATTCAAACAGCCTGCATCAATTATTTCTTTTAAGTCTGTTCTCAAGACACTATCTTTCAATTGCAATTGATGAGTATGTGTGTGTGTGTGTGTGTGTGTGTGTGTGTGTGTGTGTGTGTGTGTGTGTGTGTGTGTGTGTGTGTGTGTGTGTAGTGGTGTTGTGTGTGTCGAGTGTGTTATGTGTGTGTGTGTGTGTGTGTGTTGTGTGTGTGTGTTGTGTTTGTGTGTTGTGTGTGTGTGTGATGTGTGTGTGTGTGTGTGTGTGTGTGTGTGTGTTTGTGTGGTGTGTGTGTGTACGAGTTTGTGTGTTCGAGTGTGTGTGTTGTGGTGTGTGTGTGTGTGTGTGTGTGTACGATGTGTGTTGAGTGGTGTGTGTGTACGAGTTTGAGTGTTCGAGTGTGTGTGTGTGTGTGTGTGTGTGTGTGTGTGTGTGTGTGTGTGTGTGTGTGTGTGTGTGTGTGTGTGTGTGTGTGTATGTACGAGTTTGTGTGTTCGAGTGTGTGTGTTGTGTGTTGTGTGTGGTTGTTTCTGTGTACGAGGTGTGTATTGTGTGTGTGTTGTTGTCGTGTGTCGGAGTGTGTATGTGTGTGTGTGTTGTGTGTGTGTGTGTGTGTGTGTGTGTGTGTGTGTGTGTGTGTGTGTGTGTGTGTGTGTGTCTTTGTGTGTATGAGTGTCTATGTGTATGTGTGTGTATGATCGTGTAAATGAGCGGATGTTTGAGTCATTTACCATCGTTTGACATGTGATCACTGACTTCTCTTTAAATCAATAGACATTTTGTGGTCCATCCAATTGAACACAGCTGTAGGAGTTGACATGTATTTGCTGCACCTGGTTGAAACTGATCGTCTGGTATTGAAAGAATTTCATACAAAATCAATGTTTTGCTACAATTGTATGAACAGTTTTGTGTCTACTTATCTTCTGCAATCACCTCCGAATGTTCACGTCTGCCTGATGTGTCTGTTCTGCTTCTGATGCTACTTGTTTACACGTTCTTCCGTACACATGTTCCACAGTGGGTCGTCGTTCATGTTCTGTGTCTAGTCCATACAACTGGAACAAGATTCCCCTGTCAAAAAGACAGTTACAAAAACTCGTCGTTTTAACTCTTTCACCGTCAAGTTTCCCCAGAAACGGCACTCCTCAGCGCCAAGTATATTTTGGGCAGGAATTTTGCAGCTGAGTATGCATTTTTAAAAGCTTATATCTCAAAGACTATTAAAGATTTTCACTTTCTTTTTTTTTTTTTTTGCTGTGTAAAGGACAGATGTTCTATTTATTCAGGAATGCTTGCATATGTTTAGGCCTATGTGCTTGATTGATTATTCCACAGATAATCTTATTATAAAGAAAAACAAACAATTGTTTTTCATACGGTTTATTAGTTGTACTACTGGCCTTATTTCGTGAGTTGTGCACCAGATGTCATTACAATAAATAAGGAAAAGCAATGGAAAATCTACACACAAAGTCAGCTGTCTGCTTATTCTACTCGGAGTGGTAGACAATGCGTGTCGATTTGCAGCCATTTTGGAGAAAACGCTTCGGAGAAAACGTGACGTAAATTCTGACAGTTAACAAAGCCACACTTCGGCCTTACTGCTGAAAAACTAGGTCGCTAGGTAAAGTTTAAAAATAGCACAGTCGCCTGCATTCACCAGTAGAGCTGACAGAAGCTTTGCACCCCCGTGAAACGTTATCGTTTAGCATGACCCTACCAAGTCGCACAAATGCGACCGTGGCGGTCGTACAGGAAGTCGCTTGATTGCGACCATGGCGGGAAAAGAGTTAAATTCAAGTCTGAATGGAAGAACACCTATTCGTTTTAGCATATCCCCCAAACCTTGACAATTTAAAGAGGCAATTGTGATGCTACCCATTATTATTAGTTTTCGTTATTCTTAGTAAAATGTTCCAAGTGATTTCAGCACGGTGATTTGTAGTACAAACCCTTGTCCATACACCATTATATATATTGAATTGTTTTAATGACGTGTGCGTTTCTAAAATATATCTCATGGCCGGAAATTTTTTTAGGATAAACATGTATAACAAATACAAATTACACACAGATACAGTATACAACTATATATTTGTATGACTATAAAATTTTCTCAAAAGTTGAAAAATTGTTCGTTTCTAGACAGTCCCTAATCGTTTTCACGCTGGGACATTAATACAACTGAAGAAGAAGAAGAAGAAGAAGAAGAAAAATTGTGAAGTTAGGTATGACAAATTTCCCTTTTGTCCAGCAGTGATGTCCTCTTTTAATCATCCCCCTCCTCCATTTATTCCACTCCTGTCCTGTGCTCTACATCCCGGTATGCGTGTGGCTTGTGGCCTTAGGTTGTCTTTGTCATTCTGAGTGCATTTTTTGAATTAACGATGAGAGTGTGTGCTTTGATTTGGTTAACACATCAAGACTGAGCGCCTTAAAGTAATGACAATAATAACGATAAAAGTAATGATACTATTGATACTAATTATAATGATAACAATAAAAGCAGTTATTATAATAATCATCATTATCATCATCATCATCATCATTATCATTATCATCATAATCATCATCACAATCCTCCTCCTCCTCCTCTTCCTCATTATTACTATTATTATTATAATTACTACTAACTACTACTAGTGCTATAACTACTACTGCTACTACTACCACTATTATTATTGTTATCATTATTATTGTTGTTATTATTGTTGTTATTATAACGTTTGTCCACCCATGTCATTTATGCTTTTTGTGCAACTCTTACAGCCCATGTGAGATAGGGTGTTCATCCAGTAGATCACGGTGTTGAAATGGGTGAAAATGTTTTGTTGCCACACTGACGTCAGTGGGATGAGTACAAGAAACCCTCCGTAGGGATGCCGGGGGTTCTTTCAATATAAACAGTAACTCTATCGTCTGCAAATTCTGCACTAGAAAATGTCCTCTCCTCTGTCACTCTCTTTGTATCTGACTTGCTCCTTTGCTTTCTGTCATCTTTCTTATCATTTTCTGTCTTGCTGGTTCATTTATTTGTATGCTTTCTATGCCATGGGCATATCTTCAGATTATGTACTCGAAAGGAATGATATGTGTGCTTGAGTTTCTCTTCCGGGTGTTTTTTTTTTTTTTGACGACGTCTTCTATACGTTTTGAAATGGATATAGCCCTGATAAGGCTGTGCGCAGTCGGGTGGTCTCTAAACAACAATGATATTAATAATAATAATAATAATAAATGGTTATTTATGAGCGCTTTCCACTTGCACAAAGCGCTTTACAACAACAATAAAAAGTAAAACAAGCACACGAACTCACAGACACACACCAACACACACACAAACACGCACAGACACACACACACACAAACCACACACACACGCACGCACGCACGCACACAAACACACACGCGCACGCATTCACACCCAAAAACACGCACATCAAGAATACAGAGCGGCAGAAAGAGGGTCTACAAGAAATGTTGCTGGAAGAGAAAAGTCTTCAGACTAGTTTTAAAGGAGGGAAATGAAGGGCTGTGACGGAGATTGTGAGGCAAGGAGTTCCACATCTGCACAGCAGATGATGAAAAAGCTCGACCACCATGCCTCTCTCGTTTATATTTTGGAACGCGGAATGTTCTATCATCGGTAGCAGAGCGAAGAGATCTGGGTGGTACATAGATCGTAAAGATGTCAGAAAGGTATTTAGGCGCAGTGCCAATTATGACTTGGTAGCAGAGACAAGAAGCTTTGTATTTGATTCTTTGTTCAATAGGTAACCAGTGTAACTCTCGTAGAAGGGGTGTACAATGTGCCGATCTTTTTGCTTTGCACACTATTTTGGCTGCTGAGTTCTGTACTTGTTGTAGTGGTCTGATCAGGGTATGTGGAGAACCGACAAGAAGAGAATTGCAGTAGTCTAGTCTAGATAGTACACAAGAACTGACAAGTGTTTTTGTTGCATCAACTGTGAGGTAGCGACGTATAGAGCTGATGCGTCTGAGTTCATGGTAGGCTACTTGACAGGTTTTACTGATATGATGTTTCATGGACATCTCTTTATCAAGGAAAAAGCCAAGGTCACGTACATTGTCTGAAAATGAGACGGGCGTATTTCCTAGGTCAAAAGTAGGAGGTAGGGAAGTGGCATCAACTGATGGAGGAAGGAGTCTAAGAGCTTCAGTCTTGTCATCATTTAGTTTCAGTTTGTTTTCGGTCATCCAATTTTTAACTTCTGTGACTCTATCTTGGAGAGATTGAATGAGATTATCGTAGTTTGAAAGCGTATCAGAATGTTCCAGTTGAGTATCATCAGCATACATTTCATGACGAATGGAATGAGTATCAATGAGATGAGTGAGTGGAGTGGTGTAGAGTATGAAAAGAACAGGGCCCAGAACAGAGCCCTGAGGAACGCCGAAAGTGAGAGTAGATTCAGAGGATCTATTTCCGTCTACTAGAACAATTTGCTTTCTGTCAGAGAGATATGATCGAAACCAGTTGAGCACGATATTTGTAATTCCAAATGTTGTATTCAGGATGATAGTAAGGATATGTGGCCTGATTTTTAAGGACAAGGAATCAGGAAGCAAGAACACGTGTAAGTGGTCAAGAACAAAGAAACAGGCAACAAGGACATGTGTACCTGGTCAAGGACAAGGAAACAGGCAACAAGGACATGTGTACCTGGTCAAGGACATGGAAACAGACAACAAGAACATGTATACCTGGTCTTATATCACAACCAGTATCTATCCACCCGAGGCGTAGAAGACATTAATAACATTCTAGTCCTTTACTTCCACTTGACGAAGCAGCAGGGAAGTTTTAGTTTTTTTCTCCCATTTTTTATATTTGATGTTTGTTCGTTTGTGATCTTACGTCAACGCTTGACAAAGGCCAGCTGGCCGAAAATTTGCGCCTGTCTTGTCTGGTTGTATTAAATGCGCGTTGTGATTGTATTTTCGTCTTTTTTTTCTGGTTCCTGTTAATCACAACGTTTCATTTATTTCCCTCTCACTCTCTCGTCATTCATTTATCTATCTATTCATTTATTCATTAGCTTTGATTCATGGAGGAAAGGGGAGGGAACATTTCAAATACCGACCGGAAGTCAGAAGCTGTGGTAAAGCCTTAGGAACTATATATATACAAACTGAAAAGTAGCCGACAGATCGGCAGAGTGACTTCCCTTGACCAGTGGTCGATGTGCGATCGTTGTGGTCATTTTGCATGGCGACTGTCACACAGGAAGACAGATGATGGCTATGAACTCCAGGGCTGACCTTGTGGGCTTGGTCAGCCAATCAGCAGGTCAGCTGATGGATACCATCTCTGTCAGCAACATATTGATCTGACCAGTGGCTAGCTGTGGGGTGGGGGTGTATAGTTTTAAGTTTTACAGCATGACGCCTTGAGTCTGACACCGAACCTGAAAGCAATAATGAGATATATTATGGTTGGTTGGTGACTTTCTTTTGATGGTGATGTAGTGGTGGTTTTTTTCGATACTGCATGGTATAACACTGAAAAAAGTATGTAACACTGAAGAACTCTCTTCCTAATGCTCTTCAGCGTTATATAGAGCCGAAACTGTTGTTCGGACGTGAAGCGTAGACAGTCAACGCGCAAAGTCACAGCAGCATTGAGGCAGCCGAAATGTGGTTTCTAATGAAAATGTTAAGAGTTCCATGGACAACAAAGAAAGCAAATGAAACAGTCTTGAAGGAGGCAGACAAAAACAAAATAATGAAGAAGATCAGTGAAAGACAAGCGGTATTTACAATACATTTTATGAGGCAAGAGAAATTAGAGCACCTAGTCACAACAGGAAAGCTAGAAAAAAAGAACACCAGTCAGACCCAGGGTGAAACTAAAATTGCTTCCGCCTATGTCATTTCCCTAGAGCCAAAAATGCCTTTAATACACGTACCCAATTATCAATCCTAAGAAAAAATACGTAAGACTATATCAAACACATACAGGTGAATGGACCAGCGAGACAGAAAATAATTGAAAGAAATGACAGAAAGTAAAGGAACAAGGCAGAACCAAAGAGAGTGTGAGAAAACAGGAAATTTCTAGCACAGAATTTCCAGAAGGTGGGGATGCTATTCATACCGAAAGAGCCCCCGACATCCCCACGAGGTGATAGCATACAGTCTATGTCACATGTATGTAGTCTGTAGGATTTTGTGTTGCATGTAGGATTTCATTGTATGTCACATGGAGTATGTAGGATTTTATGACATGTGTTGCATGTAGGATTTTATTGTATGTCACATGGAGTATGTAGGATTTTATGACATGTGTTGCATGTAGGATTTTATTGTATATGTCACATGTAGTGTGTAGGATTTTATGACATGTGTTGCATGTAGGATTTTATTGTATGTCACATGTAGTGTGTAGGATTTTATGACATGTGTTGCATGTAGGATTTTATTGTGCGTGTCACATGTAGTGTGTAGGATTTTATGATATATGTTGCATGTAGGATTTTATTGTATATGTCACATGTAGTGTGTAGGATTTTATGATATACGTTGCATGTAGGATTTTATTGTACATGTCACATGTATTATGTAGGATTTTATGACATGTTTCGCATGTAGGATTTCATTGCTTGTGTCACATGTATGTAGGATTTTATGATATACGTTGCATGTAGGATTTTATTGTACATGTCACATGTATTATGTAGGATTTTATGACATGTTTCGCATGTAGGATTTCATTGCTTGTGTCACATGTATGTAGGATTTCATGATATGTGTTGCATGTAGTGTGTAGGAGTTCATGATATGTGTCACATGTAGGATTCACTGAATGTGTCACATGTAGTATGTAGGATTTTATATTAAGTGTCGCAATCCAAAACAAGCGCGACTGCCCGCGTTCAAGCAAACAGGAACCAGAAAAACATAAACATGGAATCAGAACACGTATCTAATACAACAAGACAAGACAGGCGCAAATTTTCGGCCAACTGGCTAGTTCTCGGTCAATTCACGCTTGACAAAGGCCAGTTGGCCGAAAATTTGCGCCTGTCTTGTCTTGTTGTATTAGATTCGCGTTCTGATTCTATTTTCGTGTTTTTCTGGTTCCTTTATGTGTCAGCTGTAGAATTTCATAGGGAGATGAAGAGAACAGTGGGGAATACAACACAAGGATTGTGGGGAGGGGTAGAGGGATTGGGGAGGGGCAATGAGGAAAACGCAAGAACGGTTGCGTGTAGAATGCTGGCAGGGGAGAGTAATCCTTCCTCAACTTCACCCTATTGCTGTCAGGGCCGGTAACTCTTAAGCCACAAGAATGGCGACAAAAGCCAGAAAGACACCTATCTGTCTGTATCTGTGCCACATTGAATTACTTCCCTTCCCTTCCATGACACAACGTAAGCCGTTTAAACACACAAACACACACACAAACACACGCACACACACACACACACACACACACACACACACGTACGCACGCACACACACGCACACACACGCACACACACACACGCACACACACATACACACGCACACGCACACACACATACACACACACACACCACGCACGCACGCACACACACACGCACGCACGCACGCATACACACACACGCACGCACGCACGCATACACACACACATACACACACACACACGCACGCACGCACGCACACACACAAACACGCACGCACACACACACACGCACATGCACGCACGTACACACACACACGCACACACACACACACACACACACACACGTGCGCGCACAATCGCATGTCTTTTCCATTTGGAACAGGAGAATGGTGAGTCCTTAAAGTTTTATCTGTTGTCGAAAGGACTATCACCTCGTTTACACACAGAAAGAGAGAGAGAGAGAGAGAGAGAGAGAGAGAGAGAGAGAGAGAGAGAGAGAGAGAGAGAGAAGAGACAGAGAGAGAAAGAGAGAGAGAGAGTAGGAGAGAGAGAGCGCGAGCGTGTGTATTGTATGTGTGTGTTTGTGAGTGCGTATGCGTGAGTGCACGTGTGTGTACATGTGAGTGTGTGTGAGTGTATAGAAAAGGAGAGAGAGAGGAGAGAGAGAGAGAGAGAGAGAGAGAGAGAGAGAGAGAGAGATTACTCTGTGCTTTATTTCTTTTTGTGACTTTTCTCAAGGAAAAAATACACACACACGTACATACCATATATTCGTTTCATGCTCCTATGACGACGGTTGAAGACGTAAATGAACAAAGTTTCTGAAAAATAAATCACAAACATTTCAAGCTGATGGTTCGAGCCAAGATAATGATACAGATAATGGACGCAAACACTTTCAATGAATGCTTTATAAAAAGAACCAATCAGTTTAAAAGCTATTGTAGTTCACATTTATTGGCGACACACATTTTACGACATCGTACCGAAGTTCAAATATCTTCTGACCAAATTAATTTGTGGAATACTGTATTTACTTTTGCATTTATAAATGTAGGACCAGGTTTCTGTAAAATCAAGAATCAAGCCAATTATGGGATCTGATTTTGAAATATCTGTCGTGTCCAAGGAACATATTTTTTATTAAATCTAATTTAGGTGGCATTCGCCCAAAGATTATTCAAAGCTGTCTGAAGCTGTTGCCAGAATGAATGCGTATTTCCGCAGATAAAAAAAACAACAACAACAGCTCTCTGTTTAATTCTCCAAAATGTGCAGACATCATCATTCTCTACACCCATGTGCATCCACAGAACATTATTAGCAATGTTCGTTGAATTTATCTAATCTGCAACCATTTGCGTAACTTCTTATTTTTCGTACTTTCCTGACTGTGACACGCAATTTTATTTCTTCATTAACTTTTCGATTCCCACTTCTTATAATATTTCGGTAAGAATTGCATCTTTGATTAACATCATTAGTGCAACAGTGCTCCCTTGTTCACCAGCAAAATACATTTTGCAATCTTTGATTGATTTACCCATACGTAAATTAAATATGTATATAACTTATTCTTTAATGTACTTTAATAGTTTGAAACGCTTTGGTACGGGCGACAAAATGTGTGTTAATCGCATACTTGTCTTTAAAACTAGCAAACTATATAAATGTGCCATCTGAGTTTTTGACGTTCTTAACATAAGTTAATTGCGTGTTTGTCTTTAAAACTAGAAAACTATATAAATGTGCCATCTAAGTTTATGACATTCTTAACATCATATACCTTCTTGTTTTTCCAGTTCTCATGGAAGATAGATTTATTTTCCACATTTATGTTTTCGTTACAATTACTGGTCCTGAAGAAATTGTTCTGATGTTTTTGACTACAAAGCATGCCTGACTCTTTATATGCAAGCAGAACATATTTTCACAAAATAAATCGCTTTAGCAAGCTGTTATATTGGGAGACTACAACTTAAGTTTTTCGGCATGGTAAGTTTGTCAAATAAAACTGTGGAAATTTTTTTTCCATTTATGATTAACCCCTTGACTCTCGCATCCTGTCCACCACCATCCAACACTTTTTACTATGCTAGCAAAGCAAAAGCTTAACCTTTTGATTCCCTCACCCTATCCACCAGCTTCCTGCAGGAAGCTGGTGGATAGGGTGAGGGAATCAAAGGGTTAAGTTTTTGCAGTTGGTGGATAAGATGAAGGAGGTAAAGGGTTAAACTTTTGCTGCTTTTTTATGCAACTGAATTTTAGTGTGTTGATATGTCTAACGATAGATCCTACGTAATTGAATTGTTGATTAGTTTCTATGAATTGTTAAACAGTTTCTATGAATTGTTAAACAGTTTCTATAAATTGTAGAACAGTTTCTATCTTCGCTCCAGTTATATCAGTAGCGATGGTGGTGGTGTTGTGGCTGACCATCAACGTGGTCTTATCAGCGCTGATTTCCATGCCACCATATCTTGTTGATGTTTCATCAAGCATTTTTAACATGCTTGGCAAGTTCTTGCTCACAGCCTTCCAGGTCAGCTATGTCACCTGCGAAACAAAGACTTGTGGATCGGGTCGATAGAATAGCTAAAAGTGCAGCACTGAATAGGGCTGGCAGTACTAAACTTGATTTACCACTATGTGAGCATGAAATGAACGAGACATTAGAAAACAAAGTAAAAGCGCAATGTGACCTTCGCCCATTCATCGTAAATTACCAGGGTTTTACAAGACTAGAGATAACGTTAGCTTACAGATTATCTCTCAATTCACTTCGAACTAAATTCAGTAAAACCATCAAATGTATCTGTAGTGATAACATAACAGTTAAACACATTTTGTGTTGTCAGCGAATGCGACCTTATTTCCCTGCATCATTTATAAATCTAAAACAGATACATACTGATTTCACTCTGTATTTACACATTGCGAGGCACTTACTGCACAGTCCTGTAGGTCGTTTTCTTTGATTAAGCATGGTTGTTGTATACCTGTAAATCCCACCTGCTCCTGTTTGTTTGCTTGTTAGATTTTGTCTTACTCCGTAAAGGGCCTGTTTCAACGCAATCTTTTTTTTTTCCGTCTAAAAGCACATATGTGAATAGACGTTAAAAGAAATAACGAACGAACGACTTGTGGAGTACTTCCTGCAATGCTGACTGTGTTGGCAAGGTCACACAGAAAATTAGACAGCGTCCTAATAATGCTCGTTTCTTGACTGCATGTGCATTTTTCTCGACTGAAAATTAACTGAAGATCAATTGTGCAAAAAATTATAATTTTTTTTGAGGTATCAAACCATACTTTTGAAATCCCTTTACAAATGATACTAAAAACG
>JAPXFY010000015.1:73746385-73751385 GCA_030674185.1 Monoplex corrugatus
CAGAACATTTCTTTGATGTAATGGAAGTAAACACAAGCAAACATTTATTCTAATTGAAACCTTTTTCTGCTGTAGACACACAGTGTTATCCAAATCTCTGGTCTGTCCCCTTTTTACACACAAGTTCTTCTAATCCAAGTTTTGTGTAATTTTTTGTTCTCTCTCTCTCTCTCTCTCTCTTTCTCTATCTCTCTCTCTCTCTTTCTCTCTCGCTCGCTCTTTCTCTCTCTCCCTCCCTTTTTCTCTCTTCTGTCTGTCTCTCTGTCTGTATGTCTGTCTCTCTGTCTGTCTGTCTGTCTGTCTGTTTGTCTGTCTGTCTGTCTCTTTCTCCTTCTCTCTCTTCTGTCTGTCTCTCTGCCTGTATGTCTGTCTGTCTGTCTGTCTTTCTTTCTAGAATTTCTATTTTATAATGCAGAAATAAATTTGGGGTTATGAGGCATTGTGTCAACTTGAACACGTACACTTATCTGCTTGCAAGAGATTTTTACACGTAAGAAACAAGACGATAAATGATATGATGTCTGGAGGATTGGGACGTTTTCCTCTCCCGATAACTGCTATTATTAGATTATTAAAGATTGGTTTCGACTACTGAAACAGTCAGAGACTAGGTACACACACACACAAACATGTAAATGTTATACGCTATGTTTGGGAAAAGTTATGGAACTTGCGTGTCCTAGATAAGCAAAAAGAAAAAGATTTAATGTGAAAAATTGTTTTGAAGAAGTTTGGCTTTATGGGTGTGGCGATAATAAACGATTCAGTAAAGAACTGAAAGGAACATTACGCAGCAGTTTCTGTCACAGCTGGTGTAACCACTTAGATACCAGTGCACGCTGTTCACTCATCATCATCATCAGGTGCCCTGCCGCATGGCGTTGGCGACCATGGACTTCCAACCATCTCTATCTCTCGTTGCCCCCAGCATCTTCCCCACCCTCCTCATCCCCAGCCATTCTGCAAGTCCGTCCAGCATTCTCTCCCTGGGTCTACCTGGTGCTCTCTTTCCCTCCAGCTTTCCCGTTGTGACCAGGTGCTCCAAATCCCCCTTCCTCATAAAATGGCCTGTAAATGTTGCTTGTGTTTTCCTAATCTTCCTTATGAGTGATCTACTTGTGTCTGCCTCCATCAAGACTGTCTCGTTTGTTTTCTTTGCTGTCCATGGAACTCTCAACATTCTTCTGAGAAACCACATCTCGGCTGCCTCGATCCTGCTCTGGCTTTGCTTGCTGACTGTCCACGCCTCGCATCCGTACAACAGTATTGGTTCTATATAACATTCAAGGACTCTCTTTCTGATGTTAATTGATAGGCATTTGTTGGTAAGAATGCTTGTCATCTTCTTGAATGCTGTTCACTATATGGTCAAAAATCAACTTTTATTCGCAAGAGCAAAGTTTATTTAAAGACTGTATGTAGGTATCTTTAGAAATGCTATGGCACAACTTAGGATGGGTACTGTCTAAGTTAGACGTTCACAGATATCGCTTTACGCCTTCGACTGAAAACACTTCATGTCCAGTTTGTCCAAATTTGCAGGAAAACGAGATACATTTTTTGTTTGAGTGCCCTCTGTACCATCAGGTCAGACAATCGTATCATTTAGATGTCACTGAAGGCGACGATTTAGATGTTCTGATTAGAAAAATGATGGAGGATTCTGCGGGAACCATATCACATGTAAACTTGGCGAAGTTTCTAGTCGCTGCCTTTTTAAATGAGAGAATAAAGTACTTTGAATATACAGACTTGAAACAGCAGATGTCCTTTCCTACATCAGTAGTTTACGAATATTCCCATGTATATACATTGAAGTGTGTTAATTAATTGTGACCTCCCACCACCAATTCAGTCTTAACTCGCAATCAGTCGAACATCACCAGGAGCTGAAAAGGTGACTGAGGGTCTGTCTGGGGTGTTTTGATATTTTCTCAAAATTGATTTCTGTGGACTATAATCTATCCCCCACAGAATTTTTCTTCTTGAAAAAATATCGTTAATCAATTTAAAATGGTATTTTAATGCACTGATGGTAGCAGAAAGAACGCAATTTTCTACCAAAAGTACCTATTTTTGTCTCTTATTATGAACCGTAATCTGTACAGTACCACCACATGTAATTACTGACTGACATAAAGCTCTTTGGTGCACCTTTGAGATAATGACAGCTAAAATTAGAAACAAACCGGGTCAAAGCCACTAAATAAAGAAATTTAAGGAAAATATGTAGGAGAGTAGAGGTCGTTTTCTCAAAATGACCACCATACAACTTAATGATTTTAAACATACATAACTTCTACATTTTTTTAGTACAAGCTTTATTCAAGTACCAAAATAATCAGCAGAATGTACACTTTCCAGTGATATGTATATCTCAAAATACCCAAATTGCAAGTTAAGACTGATTTCGTGCTGGCAGGTCACAATTGTATGTTGAACAAAAATATGTGTCTTATGATTTCCCCATGAAAGGGGCTCTTGGCCTAAATTCATTAAAATTCTGAATTTCCAAGTTTTCGAGTTTCTCTGTCTGTCTGTCTGTCTGTCTGTTTGTCTGTCTCTCTCTCTCTCTCTGTCTTTCTCTGTCTCTCTGTCTATCTGTCTGTCTGTCTGTCTCTGTCTTTCTCTCTCTCTCAGTCTGCCTATCTCTCTGTGTGTCTGCCTGTCTCTGTTTCTATCTCTGTCTGTCTGTCTGCTGTCTGTCTCTGTCTCTGTCTCTCCCTCTCTCTCTCTGTCTCTGTCTCTCTTTTTTATCTTTGTGTGTTCTATTCTCTGTAATTTGTAGACACAATACTCGAGCTTTTTCCCCGCGTGTGTGTGTGTGTGTGTGTGTGTGCGTGCGTGCGTGTGTGTGCGTGCGTGCGTGCGGTGTGTATGGTGTGTGCGCGTGTGCGTGCGTGCATGCGTTGCGTGCGTGTTGTATGTGTGTGTGTGTGTGTGTGTGTGTGTGTGTGTGTGTGTGTGTGTGTGTGTTAGCCCTGCAGTACACTGATGTTTCCCCATTTTTGCTATATGATGGATTGACATAGTCATTAACCGCTGTCTCCTGCTGGGACATAGCCCCCAGTGGTTTCGAACACCTACCCTCTATCACCCTGTCTGTCCTGTCTGTCTGTTTATGTCATACTCTGTGTGTGTCTGTCTGTTCTCTGTGTCGCTGTGTCTGTGTCTTTGTCTGTCTCTCTGTCTCCCTCTCTGAAGCAGTTTACGTAAATTAGATCATTGATCCCACGCGGGAATATGGAATTGCTCAAGGCTATATACACAGACCGCCTTTTCTCTCTATTTATCCAGCAATTTCCTCGTACATTCACAGTTGTCGTTGTATTTGATGAACTTGTCTGTGACGTTGTCGCTGTAGATTCACTCCAACATCAAGATAAACAAGTTTTCCCTGAGTACGAAACTTCACAGATCTTGACAGTTAAAACAATGAGGTGCAAACTGAACGACAAGCCATACCGTCCGAGGTATCGTGCAGGTTTAATCAAACAGAAGAGATGGGTTTCTCTTTATCAACTTTTCAATGCACTGAAGACAACTCAGACCAAAAAAACAAACAAGCAAAGAAAAAACAAAAAACAACAAAAAAAACACAACAAAAACCCAAAAAACAAACAAAAAACAAACAAATAAACAAACGAAAAAAGTTATGACTAGAAAAGTTTCTATCATTTCTTTTTCTAATTATCAAACCATTATGACAATCATTTCATTTTTTTTTATAATTATCGAACTAAGCAAGGCTGCTTCCGTGCATTTTACAAGTTGTTGTTTTTGCTTCAGATTTGTTTTCTCAAGATTCTGTCTGCTCCTTTCACTAAGTGTGTGTTGGTCGTTTAGTCGTGTACGTCTAGCATTTTGTGCTGTGCTGCTGCTTAAGGTTTGGATGGCTCATTGTTAAATGTGTCTTGATGTTCCTCTCCTTATGATGTCCCAGTCAGCAAGCCTGACGAGTTTTTTCACGAAAGAAAATGATGGTTACTTGGTTTGCCAGCATGCATGACCTTCCCTATGGATGACTTGAAAGTATGCCAGTACACAGATATTCCTATGGAGGACCTAAAGACTGGCATAGCATAGGGATCTTCCGATGGAGGATCTAAAGACTGACATAGCATACAGGATCTTCCTATGGAGGACCTAAAGACTGGCATAGCATAGGGGATCTTCCGATGGAGGATCTAAAGACTGACATAGCATACAGGATCTTCCTATGGAGGACCTAAAGACTGGCAGCATACAGGATCTTCCCTGTGGAGGACTAAAGACTGACAGAGCATACAGGATCTTCCCTGTGAAGGATCTAAAGACTGACAGAGCATACAGGATCTTCCCTTGGAGGATCTAAAGACTGGCAGAGCATACAGGATCTTCCCTGTGAAGGACTAAAGACTGCAGAGCATACAGGATCTTCCCTGTGGAGGATCTAAAGACTGACAGCATACAGGATCTTCCTGTGGAGGATCTAAAGACTGGCAGAGCATACAGGATCTTCCCTGTGAAGGATCTAAAGACTGACAGCATACAGGATCTTCCCTGTGGAGGATCTAAAGACTGGCATAGCATACAGGATCTTCCTATGGAGGACATAAAGACTGACAGAGCATACAGGATCTTCCCTGTGAAGGATCTAAAGACTGACAGAGCATACAGGATCTTCCTATGGAGGACATAAAGACTGACAGAGCATACAGGATCTTCCTGTGAAGGATCTAAAGACTGACAGAGCATACAGGATCTTCCTATGGAGGACATAAAGACTGACAGAGCATACAGGATCTTCCCTGTGAAGGATCCTAAAGACTGACAGAGCATACAGGATCTTCCTATGGAGGACATAAAGACTGACAGAGCATACAGGATCTTCCTATGGAGGACCTAAAGATGACAGAGCATACAGGATCTTCCCTGTGGAGGACCTAAAGACTGACAGAGCATACATGATCTTCCCTGTGGAGGACCTAAAGATTGACCCGAGCATACAAACCACCATC
>JAPXFY010000015.1:73758885-73761385 GCA_030674185.1 Monoplex corrugatus
CTTCTTGTCTTCCCCCCTCCCAGTTTGTGTGTGCTTCTGCTATGGAGATTTGCTCGTTGTTGACTATTGCTTTGGTGACTGATGAGAGTGTGCGCCTTGGTTTGATTCTTGAATTGAGGTTTTGCGGCTTATAGATGCCATTATTATTTTTTATTATTGTGAATTTAGTTCATTTATCATTCTTGTTCAATAGAAGAAAGCAAAGACTGGTGTTGTAATGTACATCTGTGCTGTGTGTGTGTGTGTGTGTGTGTGTGTGTGTGTGTGTGTGTGTGTGTGTGTGTGTGTGTGTGTGTGTGTGTGTGTGTGTGTGTGTGTGTGTGTGTTACTGACATTTGCTATGATATACATTATCGTTGATCATTCTTGTTAAATGGAGGACCCCTTATACCAGAGACAAACAATGTTAAGCACCAGAAAAAAAACCACGAACATAGAATCAGAACGCTATTTAATACAACCAGACAAGACAGGCGCAAATTTTCGGCAAATTGGCCTTTGTCAAGCGTAAACGTAAGATCACAAACGAGTGAACACCAAAGACAAAGATTAGCAGAAAAAGACTAAAACTTCCCTGTTGCTTCATCCAGTGGGAGAAAAAGACTAAAATGAAATCAAAACGTGTTCGTGAGTAATGGTAAGAACTGTTATTTTTCTTGTTAACTTCGTCTATAGACCCAGGGAGAGAATGCTGGACGGACTTGCAGAGTGGCTGGGGATGAGGAGGGTGGGGGGGAGATGCTAGGGGCAACGAGAAATAGAGATGGTTGGAAGTCCATTGTCGCCAACGCCATGCGGCAGGGCACCTGATGATGATGATGATGAACTTCGTTTGTACCGGTCTGACCTCCGTGTTGCTGTATCATTATTGTTATATTGTAAATTGTTTTTTGCTAAATTAGCGTTATAATCATTCTGTTTAGACAGAGGACACCCCATTAGCAAAGGCAAACCTGTACTGGAGTCCTGTGTGTTACTACATCATTAGAATCATTTCTGATTAAATGGACGACCCCCATTTACTACGACACACCTGTACCGGTCTGGCCTGGCCTGCGGTCAAACATTGCGTTGCTACATCAGGCACATTTTGCACACACACAGAATTTGTCCTAGTTGACAGAAACATTTTTAACAAACCCACTGGAATTATTCGTTCTTTTTTCTAAGTAGTGTGTTGCAAAATGTATTCCAGACCATTAGCCCTCCGGCTTGTCAACTGCTTGTTTTCCCAGGAGAGTTGACGTTCGGTCAGTTTGATACACTCCCTGCTTTCGGTCATCACGGTCTGATAAATGACCCCCCCCCTCTCTCCCTCTTCGTTTCTGGTGTCTCTGTCTGTCTCTCTGTTTCTGTGTCTTCCTCTCTCATGTCTCTTGCTCTGTGCGCGCGCGCGCGCGCGCGTGCGCGTGCGCGAGTGTGTGTGTGTGTGTGTGTGTGTGTTTGTGTGTGTGCGCGCGCGTGTGTGTGTGTCTGTGTGTCTGTGATTTTCTGTTTCTGTCTGTCCTGTCCCCCCACACCAAACCCAAACCTTGTTCTTTTTCTCTCACTCATATACGCATACAACTTATCTTTTGTTTTAACTATGCCTCTTCTTCTATCTTTCTCAAACAGCACCAAGTGGTGTTACTCTTTGATATTCCTGTGTATTATGTATTGTATTGATGTATTCATTTTCCGGTTTTCTTAATTCTGGCAAACTAGAGATTAGCATGGTAAGTTAACAAAAATTGGTTTTTACCCAATATCATTAATCTTGAAAACGAAATGTATTGTCATATGTCATTGTCATTCTCTCTAGTACTGTCTGTCTGTTTCGTCGGTCTGTCGTCTCTCTCACTCAGTTGCTCGGATCGCTCGTATGTCATTTGTAATGACTGCTGTTATAAGGCCTGCATGATATGGTTTTCACCCCTTCCCACGCTGTCTCATGAAGACTGCTGTGAATGGACCTGTATCATGTTTAACCCCTGGACCTGCTGTTATGTGATGATTCCTTTTGTAGACTCTGTTACATATTTTTTTAACCCTTGACTGATGCTTATGTAATGACTGCTCTTATAGGGGCTCTGTTATCATATGTTTAACCCTTGACTGCTGTTATGTAATGATTACTGTGATAGGAGCTTTTTTTTCATATTTTAACACCCCCTTGACTGGCGTTAGTAATAATGCTGTGATAGGGGCCTCTGCTACATAGTTTTAAACCCATTAACTGTCGCTGTGAATCTTGCTCCTCACGTCAGATTCTTCCTCATATTGATGTATTTTTCATCCAACAAATGACATGGTATTATTTTGTTCTCTTAAATCTCAACATTATCTAGCCATTGATCCTTTGCATCTTTTTCCATAACATATGGTATTTATTCCTGGAGCAGAGACATGATCTTGAGAAACATGAACTCAAATTTCACATTGTCTGTGACCTTTATTGCTTGGTCTGTCAGTGACCTGTGCCACGTGATGAAGTAACAGTCATTACCATCATCATCATCAT
>JAPXFY010000015.1:73771385-73776385 GCA_030674185.1 Monoplex corrugatus
GAAAGTTTCTGACGGGTGCCAATGAGGATAGCTTCTGTCTTGTCATCATTTAGCTGAAGTTTGTTGCATGTCATCCAATTTTTAATGTCCGAGTAACACTCAGTGGTGCTAGTCAGGAGGCGCTGTATATTGTCAGGTGAGTCACTGTCTTGAAGTTGGGTGTCATCAGCATAGAAGTGGTGTTTTATAGAGTGGGAGTTGATGATGGTGGACAGGGGGGAGGTGTAAAGAGTGAAAAGAACAGGGCCAAGGACAGATCCTTGTGGAACACCACAGGTCAGGTATGCAGTTTGAGAGTAAGTGCCATTGATGAGAACAGTTTGTTTTCTGTTTGATAGATATGAAGTGAACCAGGAGAGATCAATGTCAGAGATGCCAAAAGTATGATGAAGTCTAGAAAGGAGAATATCATGATGAATGGTATCAAAGGCTGCAGACAGATCAAGGAGTGTGAGGAGAGAGACTTTGCCAGTATCAGTTGCAAGGAGGAGATTGTTGAGAATGTGTAGTAGGGCAGTTTCAGTGCTATGGCACTGGCGGTAGGCTGACTGGAAAGGATTGAGGAGATTGTTGGCAGACAGGTGAGAGTTCAGTTGGTTGAGGACAACTTTTTCAAGCAGTTTTGACAAGAAAGAGAGATTAGAGATAGGCCGGTAATTTTTCAGTTCATTTGGGTCTAAATTGTATTTCTTGAGGAGTGGGTGAACAATAGCAGACTTGAAAGAATCTGGTACAGTTCCAGTTTGGAGAGAAGTGTTGATGATGTCAATGATGAATGGGAGGAGAGTAGGGAGACAGTCAGAGTAGAGAGAACCTGGAAGAGGATCCAGTTCGCAGGTTTTGAACGACATGGATCTGATTGTGTTGAGAATTTCTTCTTGTGAGACTGGGTAAAAGCAGTAAGAGGTGTGCCAGAGAAGGAAGGGTCAGGTGGGCATGGTTGACAGGGTGTCCTGTCAAGCCTGTCACGAAGAGTTTGTATTTTGGTGGTGAAATACTTGGAGAATACAGATGGGAGTTCTTCATTTGTGTGTTTTTTTTGGAGAGGTAAATCTTTTCGTGTGCCAAGGAGATGATTCATGGTTGTAAAGAGTTCTTTTGAAGAAGAGGCATTCAGGATTTTGGTTTGGAAATAGCTTGTTTTTGCAGATGCAATGAGGGTGGATACTTTTGTTTTAGAGGCTTGGAAAAGTTGCCTATGTACAGTGAGTTTGAATTTGCGCCAGTGGCGCTCTGCTCTGCGGCGGGCACGTTTTGCACAGGCAATCTCATGAGTGAGCCAGGGGGTAGGGGGGCGGTCAGGTAAAAGACGGGTTGTGGCTGGAGCATGAGTGTCCAGAAGATGGTGGAGAGTAGTATAGAATTCATCGGGAAGGTTATGTGACTTTTCAGAAAGGAGACGGAAGGCATCAGATGAAAATGTGGAGAAGTCGATAGATTTGAGATTGCGTCGAGTCACTGTGCGCATGGTACGGGAAGGAGGAGGAATGTCAAGAGAACAGAGAATTGCAGAGTGGTCAGATGGAAGGGCTGAAGTTAGATGGGTAGAAAGAACTAAGCAGTTGTCAGTAGCTGAATTGTGGTGATCACGAGAAATGATCCAGTCAAGAATGTGACCTTTTTGATGGGTTGGTTCAGAAATGTGTTGAGTCATATTGTGATTGGACAGAGAGTTGATGATATGTCTTGTGTCATAACGGTGAGTGTTGTCATAGTGGACATTGATGTCACCTAGAATGATGAGATTTCCAGGTAAGAGGCAGTAGTAATCAAGAAGTTGATCAAAGTCAGAGAGAAACATGGATGTGGTGAGCTTGTTGGCAGAGCTAGGTGGAGGTCGATAGACACAGGAGAAGGTGATGGGGTGAGGGGTGGATTGCAAGGATACTTCAACGTGCTCGAAAGTAGGATGGGAGAAAGGCAGAGACTGCGAGAAAGATAGGCGGGAATGGAGTGAGTCGTTGTAGAGGATGGCGATACCACCACCTCGGGATGAGCGATGGAAAGAAGCAAGCCTGTAACCACTCGGAGTGAGACTCGCATGTATAGGTTCATGACCAAGGGGGTTAAGCCATGTTTCGGTGATAAAAGCAATGTCAACATGCTCATCTGCGATAAAGTCAGCAATGACATCGGCTTTGCTATCAATGCATGTTGACTGAGCGTTAAAAAAGCATAGTTTTAGTTTATCACAATGCGGCGGCCGAGGTGGAGACGAAGGCAGCACCGACGGGACAGAAGATGAAGGCGACACCAGTGGGGCAGAAGATGAAGGCAGCAACGACGGGACAGAAGACGAAGGAGGCACCCGCAGGACAGAAGACGAAGGCGGCACCGGCGGGACAGAAGGCGAAGGCGGCGCCGGCGGGACAGAAGATGAGGGCAGCGCCGGTGGGACAGAAGATGAAAGCGGCACCGGCGGGACAGAAGGCGAAGGCGGCACCGGCGGGACAGAAGGCGAAGGCGAAGACGGCAGAGGAGGAGACGAAGTTTGCAGCAGCAAGGTCGAGTGCAGAGGCAGTGGAGGAGACGAAGAAGCAGAAGACGAAAAGTGGTGTCGGACTGGCACAGCAGGAGGCATATTGTGCCAAAGTCGGTGGAGACGTCCACCACGACAGGATCGCGCAGTGCGGGGCTTAGGACACAGCCCCAGTGTTCGTATGCGCTGGTAGACGCCTCCACCGAGGATAGCACTTGCTGTGTTTAAAAAGTGTCAGTCCAATTTGTTTTATAAAAGACGGGTCCATAATTGCGAGCCAGTCAGGAGAGGAAGATACTTGCAGGTTGGTGTGTGGGTTGGTCAGTTCACAACACTTGAAACCAGAGAACACAAAGGTTTGGGAAAGCTGTAGCGTTGGGCGAACACAGTAGGCTAAAATGTAAACACAGTTCACAGATAAAATGTCCGACTTGAGCAGCTAATTAAAATGATGAAAAGTAGGTATAAAAACTTTAAAATCAGATTATCTGGTAAAATTATTCAAAATTAAAAAAAAATTTACATCACCGTGTGTCGGGATTTAAAAGCAACAAACTGATACAAAATTCAATGCATAAAATCAAATAGAACCACGATACAATCACTGTAAAACACCACACACACTTTTGCTGCCTGCTGGCGCGACATCTACTCACAAATATTCATATATACATGTAAGCGCGCGCATACACACACACATACACACACGTACACACATCTCCCTCACCAAACACACACAACCATCACACACACCATACACACACACCAAACACGCACACGCACACACAACACACACACACACACACACACACACACACACACACACACCACACACCGCACACACGCATAGATTGTGTTATCTTTCATGTGCTTTATTTGGAATCGTTTTCAACTTCACCATCCCCATCTGATATGCTGTCCTTGTCCCCTTCTTCCTCTCCCCCCCCCCCCCCTACACAAACTCACTTAGTTTGGCTGATCTCCCGATCGAGCCTCTGTGACATACTCCTTCCACTTGCTCCTGTCCAACATAGCTGTCCTGATCTCATCGATGTTTTCGAGGCCAGTGTCCCTTTTAAGAAGATCAATGAAGTCTGTCTTCTTCCTTTCCTCTCCCTCCATTGGCTGCACAGTACAAGTTGTGAAACAACTTCCTCTGGATGTTGCATACAGTGACCGGCTAGGCGAAGCCTACGTGTTTTATCTTGTCATTAACTTTAGGGAGGTATCCATTATCTCCTCTCCTGCACAACTTCACTGGCTCCCTGTATCAAAGCGCATACAGTACAAACTAGACACCATGTGCTACAAAAGCCTCAATAACGCAGCCCCGATTACCTGTCAAGCCTACTTGAGATCTATGTTCCCTCACGTACCCTCCGCTCTGCGTCCGATCCTCTGACTTTTCGCTTTCCACGCACTAAGCTCAATACCTATGATCCACGAGCCTTCTCTGTTTCTGGTCCGCTCTCCTGGAACAAACTTCCTCTCTCAGTCCGTCAGCAACCTACTTTTGTCTCCTTCAAGTCCGCTCTCAAAACTCACCTTTTCTCCTCTGCATAAAATCCTGACCTCACTCAATCCCCTCTGCAGCCTGTCTCCACTCGGAGGGGAATCACATTGTAATATATAATTGTATATAATATGCTCTCTATAATTTTCCATTGCTTTTATTCTTTCTCCCCATTTATAGCCGTGTGCGCGCGCGTGTGTGTGTGTGTGTGTGTGTGTGCGCGCGCGCTGTGTGTGTGTTGTGTGTGTGTGCGTGCGTGCGTGTGTGTGCGTGCGTGCGTGTGTGTGTGTCTGTTTCAGCGCTTAGATTTGATTTTATCAAGATTTTGCGCTATATAAATATTATTGTAATTATTATTATTATTTATATAGCTCTTCGTTAGTCACGTGCTGCTTCCAAGAGACATTTAATGCCATCGTCAACATGCGAGCATACGTCCCATCAAGACTCTTCTCCATCTGTTTGTTAAGGTCCATGTTTCCAAGTTGTAGAGCAACACAGACTCGACAGTGGCTATAAAGAGACGAATCTTTAGTTCTTTTTTCAAGTTAGAAGTCCATATCATCTTCAGCTTGTGACATGCAGACTAAGCAAGGGCTTTTCAACAGAGATATACACAAACTGAATGACAATTAAATCTGCTTCTTAAGGCCTTTAATGACATCCCCGCCCGAACAGACAGTGACATCACATGGCCCTCAGTGACGTCACCACCCTATAGACATCGACATCAAATGACCTCACTGACATCACCACCCTACAAAACTTGACATCACATAACTCAACGACATCACCACCCTACAGACAGTGACACCACACAACGCTCAGTGACATCACCACCCCCGCAATGACATCACATGGTCCACAATGACATCATCGCCCCACAGACAATGACATCACATGATCCTCAATGACATCATTACTCCACATTGGCATCACATGGTCCTCATGACATCATCACCCCACAGTTACATCACATGGTCCTCAATGACGTCACCCCAGAGACAA
>JAPXFY010000015.1:73781385-73788885 GCA_030674185.1 Monoplex corrugatus
CAGGTAGCCACACGTTGAGTGTTCATGCTGATTATACAGGTGACAATGTTAATAAGTAGTAGTCAACAATACACAGGTAGCCACATGTTGAGTGTTCATGATGATTATACAGGTGACATTGTTAATGAGGAGTAGTCAACACTACAAAGGTAGCCACACGTTGAATGTTCATGATGGTCAAACGGTTGACATTGTTACCACCAACTCTGGGAGATTATTTGTCCTGCATGTTTTATCGTCTGTTTTATTTTTCAGTTTTTTAACCTAATACTTATTAGCATGAATCTCATATGCATTGTAGAAACACTAGTGTTTGTAGGAACCAGAAAAAAACACGAAAGAAGAATATGAACGCGTATTTAATACAACAAAACAAGACAGGCGCAACTTTTACGCCAACTGGACTTTGTCAAGCGTAAGATTACAAACAAACAAACACTAGATACAAAAAAAAAAAAAAATTGAGAAAAAGACTGAAACTTAGACAGCAGCAGGGAAGTTTCAGTCTTTTCCTAAAATGTTTTGTATCTAGTGTTTGTTTGTTTGTAATCTTACGCTTGACAGAAGCCAGTTGGCCGAAAATTTGCGCCTGTCTTGTTTTGTTGTATTAAATACGCGTTCATATTCTTCTTTCGTGTTTTTTTTTTCTGATTCCTGTTTGCTTGAACGTGGGCAGTCACACTTGTTTAGGATTTCGTTTTACTAGTGTTTGTAGTTTTGTCAGAATGTCAATAAAGGCAATTGACACAAATACAACACGTTTATTGTTTGTCACTGCTCGACTGACCGCTACCGTAACTGATCACGGAAAGAAAGAAGGAAGAGAACTAACCCATTCTGCTTCATGAAGTTTAGGGACTAGGTAATGATCTCCCTTGTTACCAAAAGCCCAGGAGCTTGATTGATGGCCTCTTGTCTCAAGGCTCGAGTGTTAGCGCCGGCGACAAATTTGTTCGCCTGTTGATATGATTAAATTTGTGTTTGTCGTCGACGAGACAATTTGGTAAAGCAAACGAGACACTCTGTCAAAGGTTCCGTCATGCGCGTCGTTGGAGGCAGTAAAAGGATGTGATCATGCAACACTTCCGGTAGAAAATGAACACGGCCAACTGTAAGTTCTTCAAGTGACTGTCGTCTGATGTCATATTGTCGGTGAAGCTTGAATATTCTATTTATGTCTTAATGGTTTCATTGTTGTTTATAAGTTTGATGAAATTGGTGTGAGAACTGTTTCGTGAGATTTCGAAAATCTGCGGTCAACAGTAGAAGGGAATAATAATGGCATTTACACGGCGCCAAATCTTAATACATAAGTCAAATTGAAGCGTGCACTCTCATCGTCATCCATCGTCATCCACAATCCATCCAATCGATCTGATCCAGATCGACAGAGAACCGAAAAAAGCATCGTATTCACATTGCTACTAACATTTTTAAAGGCTTCTTAAAGCAATGTTTTTTGCTGATCCTCGTATACTGAGAGAGTGGTAGGACTTTAAAATCTACAGAACAGAACAACAACAGCACTCTCATCGCGGGCCCCAGTAACGCAGTTGGTTTGAGCGTCGGATTCACATGCTAATGCTTGTGGGTTCGAATCCCGGGGTGCGCTACGTTCAAACTGGCCTTCTCACTGTCCCATCTTAACATCTTTGTTGTTCTGGTGGTGTCAGTATAGGATTAGATGAGTCCCCCTTCCCCCACTTCCCTGGGATGGTTACCTCCGTCGGCCATGTCACCTGAGGTGGGTGTCGACGTAAATCTGAACCAAATCAATCAAAAGCACTCTCATCATCCACCAAAGCACCCACGCGCAACAACAAAAACTCAAGGGTAGTCAGGTAAGGAAAAGAACTGACCATCAAAACCAACTGTAAACATATGAACCATTTGACTCCCGCACCCTATCCACCAACTGCAAAAACGCAACCCTTTGGTTCCTTCACCCTATCCACCGGCTTCCTTGAAGAAGCTGGTGGATAGGATGAGGGAAATAAAGGGTTAAGTTTTTGCTTTGCTAGCATGGTTGCCAATGCCTTCCCAACACTTATCAAGGTCAGTTACATAATCACACAGGGGTCAGCATTACCATTGTGGTAACCATCACCAACCTCTGCTTACCTTCCACAACACTGAACATGGTTATTTACATAATCACACAGGTACCAGCATTACCAGGATGGTAACCATCACCAATCTCTGCTTTACCTTCCACAACACTGAAGAAGGTCATTACATAATCACACATGGGTCAACATTACCATGGTGGTAACCATCACCAATCTCTGCTTTACCTTCCCCAACACTGTACAAGGTTAGTTATATATTCACATATAGGTCAACATTACCATGGCGGTAACCATCATGAGTCCCTAAGCGCTTTACCTTCCTCAACCACTGAACAAGGTCTGTTACAGAAGCACGCAAACACGCACGCATTTTCTGTTGGTTTTTTTTTCGTTTATCGAGCAGTGAAAACCTCGCACACAGACACAACCCCCTCCCTCACAAGCACTTCAACACACATACAAGAGAGAGAGAGAGAGAGAGAGAGTGTGTGGTGTGTGTGTGTGTGTGTGTGTGTGTGTGTGTGTGTGAGAGAGAGAGAGAGAGAGAGAGAGAGAGAGAGAGAGATAGACATACAGACAAGCAGACAGACAAACAGAGACAGAGAGACTGAGATAAGAAAAAAGAGACAGAAGAAAAAAAAGAGAGAGAGAGAGAGAAGAAGAAGAAGAGGAGGAGGAGGAGGAAGAGGAGGAGGAGGAGGAGGAGAGAGAGGGAGAGAGAGAGAAAGAGAGAGACAGACAGACACAGAGACAGAGAGATAGAAAGACAGAGACTGAGAGACTGAGAAAAAAAAAGAGACAGAAGAGAGACAGAGACAGAGACAGAGAGACAGAGAGAGAAGAAAAGAGACAGAGAAGAAAAAGAGAAGAAGAAAGAGAAGAGAGAGAGAGAGAGAGAGAGAGAGAGAGAAGACAGAAAGAGAGAGAAAGAGAGGGAAATAGAGAGAGATAGAGAAGAGATCGACACACACTGCCTATTTATTGAACCAGACAATATCTCCAGCAGCTGTGTAGCCAAATACCACGATGATTTGGATTTCGTTCCGGGTGGATATGGATTTCATTCGGGGTAGATGCGATGGGCCCAGCTGCTGTTCCACCCCATAATAGGAATCGTTTGAGACGTTTGTCTTCAAAGGGAGTGGCTCTTTTCCTGAATGACTCGTCGTTTTTTTAAAACAATGCTAACAAAACCTAATTTAGACAGAAGAAAAGCACCGTTGTTGCCAAACAAACCAAACCAAGCAAATATAAGAAAACCAAAAACCTTCAATGAATGTGCACTTTGTCTAAGCTGGAGAATTGGAGTTTTGAGTTTATTTCAGGAAAGAAGAAAAGGCTATATTTAGGCAACTACGAAAACAAAATGTGTTCTTTAATTTTGGTGAATGCATTGATAATGATTGCAAAAGAATTATTGTAAGCGGCAAATAATTAGAAATACACAAAAAATGAATTAGAACGCGTATGTTTTTTGATATATAAAGACAAGACTAGACAAGACAAGACAAGACAAGACACATGCATATGCACACACACACACACGCACACACACGCGCGCGCACACACACATATGCGCGCACGCACACACACATACACACAAACACACACATGCACACGAACACGTACACACACACACACACATGTACCCACACAAGACACACACACACACACATTACCACACACACACACACACACACACACACACACACACACACACACACACACACACACACACACACACACACACACCACACACAACAGGTTTGTAAGAGGATTGTGTCTTGTCTTGTCTTGTCTTGTCTTGTCTTTATTATACCAAATAAAAACACGCGTTCTTATTCATTTTTGTGTATTTCTGTCGGCAGAGCCATGGACTCAAGATCTGAGATCTTGAGTTCAATCCCAGCCCTGCAACACTAAAGACTGCCCCGTTTCGCTGCTCATCTTAATGTTTCCATCATTCTGGTGGTGCCAGCTTACTGTTTCATAGGTCCTTTCTCCCCCTTTCCCTTTTCAAGACTTTACCAGCGCATAGGGTTTTGTGCAGGCTCAGGAAATCTGTTAGATAATTGCTGGCAGATTTGGGTGGAGCGTTTATGGAGCTGTCCGAGCGCGATGCATCGTTCCTAAAAATCACCCTAACTCCTCCTCTACTCCTTTTGTGTATTTCTGTTTCCTATTTGCCTAAATACGCTGGCCGTCACTTTGTTTCAGATGGTGAAAAATGGATAAAGTGGCATTTCCACCACCATCAATCCTGATTGTAATGTCTTGGCCTTGAAACACAGTTGTAAACATGAAACAGACACACACACACACACACACACACACACACACACACACACACACACACACACACACACACACACACACACACATACACACACGACACACACCAACATACACACATACACACACACACACACACACAACACACACACACACACACACACACACAACACACAACACACACACACACACACAACACATACACACACCACGCACAAACACACACACACACACAACACTAACACACACACAACACATACACACACACACACACACACACACACACACACACACACACACACACACACACAGAGACAGAGAAGTTTGAAACTTTCAGGGGATGTCTTTTGGGTTGGGATTTACGTGATCACACTGAAGATTTGTTTTAGGATCATCGTACTCAGGAAGATTTCTTTGTGCTCAGCTTTCTTTTCCCCCCCATTTTCTACGCCACCATTAATGGCCGTGGAAGCTGACACAGTTTTCTAACAATACGATGATGATGATGATGAACAATGAGGATGGTTATCATGATGCTATGGAGTTACATGTAGGATTGAGACTGCGTAACAGAGCTGTACTGTATGTTTACTATCATAACATATCCTGGCGTCGACTAGGTCCGAGAAATACAGACACCTGTGGTGTTGAATCAGAAAATTTGTGCAACACGCTCATTGACGCTTTAGTGAAGTGGATGAGACTCGACTGTGTGACGACCAGTCTTCCCAGTTAGCCCACAGCATGCTCAATGCTGGGTAAAAGCCGGTTCATCATCATCATCATCAGGTGCCTTTCCTCATGGCGTTGGCGATCATGGATTTCCATCTATCTCTATCTCTTGTTGCCTCAAACGCCTCCTCCACCCTCCTCGTCTTCAGCCACTCTGCAAGTCCGTCTAGTATCCTCTCCTTGGGCCTACCTGGTGCTCTCTCTCCCTCCGGCTCTCCCGCCGTGACCAGGCGCTCCAATCCCCCTCCTCACAAAATGGCCCACAAATGCTGCCTGTTCTTTCCCAATCTTCCCCACGAATGATCCCCTTGTGTCTGCCTCCATCAAGACTGTCCCCCCGGTTTCCCCACCGTCCATGGAACCCCCAACATTCCTCCCAGAAACCACATCTCGGCTGCCCCAATCCTGTTCTGGCCTTGCTTGTTGACTGTCCATGCCTCACAATCGCACAACAGCACCGGCTCCATAAAACACTCAAGAACTCTCCTCTGATGTCAACCAACAGGCATCTGTTGGCAAGAATGCTTTTCATCATCTTGAATGCCGCCCTGGCCCGGCCGACTCCGCTGGCCACCTCCGATGCGCACCCGCCATCTGGCGAAACGATCGCTCCCAGGTATTTAAATTCATCAACATGTCCCAAGGTTGCGCCATCTGCTGTCACCCTGCATGAGGGATTTCATGTTTTTTACCGATCACCATGACCTCAGTCTTCCTGCTTTTAGTCCAACCGCCCACCTCTGCTTTCTATTTCTAGTATATCCACAAGGTTTTGTAAGTCCCTCTCACCTTCCGCAACCAGCACGGTGTTATCTGCTTATCGAATGTTGTCCATCATCGCTCTCCAACCTTTAATCCAGGGTCTTCCTCTAGGTCTCTCACGATGTTCTTGCTGCAAAGCGAAAACCGACCTGGCGAAAAAACACAACCCTGTCCGACTCCTCTTTTGACGTCTTCGAAAGAGCCTATATCTCCTTCCACTTCTACTGCAGCCGCCTGCTCCCAATACATATCTCCGATCATTCGTAGATCCCTTCCATCAACACTGAGTCTCTCTAGTTGGTTGATCAACTCTTCATGTACCACCCGATCGAAAGCCTTGGTATAATCAACAAAGCATAAAGATAAATCCTTACTCATCTCGACTGACCTCTCCACGACAGCTTCCAGAATGTATATGGCATCAACAGTTCCCTTCCCTTCCACAAATTCACACTGTTCATCTGCCATCTCCCGCTTGATTCTGTTCCTTGTCCCCATCATGATTATTCCCAACAGGTCCTTTGCCACATGACTAATCAAACCGATTGTGTGACGGAGTTTGCACTCCATAGATCCCGTCTTCTTTGGAAGTGCAATGAAAATTGATTTCAACACATCTCTGGGGATTTCTCCAGTGTGGCAAATTTCATCCAGGAGGACTGTCATTTTTTCAATACCAAATTCCTCCAGGGCTTCAATCATCTCTGTAGCAATGCTGTCCAATCCTGGGGTTTTCCCGCCTCATCTTCCTCAGTGCCGCCACAACCTCATCTTTCACCATTTCTTTCTTATAATGTGTTCTTCGCTTCTGTCATCTCCAAAAAGGTCCCAATGCACTCTCCCCATCTGTCTAACATTCTGTCTCCCTCCATGACAAGTGCACCATCCATCGACCCTAAGCAACCTGTTGATGTGCATGTATTTTTTCCTGTGGACAATTTCTTCAATTCGTCTGTACATACCCTGAGGATCGTTTTGTGTCGGTCTTCTATTTCTTTGCATTTTGTTTTCAGCCAAGCTTCCTTAGCTTCATTGCACCTATTCCTGATTTCTTTGTTTATCTTCCTGTATATCTCCTCGTTTCTCTTTGCCTTTGTCCGTTCCTCCATCAAACCTGAAATTTCTTTTGTCATCCAGTAAAAGCCGTGGAAGTGACAATTTTTGTATCCAGTGTGTCAAAGGCGATGTGTGCGTTGTGTCAGTGTGTCAAAGGCAGATGTGATCTGTAGTGTGTCAAAGCAATGTGATGCGTGTAGTGTGTCAAAGGCAGATGTGATGCGTGTAGTGTGTCAAAGCAGTGTGATGCGTCTAAAGTGTCGGCTAGTGACTGCGTTCTTGTCACCTCTCACTTTCAGCCTGCACCGCTGGCTAGCACTGCTGCTTGCAGCTATGGGAAAAGGAGAGCAGAATGCGTAAGTCTCTTCCTGTCAGTACATAGCCTCTCCATCAGCAAGCCATACGCTATGCCTCTTCGTGGCGACATGCGGTAACTGAGCACCTCACGGACTCAGGCTAAATCTTGATGGAGCACCTTCGTCCGGTAGGGACTGTCATGCGGCGCAGGTGACACCAGACCGTCAGCAACCAACCTCAAAAATACCAAAATCGCAACATGGAACATTAGAACATTGTTGCCAAACCGTAA
>JAPXFY010000015.1:73793885-73811385 GCA_030674185.1 Monoplex corrugatus
AAATTTCAATAATGCAATAGAAACATAGAAATAGGTTTGACAGACACACGTCACAAGAATTTGAAACTTTATGATAAGGCAAATTTTTCTTCCCTTAAAAGCTTTGCAGATACATGAACAAGGAAAAAAAAAACGAAAATAGAATCAGAACGCGTATCAATACAACAAAACAAGACAGGCGCAAATTTTCGGCCAACTGGCATTTGTCAAGCGTGAATGTAAGATCACAAACAGACACTTGATACAAAAATTAGGAGAAAAAGACTGAAACGTCCAGTGTGAGATGAGGACTCTTTTTTGCTTGAACGCGGGCAATCGCACTTGTTTTGGATTTTATGGATACATATTGCCACATTTCTAATTGCACGCTCATTTTAATGGAAGAGAGAGAGATAGAGAGAGAGAGAGAGAGAGAGAGAGAGAGAGAGAGAGAGACAGACAGACAGACAGACAGACAGACAGAGACAGAGAGACAGAGAGGGGAATGTGGTCTGAAGTGACCGATCAAGGACACTGTGTGATACAATCTCTGTGACGTCGTCACAACAGACCTGTGAGTGTGTGAAAACTCAACCCCGCCACCCTCACCCTCACCCTCACCCCCTACCTTTGGCGATGTGAAGTGGAGCGAGGAGAGGAGCGGTTGTCATGGAGATGTGACGGAGGTCATCAGATGGAGGCTGTGGTTTGAAGTGGGATAGGACAGGGAGGGGACGGGGCAGGGGAGGGGAGGGGAGGGCATAGTTATCGTTTCCTGATTGTCGTCATCATCATCATCATCAGGCTTCCCATCCGTCACCGCCACATTGACAGGATGATGTGGGTGCGATGTGTGAATCGTTTCTTGTCATCATCACTCACACATCACAGCGAGTCTTGTCGTCCCTGTCATCAGTGTTAGGGTCCACACAACAAGCTCGCAGGTAATAAAAAAGAAAGCAAGGCTCCATCGTGACTGGTTTATCAGTCAAACAATGTAATACACAAAGAATGAAGGCATGTCACTGTGTTTACACTAACAATAAACTCAAAGACAATAAAGGCATGTGCTAATGGTCACTGTGTTGTCGTTCACACAATAAAAATGTTGTTTAGCGTGCATGCGTGTATTGTATGTGTGTGTGTATTTGTATGTGCATGGTTGTGTGTGTGTGTGTGTGTGTGTGTGTGTGTTTTGCGACTGTGTATGCGTGTGTGTGTGTGCATACGTGCGCGTGTGTGTATGTGATTGTGGTGTGTATGTATGTGTGTGTGGTGTGTGTGTGTGTGTGTGTGTGTGTGTGTGAAATCAGTATGTCTATGATTAACCTACCACTTTATAGGATTACAAACAGTAATTATACATAACATGATCAAATTAAAATGAACAGGTTACCCAGACATGCGTTCGTACACAGACAGACTTTATTATTACAGTAGCCAACAATATCATTGCCATATATAACAGATGTTGGCGTCCTTCTGTGGAGAGATATTGGGTTGTGTGCCCATGGTATGTCAGTCCTGGTTGTTGCAGTACCTGCTGTGACTGTATAGTACTGGTTGTTACATGGATGTCAGTCCTGGTTGTTGCAGTACTGCTGTGACTGTACAGTACTGGTTGTTACATGGTATGTCAGTCCTGGTTGTTGCAGTACCTGCTGTGACTGTACAGTACTGGTTGTTACATGGTATGTCAGTCCTGTTGTTGCAGTACCTGCTGTGACTGTACAGTACTGGTTGTTACATGGTATGTCAGTCCTGGTTGTCGCAGTACCTGCTGTGACTGTACAGTACTGGTTGTTACATGGTATGTCAGTCCTGGTTGTCGCAGCACCTGTTGACTGTACAGTATGGTTGTTACAGTCACTGTTGTGACTGTACGGTGTGATCCTTGAGCCACAGACTGTGTTACACTTGGTACATTTGCAAGTTTTTGCACCTGGCTCAGCGGTTGTTTCCGTTATCTGTTTCCTGCGTTCTTTTTTCTCCTTCCACTGTTCCTGTCTTCGCCTCTGACTAGTACGGATGCAAGTCCTGATAGCAGTCCTTCAACTACTGCCATCTGCGGCTTGGGTTTTCCAGTTTGCAGGGTTGATGCTGCCTGTCTTCATCATCAGGTTTGCAGACATCTTTGCACCAAAGGATAGGCATTTCGGTGGGTCTGGTGCCAGTGGCAAGCTCTCCATACAGTGTGTCCTTGGGGATTCGTTCATCCTTTATTTGTCTGATATGACCATCCCATCCCAGGTGCCCTTGCGCTAGCAGAGCAAACAGGCTTGGCATTCCTGCTTTGCTAAAATGTTCTTGTTGGGGATGTGGTTTTGATACCCACGATCCTTCGAAGACAGCGCATATAGAACCTGTGGACTCTTCACTCTTGGCGAGTGTATAGGGTCCCGGTTTTGTTGCCATAAAGCAGAGTGCTGAGCACGCAGGCTTTTCTAAAACCTTTTTTTTTATTCATTTTTTAATTTCACAACAAACAGACATCTAACATACAATGTGGCAACGAAGAATGACAATAATACATACAAAAATATTTTTTTGTTGAGGTTTATAAACATGAAGATTTAGCACATACCAACGTTTCCCCTATGAAATCCGGAGCACACAGACTTTGTAGACGTCCATCTCAGCAAAAAGTTGTCCCACATCCTTTTGGTCAGGCGAGCCATAGCTGTTGCTACCCTGCCGATCTAACTGTCTTGTTCTGTGCCCAGAGAAAGGTTGCTGGAGATGTTAGATCTGAGGTACACAAAGTTCACTACCTCCAAGGTGTAGTCCTCTATTGCGACGCTGGAGAGACTGCTGATGCCTTGTCTTAAGATGCTGGTCTTCTTGAGACTTATTATGGGACCCAACTCCCTGCAGGCATGAGTAAAGGAGCTTATAAGAAGTTGCAAAGCTTCCTCACTGTGTGCATTCAGAGCAGTGTCATTTGCAAAAAGCATCTCCTTGTTTAAAACTGCATGCAGTTTGGTCTTTGCTCACAAACGTGCGAGTTGAAAAGATTCCCGTGACTTCTTGTGCGGAGGTATACCCCGTCTTCTGATTGATTGAAGGCAAACAGTTGCAAAGAAAAAAAAAGATTAAAACAGAAGTGTTGGAACTGGCACACATCCCTGTTTCACTCCACTCCTAGTTGGGAACGGATCTGATGCTGGTCAGTACTTTCATATCTTCATGGAAGGACCCAATAATTTTCAATAATTTTGGAGAACATCCAATCCTTTGCAGCAGTGTGAAGAGGCCGTTTATATTTACCAGGTTGAAAGCCTTACTTAATCAGTACAGACGATGTAAAGTGGTTGTTTCTATTCACGGCGTTTTCTCTTGCAAACTGCACGTTCTGCCAGTGACTGCAGCCTGCATAGAGCTACTCTGGCAAAGGCCTTCCCAACCATACTGAGAAGGGAGTTTCCACAGTAATTGTTCCTTTGTTTTTGTCCAGTGTGATGATTTTGACTCTTTGACTCCTGCACCCTATCCACCATCTGCAAAAACTTAACCTTTGAGTCCCTCACCATATCCACCAGCTTCCTGCAGGAAGCTGGTGATTAGGTGGGGGACTCAACGGGTTAAGTTTTTGCTTTGCTAGCATGGTTGACAGTGCAGGATGCTAGTGGACAGGTGCAGGAGTCAAAGGGTTAAAGTCCTGCATATCCTGGGTTCCATCCGTTAACCCCAGCGCTGTATCAGTAACTCATGCACGTGGTTTTGTTAGAGTGCTTGCCTTGGTGGCCTTGATGATTTCTGGAGGAATGTCATCATCTCCTGAGGGGTTGCCGTAGCTAGGTATCAAAGCTTACTAAGCTCTTCTGCTAATGGTGGAATGTCGACCTCTTCAATGACAGCCATGGAGTGGCATTCTGAACTGCTGTCTCGTTGACGATGGTTTCTCTTAAGCAGAGTTCTTGATAATATTTCGCTCATCTTTACATCTGCTTGCCTTGGTCTATAATAGTGACACACGTAGCAACTTTAGGACCCAGTCATCAGTTACCTCGTTTCCAAACCGAACGGCAAGATGCGAAAATGACAAATTCCGGGACACTAGCCACAAACGCGCACCAACGAGGTGCAGTTCAGCCTCTAGACCAAGTTTCAGTTTCAGTTTCACTTTCTCAAGAGGACGTCTCCGCGCTCGGAATGAATTCCATATGCATAAACGTCACAGGTGCCACGTGTACGGTAATCATGGCACTAGCCTTAAGCCTGCACAAATCCGGACCAGGAGAGATTGGAAGAGATCTCAGTCGCCCAACTCTGGGTCTTCATCTCTCTTTCAGGCAGCCGCATTGCCACCAGCTCCCACAGCTGTCCAGCCCCTTTTTCCTTTACTATAATCTCGACAGTTAGCAGTCGGAAGCTCCCAACGTTGCCTTACCTCAACCACAGGGGCTGTTTAAACGGCTGAGAAAGTGGCCAGGCATGATGCTCCAAGACACAGCCCATTGTGCTGTTCAGCAAGGTCTGACATGTCCCGAAAGGGATTGCAAGTTCGCCGTCTTTCCGAACAGCCAGCAGGTCTTTCCCTGTGGTCATCAGGCCTGATTCCCTGAAGTCAGCAGCCAAGCCATTCATGGAGTGGGAAGAATGTATCATAGGGAAACAATGACAATGACAGTGACATCATTTTCCAACGGTAGAAGGTATTAGCTGACAGCCATTTTTTTCAAATTTACTGTTGTTAATTCACACACGCTAAGAACTAAACTAAAATACCGAAAAAAAAGAGAAACACATCAATAGGTAAATGCTGTGAAATATAGTACACAAGGAAAATAAAGAGTAACAGCGTTGGTTGTAATTTAGAGCGGTAGAAATGGGAGACATAGGTAGAGAAATACTGATCAACATGTGTGTGTGTTTGTGTGTGTGTGTGTGTGTGTGTGTGTGTGTGTGTGTGTGTGTGTGTGTGTGTGTGTGTATGTGTAGTGTGTGTGTGTGACTGAATGAGTGAGAGAATAAGGGAAAAACAGAGAGAGAGAGAGAGAGAGACAGAGACAGAGAGACAGAGAGACAGAGAGGACAGGAGAGACAGAGACAGAGAAGAGAGAGAAGATTTTCTACTTGCCATTGTCATAAATTGTTAACATAAGGGAAACACAGAAGTGAATTATAAATGGACAAATACGAGAGAGAGAGAAGAGAGAGAGAGAGAGAGAGAGAGAGAGTTCTGTGTGTGTGTGTTGTAGAGGAGAGAGAGGAGAGAGAGGAGAGAGAGAGCAGCAGAGACAGAAACAGAGAGAGAGAGAGAGAGTCTGTGTGTGTGTGTGTGGTGTGTGTCTGTGTCTGTGTGTCTTGCTCTCTGTGCTGTGTGTGTGTGTCTGTCTCTGTGTCTGTCTGTCTCTCGATTGAGAGAGAGAGAGACGAGAAAGAGAGAGAGAGAGAGAGAGAGAGAGAGAGGGAGGGAGGAGGAGCAGACACAGAGCAGAGATAGCGAGAGAGTGAGGAGAGGAGAGAGAGAGAGAGAGAGAGAGGGGGGAGAGAGAGAGGGGAGGAGGGGAGAGAGAGCACATATTTGTCCATCTCGCTCTACAAATCAGAGTCTGTGTGTGCATGTGTGTGCGTGCGCCTTGTCTCTAAGTAATTACTTTAGCCTTCATGTCATTGATTACTTTTGCGTCTGATTGCGTTTTGATTACATTTGGTGAAGTTTTGTCCGGATGAATAATGTGATTGATTACTTCGCTTTGTTGGTCATCAATAGCGTCATTGTAAACTGCTGACCGCCCGACTGATCATCCGATGATTTGGAAGATGATGATGATGATGATGATGATGATGATGATGATGATGATAATGATAGTAACGGAGCTAGCACTAGTGATGTTGGTAGTAGTGATGATGACGAGTACGGTGATGATGATGATGACGATGACGACGACGACGACGGACGATGATGATGATGATGAGAGTCATGATGGTGATAGTGTCGTAGCTGGCTTTAGTGATGGTGGTAAAGGTGATGATGACAAGCCTGAGGATAATGATAATGATGACAATGATGGTGATAATGCTGGTCATGGTAGTATTGAAGATAATAATAACAGTGATGAAGATGATAATGATGATGATGGTGATGATGATGACGATGGTGTTAGTGTTGGTGTTGATCATGATGATGATGATATGACGGTCTAGTGCTATTGATGATGGTGATGATGATGATGATTGACGACGACGACGACAACGAAGATGATTACAATGATGACGAAAGCAATAGTGACGATGATGCTAATGATGGAAATGGTTCTGGTGAAAATGTAGATGAAACGAGGATGATGTACAACTACGACGATGATGACGGCAACGACGACAAACGACGACGATGAAAATGATACTGATGATGATAATGATAACGATGATAACAATGATAACGATTGTACTGTTTATGACGATGATACTGTTGATGAAGAGATGATGTATAATATTATGATGATGATGATGATGATGATGATGCTGATGGTCAATTCTGCTGGCAACTGAGACAGTGTCAGATATCAAGTTTTGGTAAACAAATGAAAAAGAAAACCAATCTACCGATGTTGAGTGAGCAAAGACAGGACAGGCGGCATATTCAACATGTACATGCTAATGGAAGACAGTCGTGACAAACCCACAGTTTTTACATTTCCTCCACCCGCTTACAGATCAGGATGCCACTTAACGCTGATGATTGTAATGATAGTGATAGTATTGATGATACTACTGACAATGATATTGATGAAGATAATGATAATGTTAATAACGAACCACAAAAACACAAATATAGAGTTTGGACCGTATCACACACACACACACACACACACACACGTATCAACACACACACACACACACACACACCACCACACACACCACACACACACACACACGCACACACACACGCACGCACACACACACACACAGACTCACACGCACACGCACACACACACACACATTGTGCACACACATATACATGTAAAAGTACATATATCATACATACATACATACATACGTGCATACATACATAAATACATGCCATATATATATATATATATAAAGACGAGCGCAATTTTTCGACCAACTGGCATTTGTCAAGCGTATACAAATATATAAAAGACAAGAAAGAAAAAAAAAAAACCACACACACACGCACAAAAAAAACCCCAACAACAACCAACCAACTTACCAAACAAATAACAACAAAACAAATCAAACAAACAAACAAACAAACAAACAAACAAACAAACAAACAAACAAACAAAAACAGAAAGAAAACTTTCCGAAAATGGAGCCTGGCAGAAGAAAATGACATGTGTCAATTTAACCATATCGTATTGATACATCTGCTATTTTCTCCTGCCAGACATCACGTTTGGGAAGTTGCCTAGTTTCTTGTGGTATGTTTGAACGTTGATTCTTTGTTTTGGTTTTGTTTTTTTTGTTGTTTTTTTGTATGCGCTTGACAAAGGCCAACTGGCCAAAAAATGTGTGTCTATCTTATTTTATTTTATCGAATACATGTTCTGCTTTTATGTCATTTTCTGATTTTTTTTTCAATTTGCTCTCACTTTGATTCAGAAAATAATGATGACAGTGATGATGATGTTACTAGTGATTATGATTATGATGACAATATTGATGATGATGATGATGATGTAATAATAATAATTATAATAAATAATAATAATAATAATAATAATAATAATAATAATAGTAATAACAATAATGATGATGATAATCATACTACTACTACTACTACTAACTACTACTACTACTACTACTACTACTACTACTACTACTACCACCACCACCACCACCACCACTACTGATGATGATGATGATGACGATGATGACGAGGGACGATGGATGTGTAGATACTAGTCCTTTATCACCATTGAGACTTTGTAGGAAGAAGATGATCCTAGAATACTGATTTTCATCGCACGACATGGAAATTTGTAAGTAGCAGTCTCTCTTCTGTTTAACAATGGTCCCTTTTTGTTGAATAGCTGTCCTCTTCTGGTTGAACAAGGCCCTCTTCTGTTGAATTAGCTCTTTCTGGCTGAGTCAGCTAGCCCTCTTCTGTTGATAGCTCCTCTCAGCTGTCCCTTCTGTTTAACAGCTGGTCCCTCTTCTGTTGATTAGCTGGTCCCTCCTCTCTTGAATAGCCAGTCCCTCTTCTGTTTAACAGCTAGTCCCTCCTCTGTTGATTAGCTGGTCCCTCTTCTGTTGATTAGCTGGTCCTTCTATTGAATAGGTGGTTCCGCTTCTGTTGAATAACTCTTCCTTTTCTGTCGAATAACTGGTCTCTTTTTTGTCCTTTTCGTTTTCTTTTCTTTTCTTTCTTTTTGTTTTGAGAGAGAAAAGAGAAACAGATGTCATGTCCCATGACATAACAGATTAGGGTATAGCGTCCACCTGTGTGCTCTCTAACATCACCTGCTGTTTCTGCTGTTACTATCTCCACTACTACATGTACAACTATTGTTAATACTTCATCCTCTTGCTGCCACTGTAGTAATAGTAGTAGTAGTAGTAGTAGTAGTGGTAGTAGCAGCAGCAGTTTCAGTAGTAATACATGTAATAGCAATAGCAGCAAAAGTGGCAGTAGTAATAATAGCAGTTGTAGTAGTAGTAGTAGCAGCAGCAACAATACTAGTAGTAATAGTAGTAGTTGTAATAATAGTAGAAACAGCAGCTGCAGCAGAGTAGTAGTAGGAGTAGTAGGAGTAGCAGCAGCAGTAGTAGTAAAAGTAGTAGTAGTAGCAGTTTAAGTAGTAATAGTAGCAGTAGCAATAGCAACAGCAACAGTAATAGTAGTAACAGTAGTAATAGCAGTAATGAAAGTTTTTGTACTACGTATTTTATGACATGCAGTTTTCCACGTGACGAACACAAGCCAAGATGATCGTAGATTATCTGTGTAAGATGTCTCCATACCTGTTCATGTGATGATTAGTATTATGATGATGCTATCTTCACGTGCACTGTCATACGCATACACCTTCCCACTATAACACATACTGATTTTTTTAATGGGTGGGGAAGAAGGAGGAGGATAGGGAAGGAGTAGAGAAGGAGGAAGGTGCTGAGGACGCACATAAAAGTGATGTCATCAAACAATATTGTTATTAGTATGTCTCATCATCATATGCCATGCCACATGGCGTTGGCGATCATGGCCCTCCAGACGAATCTATCTTTTGTCGCTGCAAGTAATCGTCCACTCTCTCTGTCTTCAGCCACTCTGTACGTTCGTCCAATATTTTCTCCATGCGTCTACCTGGTGCTCTCTTTCTCTCCAGCTTTCTTGTATTGGTATGTCTATGTATATATAATGATCTCCCAAACAGTATTGTTGCCAGTATGTCTATGTATATCAAAGTGGTGTATTGAAACAATATTGTTATTAGTACGTCAATGTGTATAAAGATCATGTATTCAAACAAGAATGTTACCAGTATGTCTATGTATATAAAACTGATCTCTTCAGACAATATTGTTACTAGTATGTCTATGAGTATCAACGGGATCTCTCAAACAATATCGTTACTATTATGTCTCTTGTCTTTTCTTGTCCACTTTTGAGGCCTGTAACGTACTCAGTATGACTGTTTGTGTGAAAGAAGTCTTTTGTATCAGTATACCCATCTATGTTTTGCTGTTTATGTGAAAGAAGTGTTTTGTGTCAGTATACCGATCTATGTATACAGACGACGAATTCTCTGTGTCCATTTTCAGTAAGTAGTGTTGAACTGTAGCATTATCACCGTCTACGGTTAGTAATGTCAGTTTGCAATGACCGTCACTGGGCGTAATAAAAATATACGCGATGCTCTCCATCTTGAAACTACAGAGTCAAAATTGACCCATGTTCACATTATTTCGTTAAAGTTGACAGTTACAAAATCGTTAGATAAATGTATACCTGTCCCCATATATTCCGTAAAACGTGTACATGCAGTATAATGTCCACCCAGCTGTGAATGTGTATCTGACCCTGTACAGCCAGGGAAGATAAAGCAGCGATGGAAGGGAGATGGACACCTTCCTCATATGATTGGTCCTGAGAGACTTTGAAGTCTCTACCATCTCACTCCCCTACAACCTCAGGATATCGGACAGCCTTGGCCTGTGTATTATCTCGGAGACGTGGAGAGTCAACACGCAAAGCCAGAACAAGATTGAGGCAGCCCAGGTGTGGTTTCCAAGAAGGATGTTGAAAGTTCCATGGACAGCAAAGAAAACAAACGAGACAGTCTTGTTGGAGGCAGACACAAGAAGATCATTGATAAGGCATATTACGAAAAGACAGGCAACATTTATAGGCCATTTTATGAGGAAAGGGAAATTAGAGCATCTGGTCACAACAGGAAAGCTGGAGGGAAAAAGGACACCTAGTCGACCCAGGGAGAAAATATAGGACGGACTTGCAGGATGGCTGAGGACAGAGAGGGTGGAAGATGCACTTGCAGCAACAAGGGATAGATACATATGGATGGCCATGATCGTCAACGCGACGCGGAATGGCATGTGATGATGATGATTACCTTGGAGAAGGTGTGACAGTAAATTGATATCGTGAACTGACACTGTCACCTCGTTTCCATGACTGATTTTTTTGTTTTGGTTGTTCCAGGTTCGTGATGCCCGTGACGTGTCCAGCGGTGATATGGCCAGGCTTCTGAACACAGCTGACGTCATCAGAGCTATCAGACCAGGAAGAAAAAGAGGAGCAGGGCAAGGTCAAGCAGGTCAAAAAGCGTTACCTGGACACGCTGGGTGGATTCCAGGTGCATGGGTACAAACGGAGTGAGGGATCACAAGGACAAGGACAGGAAGACGAGCACAAGGTGGACAAGGTGTCTGTGATCACACTGGATGACGGTTCACACTCCAAATTTGAAACAGAATTTGACGACTCGGGTGATCTTAAGAGAGGATTTGATGATTTGGGAGGATTCAACGTTCACGGCTATAAGAGAGGATTCGACGATCTTGGCGGATTCAACGTCCATGGTTATAAGAGAGGTTTTGATGATCTAGGGGGCTTTAACGTCCATGGTTACAAAAGAGGCTTCGATGATCTAGGAGGCTTCAATGTGCACGGCTATAAGAGAGGTTTCGATAACTTGGGCGGATTCAACGTCCATGGTTACAAGAGAGGTTTCGACGATCTGGGAGGCTTCAACGTCCATGGTTACAAGAGAGGTTTCGACGATCTGGGAGGCTTCAACGTCCATGGGTACAAGAGAGGTTTCGATGATCTAGGAGGCTTTAACGTGCACGGGTACAAAAGAGGGATGGATAACCCGGGTGGAACAACTGCCCACCAAATGAAGAGAGGTTTCGACAACCTGGGAGGCTTTAATGTCCACGGCTATAAGCGAGGCTTTGACAATCTTGGAGGATTCAACGTGCATGGTTACAAGCGAGGTCTGGATAACCTGGGAGGCACCAGTGTCCACAGCGTGAAGAGAAGCTCAGGATCAGGAGACGACAAGCGAGGACTTGACAACGTGGGAGGCACAGAGGTCCACGGCTTTAAACGAGGCTTTGATGATCTGGGAGGCTTTAATGTCCATGGCTACAAAAGAGGATTCGATGACCTCGGAGGATTTAACGTGCATGGATACAAAAGAGGATTTGATGACTTGGGTGGTTTCAATGTCCATGGCTACAAAAGAGGATTTGACGATCTTGGAGGATTTAACGTCCACGGATACAAAAGAGGATTTGACGATCTTGGGGGATTCAACGTCCATGGCTACAAAAGAGGATTTGACGATCTTGGAGGATTTAATGTCCACGGATACAAAAGAGGATTTGACGATCTTGGGGGATTCAACGTCCATGGCTACAAAAGAGGATTTGACGATCTTGGAGGATTTAACGTCCACGGATACAAAAGAGGATTTGACGACTTAGGGGGATTCAACGTCCATGGCTACAAGCGTGGTCTGGATAACCTTGGAGGAACGGACGTGCACAGCCTGAAGCGGGGACTGGATGACCTTGGTGGATTCAGCGTCCATGGCCTAAAGAAGCGTACCCCTGAAACCTCCAATGCCTGATCAGCCCCTGACTGTATGACGTCATGTGGGTAGAACTCGTCACGTGGACACCCACACACGTCATTGATGACGTAGGCAGACCTCTATCACAACGACAAGGATCATACCACGGAGACACTGTGAAGACAAAACTGTCATCTTCATAAATGATGAATACTTTGCCTTGGACTTTAACGCCTGTTCGCTTTCTGCCATTAGATAGCAGTAGTTGGACGTATGAATAGTGAGTAACATGTGCTCGTACAGATTTCTCTAACTACACTCGGATCATCTCTGGTAGACCAACTTCAAACTCCACACAACCACACTGGACAAAGGCTTCAGAAAGGACAGTAGGACGGATAGAGATGAAACTGTTTTATTTTTCATTTTCTAAATAGGAATGAAAGTTACATTGAGACTTTCTTACGTTTCTCGCTAGCTTCAGATTGAAAACTTTCACTGGTGAAAGTGTTGCAAGATTTAAACTGGTCCACTGATTTAAACTAAACAAAGAATCTATAACGTTGCTGATGTGACAAACGTATTTCCTCGTATCAAGCAAGACGAACCAACTCTCTTGTTACAGACACACTGATGATGAAAATTTTGTACGTGTCTTTTTGATTTGTTTTCTAATGAATTGGTTCATTTTCTTTGGATTCACTGTGTGCAAGATCTTTTTTTGAAATAGATGTCATGCATTATCATGACAGTTGACAGTCGCATGCCATAATGTTCTCTTTATTCACATCCCCCTCTGGAACAAAAGTTTATTCCTTTAAAAGACGCCAAACATCATGTTCATATGCTATTGCTACATAAATCAATAGTTCGTTTTTAATATTTCAACAAACATGTACCCTATCGCTTCTTTCCCCTTCCCCCTATCCCCAAGGTCTTGGTTTCTGTGAATGTACTGCTTCAATCTGAAGACTGATGCTGCACTCAGCCTGTGTTTCTGTTATATTTCAACAGTGTGCTTATTTTCTCTACAAAACATGCTTTAGTGTGTATTGAATTTATTTGAGTTACGTAATTACTTTATATAAGAAGATGCTTACCCTTGATTTGAAATGATTTGAATTGAACTATTTTGAGAAAAAGCATACACAGATGCTTACATTTGTTTTATTTGATTTGAAATTTACTTGTAAAGAAAGAAATATTTCCGTTTGTTTCTACATGATTGAGTTTACAGAACGTTTTTATAAAGCCACGCGAATTACGCGTGTTTATATATTTTTATATGCATATTTGTTTTGAACAGGGCTGGTGCTTTGACCTATTTGTCTATTTTGATATGCAGTAGACAGTAATCTTAATTTTACCACATCTGACACTTTATAAATGCGTTCGCTTGATTTCAAAGACAACCTGATTTCAAACTGCAATAACAATATAAAAGCAAGAAGAAAAAAAATGTCCCAAGTTTTGTGAATATACCCATCAAACAAATGTATTTGATGTATTCTTGTAGACACGAGAACAAAATGATATTTTATATGCAGTGGCACTTGTTTTGGATAATTTATGGTTTGTCAGAAAATGTATTTTCGAATGGCGTATTATTGTGTCCTCTTTATTGACAAGCCCAAGGAGTTGTAAGCTTGATTTTTGCACAGGTCGTGGTCAGGTCGTGGTATGGTCAATGTACATTGATGCGGTGTGGTATGGTTAGTGCACACTAATACAGTGATGTAGACAGTTGGAATGTATATCTTCTGCATAAAGTGATGGGTTCTTAACACGATGGTATAATGTAGATCTTTAAAGAAATGACCCACGTGAACAAAGAAGTAAAGTGGATATAGATTATATATCTATGTTCATCAATAGCATGATGGGGGATATAAGCACAAAGTGATAGTATATGACTACACACAAAAAAGTAGTAAGTTGTGTACATGAAGTAAATTTCTATCTGCATGCAATTACATGAAGTAAAAATCTCTATCTACATGGAATTTTGGCTTATATTGCATGTTATATATCTACGCACAGTGGTAACCTGTATCACATGATAAGTTCTATCTACATTAAATAACATACATGGCATTACAAGTCATATCAACATAAAATGATAACCTACAACACAAGTGACATTAACAAAAATAAATTATAACCTATATAGCATGATAAGTTGTATCAGCATAAACTGATAACCTATATCACACAATAAGATATATCTCCATAAAATGACACATGACAAGTTATATCAATGCAAAATGATAACCTGTAACACATGATAAGTTATATCAACATAAAATAATAAACCATAACACATGATCAGTTAACAAACACAATATGGTGATTTGTAACACATGATAAGTTATGTCAACATGAAATGATAAACCTGTACCACATGACAAGCTATATCAACATAAAATGACATTATACATTAACTGACAAGTTATATCTACATTAAATAATAGCAATACATACACGCATCACCACCATTATGATCACCATCAACTCCAACCACCACACCAATAAACCAAGCTACACAACTCCAAATGTATACCAATTGTCACAATTCCATTTTTCATTCAGTTTTGAATCAGATGGAGACAGCAAGCTGAAACATGTAACATTTTATAGATGTATAGATACAGAAAGTGATACTGATACATACACAAAGTGATAATAATATGGATGAGTGATGCTTTAGACATATTAACTCATACGTTGTACATACACAGGCTGATCACTTGACTTTAAAACCACACATTGAGTGATAAAATCAATATACACCATGAAGTGAAGGCTTTTGTGTTCAAAAAAGGTTAGCAATACACAATGCTATAAACATTATGAGCACATAAAGCAGGGAGGTGAAGGGTTGTTAGGTCAAATGGCTAGCAATAAACAAAGCTATAAATGTTATATATACACAAAGCAGGGGTCTGCCTGACCCATGAGTTGAAGGGTTATTAGGTAAAAGGGTTAGCAAGATACAAAGCCATACATGTTTAAGTTACACAAAGCAGGGTTTTCCCTGACATACGAGGTAAAGGGTTATTAGGTCAAAGGGCTAGCGATACACAAAGCTATAAATATCATAAGTACACAAAGCAGAGAGCTGTCCTGACCCATGAACTCAAGGTTGCTAGGTCAAAGGGCTAGCAATACACAAAATTATAAATGTTGTATAGGTACACAAAGCAAGTGTTGTCCTGACATACGAGGTGAAAGGTTGTTAGGTCAAAGGACTAAGAATACACAAAGCCATAAACGTTATATAGGAACACAAAGCAGAGCTGTCCTGACCCATGGAGTGAAAGGTTGTTAGGTCAAAGGACTAAGAATACACAAAGCCATAAATGTTTATTAAGGTACACAAAGCAGAGAGCTGTCCTGACCCATGAGGTGAAAGGTTGTGTGGTCAAAGTATTAGCTGTGATACACTGGTCACGTGATGGTGATGATCAGCACTGCACGTGACATCAGCATCCCCGGACTATCCACTCAATAAAGCAGCTTGCAGATTTCATTCCTTGCTTGACAGTGTGTGTGTGTGTGTGTGTGTGTGTGTGTGTGTGTGTGTGTGTGTGTGTGTGTGTGTGTGTGTGTGTGTGTGTGTGTATGTGTGTGTGTGTGTGTGAGTGAGTGTGTGTATGTGTTCGTTCGTTCGTTCTTTGATTTAACGTCTTTTCACTATAAGTGATATGTGTGGTGTGTTGTGTGTGTGTGTGTGTGTGTGTGTGTGTGTGTGTGTGTGTGTGTGTGTGTGTGTGTGTGTGTGTGTGTGTGTGTGTGGATGCTTACGTGTAATTCTGTATGTACTGACGGACGTACGGACGTTGTATGTATGTATGTATGTATGTATGTATGTATGTATGTATGTATGTATGTATGTATGTAGTATATATGTATGTATGTATGTATGTGGGCCTACAACACACACACCACACACACAACCACACACACACACACACACACACACACACACACACACACACATATATATATATATGTATATATATATATTTATACATATGTATGTATTCACATTGTATCTACGCATTTATGTGTTTTTGTGTGTGTTTGTATCTATCTATCTATCTATCTATCTATCTATCTATCTATCTGTCTACTAGTCTTCTAGTCTTTGTCTTCTGTATCCTATCTATCTATCTATCTATCCTATCTATCTATCTATCTATCTATACTATCGGTCTACCATCCATCCATCCATCCATCTATTTTTATCTATCATCTGGAAATATATCTAGAAATATATCTATCTGTCTATCTATCTTTCTATCTACCTATTTTTTCCGTCATTCTCTATTTCTCATTCTCAATCAACCATAAAATTGAAAACACCGACCGACCAACCAACCCGCCCAACCAACCAACCCGCCATTCAACCAACCAACCAACCAACCAACCAACCAACCAACCAACCAACCAACCAACCAACCAACCAACCAACCAACCAGTCAAACACACACCTATACACACAACAACAACAACAACAGCAGCAGCAACAACAAACAACAACAACACAGTAATCATATCATCATCATCATCACCATCATCATCATCACCATCACATCACCATCATGTAATCATCATCATCATCATCATTATCATCATCATTATCATCATCATCATCATCAGCATCATCATCATCATCATCAATAAAAAACAAAAGTCGGTCACAGTACTGATCCCCCTTGCTGCATTACAGCAGACGAAAGTTACACGGTTGGTCCTAATCTCTCACTAGACGACCAATGAATCCTGACGCCGACACCTATAACCTTGTTTTCGTGGTTGTGACCCTGACCTTGACTTCCCCCAGCCAGACTGAAAAGACTGAAGTTACCTATCAAACCACACGTCCTACAAATGTACTTCCAAGTTCAAACCTCTCTGTTTAGAGCCATGTATTCTTATTTTGAATGGACGAGTAATTAGGAAACACAAAAATAAATAAATAAATAAATAAATAAAATAAATAAATAAATCTATGAATAAATAAATAGATAAATAAATAAATAATGAAATAAACAATTATCAATTAATTAATTAATTAATTGATCAATGATAAATAAGTAAATAAATAAATGAATGAATGAATAACAAAGAAAGACAGACGGAAATACAGAAACAAATATAAATGAATAAATAACAAAGAAACAAAGAGAGAAACAAATACAAATAAAAAAAACAACAAAGAAAGAAAGAAAAAAGAAAGAGGTCAACAAACAAACAAACAACAAGTAAACGAACAAACAAATAAACAAATATATTGTCTCCCTACTCTCCTCCCATTCATCACTGACATCATCAACACTTCTTTTCAAACTGGAACTGTCCCAGATTCTTTCAAGTCTGCTATTGTTCACCCTCTCCTCAAGAAACACAATTTAGACCAAATGAACTGAAAAATTACAGGCCTATCTCTAATCTCTCTTTCTTGTCAAAACTCCTTGAAAAGGTCGTCCTCAACCAGCTGAACTCTCACC
>JAPXFY010000015.1:73816385-73833885 GCA_030674185.1 Monoplex corrugatus
GTCACACACATCAGGACTTGTATCTTGTGTCACACACATCAGGACTTGTATCTTGTGTCACACACGTCAGGACTTGTATCTTGTGTCACACACGTCAGGACTTGTATCTTGCGTCACACACGTCAGGACTTGTATCTTGGTCACACACGTCAGAACCTTGTATCTTGCGTCACACACGTCAGGACCTTGTATCTTGTGTCACACACTCAGGACCTTGTATCTTGTGTCATACACATCAGGACTTGTATCTTGTGTCACACGCGTCAGGACCTTGTATCTTGTGTCACACACGTCAGGACCTTGTATCTTGTGTCACACACGTCAGGACTTGTATCTTGTGTCACACACGTCAGGACTTGTATCTTGTGTCACACACGTCAGGACCTTGTATCTTGTGTCACACACGTCAGGACTTGTATCTTGTGTCACACACGTCAGGACTAATATCTTGCTGCTGGAAATCACCATCGTATAGGCCTACTCCAAAGTTTGTCATGGCCAGCCAAAATACGAAGAGCGAACAGTCAACACGCAAAGTCAGAATAAAACTGAGGCAACTAAATTGTTGAGTTCCATGGACAGCAAGGAAAACAAAAACGAGACAGTCTTGAAGGAGGCAGACACAAGAAGATCATTAGTAAAGAAGATTAGGAAAGGACAGACAACATTTATATAGGACATTTTACGAGGAAAGAGAAATTACAGTTCTTGGTCACAACAGGAAAGCTGGAGGGAAAGAGAACACCAGGCAGACCTAGGAAGAAGATACTGGATGGACTTATAGGGTGGCTGAAGACAGAGAAGGTGGGAGATATACTTGCAGCGACAAGGGATAGATTCGTGTGGAGGGTCATGATCGCCAACGTCCTGCGGCAGGGTACATGATGATGATGATGGCAAATCCAGACCGTATATCTTGTGACACACGTCAGGACATTTTCCCCTTTTCTTCTTTTGTCAAGCATAACCTTGATGTGACTGTAGTAGTCGGCTGGGCTATAAAGAATTTAAACCTGAACCGCGTGTCGTCGGTTTGAAGGTAAAACCTTGTTTACACTCTGCCAGCAGAAAGGAACGAGGGGAAGAAATCGAGGGACGTAAAAGCGCTGTTGACCTGTTCAACAGTTCTCTCCCTTACACTGCTCATGGTCTCAATGTCGGCTGACTGTTGGGCGAACAGATGGATCTCCAGTCTCTTCGGTCTGACTGCATGGCTTTGTACGTATAAAAACTGACTGAGATAAACTCTGTATGTGCCCAATACGACTGGCCTAGCTTTACAAGGAGGTTCCTAAGAGCAACAATGAAGAAGAGATGGGCATTGCCCATATATCACTGGTGCAATGACCAGTTGAAGTCTTTACCACATCACCCCTCCTCAATTATGGGACAATCTTTACTGATTAAAAACAGAAAACAAGTCCTCCTTTAAAAGCAGCCAAAAGTCAGAAATAGACACATTTCGTACCGCCACTCCCACCCCCCCCCCCCTGAAAAAAGCAAAGCAAAGCAAAACAAAACAAAACAAAACAAAACAAAACAAAACAAACGAAATCCCACCACCACCATCCCAACCAATAGCTACAGAAACGAACACACAAAAAATCCTAAAGAAATAAATGAACAAAACAACACAAAAACAAACAAAAAGATCTGACTCACACTTCGTTAATAATAATAATAATAATATTGGACATTTGTTGAGCGCCTTCCTCCCTCACAAGGAGGGAGCACAAGGCGCTTCACATAATAGACGCACAGAACAGCCACAAATAGTGTACACATATAACATAAGACATATGGACAGATATGTCACACTTCATACTGCAAAACACATCATACCGCATAATACCACATGATAACATAATAACACATCTCATACCACATCACTACACACAAATATGGAAAGGAAAACAGAACTATGCATGACAACAAAAACACCCACACACACACACACACACACACACACACACACACCAGCATGCACCCTCTTCAACAATGGGATAAGGAGGAATGATAGAATCAAGAGTGAATATGGAGTGTTGTCTCGTTGAAAAGAGCCACAGTGAACTCATTGAGAGTGGAAGGTGGTGTTGTGAAGGGAATAGGGATCACATATCTGAAGCTGGAAACAGATGGAGAAGAGTCAGTTTTCAAACTAGCAGGGCGCACAGATGTAACAGTTTGAATGTGCCTCTGTTTTCTTCTTCCTCCTCGGCGCGTTCGTTTCCTTGGCAAACAGAACCCAATCTCCAATTCACGCAGCCGAGAGACAAGGTCAGAGGTCAATGGAGCAGCAGGAATCGCAACCAGTTCATCGCGAGAATAGTAAACAGAAGGCGAGGCAGTGCGCTCACCCGGACAACAGCTGCCGACATGCTGGCGATGGTTGCATGCTGCGTTTTGCACGTAAGCGGTGAAGTAGGTTGGAGGAAATGGCTGACTGGCACAGTTCAGAACAGAAATGTCACTGTGACCTGTTGTGCACGTTGGAACGAAAAATGGCTGACAGTGAAGAAATGGAATACACAGCCTTGACGAAAACAAAAAAAACACAGCACAACGAATCTGAATAATGGGGACGATTCAAACAAAAAACCACCACGTCGACGGCTCCATGACGAACACAATAGACAAAAACCAAGCACCAAACTGAAGGAAATCCAACGAAAAACACAAAACAACACCAGAGATCAGTCACTCAGCCTGTGAGGCGTGCGACCTTGACCTTCTGGTTAAAAAAAAAGAAACAAGCAAAACAGACACAAAAGCAAACAAACAAAAGCTAACACAACATAACAAACAAGAAAAAAAATCGTCTAAAAGCACATATGTGAATAGACGTTAAAAGAAATAACGAACGAAGAAAAAAGAAAAAAAACAGACACACACGAAACGACACAAAACAAAACAAAACAAAACAAACAAAAACCTACACACACACAAAGAAGAAAATACAGGCAAAGAATAAGAACAACAAAAAGAAACAAAAGTGACACACGTTTCTCTCCTTCCAGTTGCCTGTTAACTTCAGTGAAGAGTATCAGATACTCTACAATTCCACAACAGGAAATAAATGCTCGTTTTAGAGAGAATGAAAAAGGAGAGACAGAAAGAGGGAAAGAGAGAGGGGGGATATATATATATATATATATATATATAAGAGAGAGAGAGAGGGGAAGGGACAGAGAAGGAGAGGCAAGGAAACAGAAAACCAGAATGAGAGATTTAGAGACAGAGACAGAGACGGAAAGACAGAGAGAAAGAGACAAAGAGACAGAGAGACAAAGGAGCAAAGGGGCAGAGAGACAGAGAGACAGGAAAAACAGAGACACAGAGAGGCAAAGAGGAAAAGAGACAAAGAATGAGAAAGAGAAAGATGGAGAGAGAGAGGGAGAGAGAGGGAGAGCGAGGGAGAGAGAGGGACAGAGAGGGACAGAGAGATAGAGAGAGAGTTGACAGACTCAGAGAGAGAGAGAGAGAGAGAGAGAGAGAGACAGAGAGAGACAGAGACAGACAGACAGACAGACAGACAGACGGACAGACAGACAGACAAAGAGGGAAGAAACCAAAGCCCAGCGCAAAAGGACATAGCACTTCTCAACCCTTAGATCCGGGAGACGATTAGACGACAAAGGAAATGTTCATGTAATATTCAGAGAATGTCTTCTTTTGCTACTTCTCTCTGTCTTGTCTGTCTGTCTGTCTGTCTCTCTCTCTCTCTCTCTCTCTCCCTCTCTCTCTCTTTCTCTCTCAACGTCATCACCACCACCACCACCTCAATCGTTGCTGCTTTCCTCACTGTAAAGCAATAGTATCACAAGAGAGATGTCGATTTGTGGTGGAAGAAACGTAACTCTGGCTATAGTCGTAACGACAGCCATCAGTAATTCTCTCCCTTGGACCACAGATGTCTGATGGCGAGATCATCATGGTGTCATGTCGCCGCAGGACAAACACACATGTGGTACGAATATCATTTTCAGGCCATTTGGTGACGAAATTAGTTGATAAAACTCAACAACAACAAAAAAAAAAAAAAAAAAAAAAGGAAGGAAGCAAGCAAACAAACCAACAAGCAAGCAAACAAACAATGAACAAACACACAAACAAACAAGAAAGCAAACAAGCAAACATACAAAGGAACGAACGAACGGACAGAGAAAGAAAGGAAGAAAGAAAGGAAGAAAGAAAGAAAGAAGAGAAGAAAGAAAGGAAGAAAGAAAGAGAAGAAAGAAGAGAGAAAGAAAGTAGGAAGAAAGAAAGGAAGAAAGGAAAATAGAAAGAAAGAACGAAAGAAAGAAAAGAAGAAAGAACAACAGACAGAAAAAAAGAAAGAAAGGAAGAAAGAAAACAGAAAGAAAGAAAGAAAGAAAGGAAGAAAGAAAGGAAGAAAAGAAAACAGAAAGAAAGAAATAAATAAATAAAAGGAAGACAGAATAACAGAAAGAAAAAGAAAGGAAGAAAGAAAGAAGGAAACAAAGAAAGAAAAACAGAAAGAATGAAAGAAAGAAAAAAGGAACACTAAATTTAACCCCTCCAGTAAAAACCCTCAAACACAACAAACACACAATAAGAAAAAAACCAAATCATACACCTTTCGTATAAAAAAACATTATAGAAAATCCAGATTTTGTACTTTTAAAGTCTACTATGACACAAAAGAAGCTTCAGGTGAAAAAGATCCTGACATGCATCGAGGACAACGGTAGATTGTCTCAACAGTGAAAACAGTCGTTTCGATTTATATCAGGATTTCTTGAGAAAGCATTGGTCAATCACCCGTCTTAAGCAACAATTATTTCAATTTATGTTAGACGCTCTTAAGAAAGTATTGTTTAAAAACTTATCTTAAGCTACAAATCTTTCAATGTATGTTTGAAATTCCTGAGACAGCACACTTCAAACACCTGTCTTAACAGTTGTTTCAATTTATGTTAGATATTCTTGAGAAAGTATTGTTCAAACATCTATCTTAAACAACAAATGTTTCAATTCATGTCTTGAGAAAACACTGTTCAAATACCTCTCTTAAATAACAGTTGTTTCAATTTATATCTGAAGTTCTTGAGAAAGCACTGTTTAAACGCCTGTCTTAAAAGTTGTTTCAATTTATGTCTTAAGAAAGTACTATTCAATTACCTTTTTTTAAACAAAAGTAGTTTCACTTTATGTTTGAAGTTCCCAAAAAAGCTATCGTAAACAAAAAAAAAAAGTTTCAATTTGACGTTAGATGTTGTTGAGAAAGCACTGTTCATATATCTATCTTAAACAACAAATGTTTCAATTTTATTTACGTTAGACGTTCTTGAGAAAGCACTTTTCAAACACCTATTTTAAACAACAAATGTTTCAATTTATGTTTTGAGAAATCACTGTTCAAATACCTATCTTAAACAACAGTTGTTTCACTTTATGTTTGAAGTTTCCGAAGAATTTGTCTTAAACAACAAATATTTCAGTGTCTGTTAGACGTTCTTGGAAAGTACTATTCAATACCTATCTTGATAGAAAACCTGTAACATCACAATGATCACTGTATGATTATTGTTATTCTTAGGGGGCACAGTCTCTAACTGTTGTATCGTGACAGAAAACCTGTAAACTCACAAGGATCACTGTATAATTATGATGATGATATGATGATGATGATGATGATGATGATGATGATGATGATGATGATGATGATGATGATGATGATCATCACATCCATCATCATCATCATCATCATCATCATCATCATATCATTTACTACTGAAGCAGATCTGTGTTATTTTCCGCTCATTTCTCTTTTTGAAGTTTATCATAAGGTTATATTTACTCTCAGACATCTGTAATTGTCAACATTGTATCAGTTCTATTGTGACTGGGCGCTCTAATTTCTCTTGCCTCAAAAAATGTCTTTTAAATGTTCTTTGTCTTTTCCTAATCTTCTTCGTTTTGTGTCTGCCTCCATCAAGAATGTCTTGTTTGTTTGTCTGTTTGTTTTTTGCTGTCCACGGAACTCTTAACATTATTCTAAGAAACCACATTTCCGCTGCCTCAAGCTTGTTCTGACTTTGCGTGCTGACTGTCCACGCTTCACATCCGTACAGCAGTATCGGTTTTACATAACACCGAAGAACACTCTTTCTGATGTTAATTGATAGGCATTTATTGATAAGAATGCTTTTCATTTCTCGAATGTTGTTTTAACTTGGCCGATTCTCCTGGCTATTTCTGAAGGGTATCTGATGTCTAGTGCAATGAATGTTCCCAGATATTTAAACTGTATCAACATGTCTCATTGCTGTATTATTTGCTGTTATTTTGCATGAGGGGATTTTGTTTATACTGATTACCATGATTTCAGTTTTCTTGCTATTTATCTCCAGCCCTTTATTTCTGCGTTCTATTTCTATTTTATTCGTACAATAGACAACATCAAACAAATTACTTATGTCTGTATCACCTGTTTGTCACTTAATGCATTACCGTGACATCTTCAAACTCCACAATCAATTCACTTTAATAGGTCAGTCCACGAAATGACTCCTCTCTCCTCATGACAACGCAATCCTGTGTCGACCATTGTCAATCAAGAGAACTACTGTTAGTTACATTTGTCCAAAACCCAGCTAACTGCCTAGAGCCAGGGGAAGTGCTCAGTTGATGGCCAAAAGAAACGCTTCAAAGATTGCCTGAAAGTATCCATCAACGACCTGGCATAAACCCCAATATCTAGAAGATGCTTGCATTAGATTGACCGAACTGGCGAGGCAAGCTGACCATCGGAGCAAGAGCAGCAGAGAGAAGACCTACAGCAGAGGCTCGAAGAAAACGAGAAGAACACAAGGCGCGAGCGACCTTCAATTCTACAGATGCACCAACCCACGTTTGCCCTACGTGTGGGCGAGCCTTCCTGACCCGGACTGGCCTCATCAGCCACCTCCGGACCTCAGACAAAATTGAAGTCGTGGTTTTCTTCGACAACAGGATGAACAACAACAACAACAATAAAAACAACAACACAAAAACAGCAAAACAAACAACAACAACAACAACAACAACAACAACAACAACAACAACAACAACAACACAACAACAACAACAACAACAACGACAGACTAGTATTATGAAATGGGAATGGGAGTGGGAGTACTTCCAGAACTTGTGCTGTTACCTGGCACAGGTAACTGTAGACATTAGGCTAGTGCCGTTAGCGTTTCAGAAGACTTGTACTGTGAAATGGGACTGGGAGTGGGAGTACTTTCACTACTGGTTCTGTTACCTGGCACAGGTAACTGTAAACATCAGGCCAGTGCCGTTAGCCTATCAGAAGACATGCTATGAAATGGGAATGGGCGTGGGAGTACTTCCAGACCCGGTGCTGTTACCTGGCACATGTAACTGTAGACATCTGCTGGCCAGGGATGTGTAGTTCCGTGCTGTATACAATGACATGTGGGATACCCCCGTGTTCACTCTGACTGTTCCGGTGAATGGAGTCGTGTTCAGCTGCCAGAGTAGATTAACCCTTTGACTCCTGCATCCTATCCACCAACTGCAAAAACTTAACCCTTTGATTCCGTCACCCTATTCACCAGTTTGCTGTAGGAAGCTGGTGGATAGGGTGAGGGAGTCAAAGGATTAGGTCCCATACAGTGATGCCATATTCCACGAAAGAGGCCAACAAGTAATACGTAAGCTGTGAGTTTAGAGGTTATTGGGCAGTGGCAAGGTTTTGTCTTAGAAATCCCAAGGTGGCATTGGCTTGATTTTGTTTTGTTTGTTTGGTTTTTTGTGTGTGTTGCAGTTTTGATTATATGATTATTCCCTTTTACGTTGCGGGATAATTGGATGTCCAGTAAGAGGATATTTGATATGTACTTTAGGATGTTATTACATTGAGATTAATGGAAGAAATTTTTGTTTATTGATGCTCAGGATGTAGAATTTAAAAGCATTGAATTTCATCCCCCAGGTCATCGCCCAGGTTTTCAGATTTTTTAGGAATTGCTCAAGGGAAAGGTCTTGGGAGGTGTTGATTTCTCTGTATAGTCGGCAATCATTTGCAAAGAGGAAGACCTGTGATGTGACTGAGTCTGAAAGGTCATTGATGTAGTAGAGGAATAGCAGGGGTCCCAGTACTGCCTCTTGTGGTACATCCAAGTCTACACTTGTTGCCTCCTGGCTTGCATTGTTCTCTGTGTGAAGAAAAATGGGCCAGAAAAGAAGTGTACCTGTAATACCGTACTGACCTACCTTGTGGATGAGCTTCCTGTGTGATGCTGTGTCAAAGGCCTTTGGGAAGTCAAGGATCCCAATATCAACTTGCCGATCCTTCTTGAAGGAAGTCAGGAAGTCGTGGGGTTTTGCCGGTCGCTCGGTTTCACAGGATTATCCAGATTTGAAACCTTGATTTTAGGACGTAGGGGTGTTATGGGTTTCAAGGTGCTGAAACATGTGGTGGCATATATTGTGTTCCAGTATCTTGCAAGGGACTGAAGTGAGTGAGATGGGACGGTAGTTTTTAGCAGCATGGCGCTCGCCTTTCTTAGATGTTTCAGAGATGTTTGCTGTTGGCCAGTCCTTTAGAAGGATACCTGTGTTTAAGGATTGCTGATAGATAAGCATTAGGGCTGGAATGATGTTGGTTCAGGCCTTCAGCACTATGGTCGGTAATGGTGTCAGGGTTTGGGGTTTTATGGGGCTAGAGGTCTAGTAGTTTAACGACACCAGCAGTGGTGATCTTGATTTGTTGATTGGGCGGACGGCTAAGGATAGTCGGTGGTTTGTCATGAAGTCTGACGCGGCAAAATAAACGGATCGTATCCAGATTTTACCACAATTTGTCGCCACCGCCTCCTCTTGTACTCTCTCGACCCCTCCTGCGTTGAGTTTAAACACGCTCACTTGATGTCGATACAATTGTTGATAGTAAGCTGTTGATCAGACCATCGGTTACTTCATTTGTTTTCGATTTGGGGGGAACCAAGTGAATCTCCGATACTAGCGGACATGTCTTCTTTATCGTTGACGAATCCAACACCAAAAATAAAACAACAAATCAACCCGTCGGGTTGCATATCAAAGCCATCTTGAATGTACATAAACACACACACAGCCCCGTACACCCAAACAACAACAACAACAACAACAACAACCAACCCAACCAACCAACCAACCAACCAACCAACCAACCAACCAACCAACCAACCAACCAACCAACCCAACCAAACAACAAACAAACAAACAAAAGATCAGATACATAAAAAATCGCCAAATTTTCATCTTTTGCAAGCTTCATTCCAGTTGAAAACCGGACCGCCATCTTTATTAAGATACCTATCATCATCATCATCATCAGGTGCCCTGCCGCATGGCGTTGGTGACCATGGACTTCCAACCATCTCTATCTCTCGTTGCCCCTAGCATCTCCTCATCCCCAGCCACTCTGCAAGTCCGTCCAGCATTCTCTCCCTGGGTCTACCTGGTGCTCTCTTTCCCTCCAGCTTTCCCATTGTGACCAGGTACTCCAAATCCCCCTTCCTCATAAAATGACCTATAAATGTTGCTTGTCTTTTCCTAATCTTCCTTATGAGTGATCTACTTGTGTCTGCCTCCATCAAGACTGTCTCGTTTGTTTTCTTTGCTGTCCATGGAACTCTCAACATTCTTCTGAGAAACCACATCTTGGCTGCCTCAATCTTGCTCTGGCTTTGCTTGCTGACTGTCCACGCCTCGCATCCGTACAACAGTATTGGTTCTATATAACATTCAAGGACTCTCTTTCTGATGTTAATTGATAGGCATTTGTTGGTAAGAATGCTTGTCATCTTCTTGAATGCTGTTTTGGCTTGGCCGATTCTGCCGGCCATTTCCGATGTGCATCTGCCGTCTGATGAAATGACCGTTCCCAGGTATTTGAACTTATTAACCTGTGTCAAGGCTGTGCCATTTGCTGTTATTTTGCATGAGATACCTATGCGTATTCATAAGCTCTATGTCATATGACACATGTTGGCCTGACGTGATGTGATACTTTTTTCTTTATGTTTTGGAACAGTGGCCCATGAACCGCGCCAAGACGGTCGTCTGCTATTTAAAGTCTGCAATCTGTCGTTTTCTGTGTATCATTGACCTCAGCTTTTTACTCCCTTTAATCTGTCCGTTTTTGACTTAAATTACAGTGGCCGTCAGCTTCTTTTCACTCTCTCTCCTTAACTCTCTCTGTCTCTCTCTCTGTCTCTGTCTCTCTCTTTCACTCTTTGTCTCTTCTCTCTCTCACTCTCTCTCTCATTCTTTCTCTCTGTCTGTCTCTCTCTCTCTGTATCTCTCTGTCTGTCTCTCTCTCCATCTGTCTGTCTTTCTCTCTGTCTCTGTCTCTGTCTTTCTCTTTCTCTGTGTTGTGTGTGTGGGTGTATGTATGTGTGTGTGTGTGTGTGTGTGTATTTGTGTGTGTTTGTGTGTGTGTGTGTCTGTGTGTGTGTTGTGTGTGTGTGTATGTGCGTGCGCGCGCGAAACGTGTGTGTTTGTGCGTGTGTAGCTTTTGCTTGTTTGTGTCCCTCATCAGGTGAATCATCGGACGAACATCATGCTATTACGTGCTGTGTGAAACGTCAAACCCCTTACGTGTGATCACGATACCGCGAGATACACATTAGTTTCCTCTGCGCTGGTCACTTTGATGTGAAATTTGCTGTAAAATTGACAGCAGGAAAAAACAAACAAACAAACAAACAACAACAAAAGATCCTAACGCCAACGTTGTAGTTTTATTTGTCGCCATGTAATTATTTCACAGATGGAATTGTGGTCATTTTATTGTGCGTGTCATTAGTGCCAGACGCTGGAGGCGTCCGGAACACCTAGCAGTGATGGAGATGTTGGCCATGTTTTTGTCAGCAGGCGGTTCATCAAGAACATTCTGCCCGCTGCCGCCTGCTGTGCTGATAGTCAACACAGGACGGGATGAGAGCAGACACTGACCCCATAACGATCCTGACGTCACAGCTCATGTCCATCAACGAGCCTGACGTCTCCCAACAAGCCTGACGTCACAACTCGTGTTTACCAAGCCTGACGTCACTTTTCGTGTTCACCAACAAAACTGATGTCACAGCTTGTGACCCCCAACAAACATGACATCACAGTTTGTGACCCTCCAACAAGTGTGACGTCACATCCAATGTTCTCCAACAAACCTGACGTCACAGCTCATGACCCAGGAGCAGACATTGGCACCCCTCCCCCTACCATGTGTAACGTTAAATCTCGTGACCACCAACAAGCCTGACGTCACAACTCATGACCTCCAACAAGCCTGACGTCACCGCTCATGACAACCAACAAGCCTGACGTCACACCTCGTGACTGCCAACAAGCATGATGTCACAGCTCATGATCCCAACACGCCTGACGTCAGGGCTCATGACCTCCAACAAACAGCAAAGGCTTAGCGTTCGTGATAAAACCGAGGACAACTAAAGTTGCCCTTGCTAAGTTGTGCAGAAACATTCACTTTCTTAAGTGAAGCAGTTGTTACCAGACAGGAAAAAGACAGAAACATAATGTACAATGTAACACACAACGATGGGTAACACAACAGCCCGATTTGATATATTGTAAATCCATGTTTCTTTGTCATTGATTTGAGTCTTTAATATGATGAAAAGGCAAAGAAAACATACACAGAGAAAAAACACATCAGTACTGTGGATGCCAGTTGTGTGTGTGTGTGTGTGTGTGTGTGTGTGTGTGTGTGTGTGTGTGTGTGTGTGTGTGTGTGTGTGTGTTGTGTGTGTGTGTGTAGTGTGAGTGTGGTGTGTGTGTGTGTGTTCATGTGTGTGTGTGTGTGTGTTGTGTGTGTGTGTGGTGTGGAGTGTATGTGTGCGTGAGTGTTTGGGTGTGTATGCCGCGTGTGTGTGTGTGTGTGTGTGTGTGTGTGATGTGTGTGTGTGCTGTGGTTGTGTTGTGTGTGTTGTTTTGTCGTCTGTCTCATGTGCCTGTCGTATGTGTCTTGCTTTTTTCTTTCCATTTTTCTCTCTCTCTCGTGTCTCTGTCTCTGTCTCACTCTCACATCTCTCTCACCCTCTTTCTTCATTCTCTCTTCTCTCTTTTTCGCTCTTCTCTCTGTTCTATTCGCTCTCTGTCTCTCTGTAAGTGTCTATGTGAGTGTGTGTGTGTGTGTGTGTGTGTGTGTGTGTGTGTGTGTGTGTGTGTGGTGTGTGTGTGTGTGTGTGTTGCGTGCGTGTGAGCATGCATGTGCACTCGTCCATAGGTTTCTGTGCGTTTTTGTGTTTCCATTTTTGTCTCTCTCTCTGTGTCTCTGTCTCTCTCTCACTCTCACAGTCTCTCTTTCTCCCTCTCTTCTCTGTTTCTTTCACTCTCTCTCTCTCTGTAAGTGTGTGCGTGTGTGTGTGTGTGTGTTTGTGCGTGCGCGCGAACGTGTGTGTTTGTGTGAGGAAGCTTTTGCTTGTTTGTGTCCCTCATCAGGTGAATCATCGGACGAACATCATGCTATTACGTGCTGTGTGAAACGTCAAACCCCTTACGTGTGGTCACGATACCGCGAGATACACATTAGTTTCCTCTGCGCTGGTCACTTTGATGTGAAATTTGCTGTAAAATTGACAGCAGGAAAAAACAAACAAACAAACAAACAACAACAAAAGATCTTAACGCCAACGTTGTAGTTTTATTTGTCGCCATGTAATTATTTCACAGATGGAATTGTGGTCATTTTATTGTGCGTGTCATTAGTGCCAGACGCTGGAGGCGTCCGGAACACCCAGCAGTGATGGAGATGTTGGCCATGTTTTTGTCAGCAGGCGGTTCATCAAGAACATTCTGCTCGCTGCCGCTTGCTGTGCTGATAGTCAACACAGGATGGGATGAGAGCAGACACTGACCCCATAACGATTCTGACGTCACAGCTCGTGTTCATCAACGAGCCTGACATCTCTCAACAAGCCTGACATCACAACTCGTGTTTACCAAGCCTGACATCACTTTTCGTTATTCACCAACAAAACTGATGTCACAGCTTGTGACCCCCAACAAACAGGACATCACAGTTTGTGACCCTCCAACAAGCATGACGTCACATCCAATGTTCTCCAACAAACCTGACGTCACAGCTCATGACCCAGTAGCAGACATTGGCCCCCTCCCCCCTACCATGTGTAAGGTCAAATCTCGTGACCACCAACAAGCCTGACGTCACAACTCATGACCGCCAACAAGCCTGACGTCACCGATCATGACAATCAACAAGCCTGACGTCACACCTCCTGACCCCATCAAGCATGATTTCACGCTCATGATCCCCAAGCTGAGTCATGGCTCATGATCCCAACAAGCAGCAACGCTAGTGTTCTGATCAAACGAGGACAACAAAGAAAACCATTGGAAAAGATGGTGAAGAAACATTGCATGGATTGTGAGTGTTTGTTGAACATTAGCTGTGGTGTGTGTGGTGTTGTGTGTGTGTGTGTGTGTGTGTGTGTGTGTGTGTGTGTGTGTGTGTGTGTGTGTGTGTGTATGTAGTGTGTGTGTGGTGTGTGTGTGTGTGTGTGTTGTGTGTGGATGTATGTGTGTGTGTGTGTTGTGTGGTGTGTATGGCAGTGTGTGTGTGTGTGTGTGATGCACGTGTGTGTGTGTGTGTGTGTGAGTTTTTGTGTTTTCCATTTTTGTCTCTCTCTCTCTGTCTCTGTCTGTTGTCTCTCTTTCTCTCTCATTCTCTCTCTCACACTCTCTCTTTCTCTCATTCTCTCAAATTCTCTCTTTCTCCTCTCTCTCTCTCACTCTCTTTCTGTTTCTCTCTCACTCTCCTCTGTATCTCTCTCTGTGTGTAAGTGTGTGTGTGTGTGTGTGTGTGTGTGTGTGTGTGTATGTGCGTGCACGCACGTGTTTGTGTGTGTAGCTTTTGCTTGTTTGTGTCCCTCATCAGGTGAATCATCGGACGAACATCATGCTATTACGTGCTGTGTGAAACGTCAAACCCCTTACGTGTGATCACGATACCGCGAGATACACATTAGTTTCCTCTGCACTGGTCACTTTGATGTGAAATTTGCTGTAAAATTGACAGCAGGAAAAAACAAACAAACAAACAAACAACAACAAAAGATCTTAACGCCAACGTTGTAGTTTTATTTGTCGCCATGTAATTATTTCACAGATGGAATTGTGGTCATTTTATTGTGCGTGTCATTAATGCCAGACGCTGGAGGCGTCCGGAACACCTAGCAGTGATGGAGATGTTGGCCATGTTTTTGTCAGCAGGCGGTTCATCAAGAACATTCTGCCCGCTGCCGCCTGCTGTGCTGATAGTCAACACAGGATGGGATGAGAGCAGACACTGACCCCATAACAATCCTGACATCATAGCTCATGACCACCAACAAGCCTGACGTCACTTTTCGTGTTCACCAACAAATCTGACGTCACAACTCGTCTTCCCCAACAAACCTGACGTCACAGCTTGTCACCCCCTCAAGCCTGACTTAGCAGCTCATGGCCCCCAACACGCCTGACGTCATACCTCATGATTTCCAATAACCCTGACGTTACAGCTCATGATTGTTGGTATGGTTTAACCGTCGTATTATCACTTTATTTTCTTGCCTGTAACAGTAAGAAACACACAGTTCTGGCTTCTATGAAATAGTAATGTTGTGTGTGTGTGTGTGTGTGTGTGTGTGTGTGTGTGTGTGTGTGTGTGTGTGTGTGTGTGTGTGTGTGTGTGTGTGTGTGTGTGTGTGTGTGTGTGTGATTCATCACGTCAATCCATCTGATCAAGGTCAATGAAAACTTTGGACTTGATCAAGAGAGAGAGACAGAGAGAGAGAGAGAGAGAGAGAGAGAGAGAGAGAGAGAGAGAGAGAACAGACAGAGAGACAGACAGAAAGAGGGTAGGGTGGGGAAAGGGGAAGCGAGGGAGGGGGTATGTAGATGCTGAGTGGACCGAAAGTTGAAGAGAGAAGATATGTGCAGTGAGGGGACATTTCATTTGTCTCACGCAACTTGCCCTCCGACATAAACTGGGGTGTAGTGGTACAATGGTCAGGGCAAACACTGTTTACAGCACGACGTTTGGTCCTTGACGTTGAAACGCTTAATGTTAGACCTAATTGGTATGTACAATCTGTACATCTAATGATCTTGGATACGTGAAACAAATCGATACTCTCTATATGTGAATTCTGCAGTTAACTGTAATTGTTATTGCCTCAAAATATTACTGATGCTCTTGTCATATACGGCCAAAACTCAAAACAAAAAACAACAAGACAATAACAACAACAAAACAAACAAACAAAAACAAAAGCAAACAAACTAACAAACAAACAAACAAAACAAAAACAAACACACAATTATCAAACAAACAACAAACAAAACAACAACAACAACAACAAAACGAAAAACAAAAAACAACAAACAAACAAACAGAGAAAGAATGAAAGAAAGAAAGAAAGAAAGAAAGAAAGAAACACCACATGCAAACATTACATGATTTAGACGCCAGTGGCATGAAAAAACTGGATAACAAATGCACTGCTCAGCTGACATCAAAGTGGATGTCAACATAATGTAGTATGTAGTTAAACCATAGTGTAGGTATTTCAAATGGTATTGCACGTGTTTTTCGTCAGCACTTCATAGATTGTAGATAGCAGGATCATAATTATCACGTAAGTAATAGCGACAGATTCAGTGTGTGGCACTTTGCATTATGTTGAATGCAAAACCATAAAACAATTACATATAGATCAACATTTTATATTTATAGCAACAAGTTTGCGATTAGGTGTATATGATTTGTCTGTGCACAACTGCAGGTGCAAAGTATACCGTTATCTTTACTTAATATGTCCAACATTTATAGGACATTTTCTTAGGCAAAAAAAAAAAAAAAAAAAAAAAAAAAAATTAGAGCACCCAATCAAACAGGAAAGCTGGTATACAAATTTGAGAAGTTACTATCATGACACTGTTTTGTGCCATGCATTATTCACATACCCCTATATTATGAATAAAGTATTTGAACTCACTTCATTTTCTGTAGCTCACTTTCTTTCTGTTTCTCTCTGTCAATCTCTCTCTCTCTGTATCTGTGCTTGTCTATATGTCTGTCTCTCCTCCTCTGTCTCCCCCCCCTCTCTCTCTGTCTCCGTTTCTATCTCTGTCGCTGTGTCTCTCTGTCTCTGCCTGTCTGTCTGTCTATCTCTCTGTCTGTGACTCTTTCTCACTGTGTGTGTGTGTGTGTGTGTCTCTCTCTCTTAAGGAGGTAGTCTAACGACGGCAGATATGTCAATCTAGCTCATGTGCCAATATCTGTCTTTCTAAAATAAAGTTTCGTTTCGTTTCATTTTATTTAATTTTACTCCTTCTTCTCCTCCTCCTCCTCCTCCTCCTCCTTCTTCTTCTTCTTCTTCTTCTTCTTCTTTTTCTTCTTCTTCTTCTTCTTCTTCTTCTTCTTCTTCTTCTTCTTCTTCTTCTTCTTCTTCTTCTTCTTCCTTCTTCTTCTTCTTCTTCTTCTTCTTCTTCTTCTTCTTCTTCTTCTTCTTCTTCTTCTTCTTCTTCTTCTTCTTCTTCTTCTTCTTTCTTCTTCTTCTTCTTCTTCTTCTTCTTCTTCTTCTTCTTCTTCTTCCTTCTTCTTCTTCTTCTTCTTTTCTTCTTCTTCTTCTTCTCTTCTCTTCTTCTTCTTCTTCTTCTTCTTCTTCTTCTCTCTCTCTCTCTCTCTCCCTCTCTCTCTCCATTTATCCGTCTAAGTGTTTGTCTGTTTGTCTGTGTGTCTGTATTCCGTGTGTGTTGTGCACAGAGAAGACAGAGGCTCAAGTTATTCAGTAGATTAACACTGGCACACAGAGTTCGATCAGTTAAATCAATTCAGGGTGTCTGAAGACAACTTGTTGAATTTTTCATGTTAATTACCGTGCACAAGACGAACGCTGTGATTTATTCATCATGTGTATGGGGAAAGCACCACTAACACACACACACACACACACACACACAACACACACACACACACACACACACACACACACACACACACACACACACACACACACACACACACACACACACACACACAGAAAATTCACTTGGTAATTACACAAGACTGTAATCCACGTTTCACTATGTCTCCCGTGGGATCAACGATCAGGGGGAACAACCCTCTCCCTTTGTTGACTCAATTAAGATTGCTTGTTTACAATTCACCACCACCACCACCACCACCACTATCACCACCATCACCCACCACCATCACCACCATCACCCACCACCATCCAACACCATCACCATCATGAAACAACTTCCAACATCACCAGTATCAACATTATCTATCACCACTATCACCACCATCACCTACCACCATCTAACACCATCACTATCGGGAACAACTTCCAACATCACCCACCATCATCCAGCAGCAGCAGCACCATCATCATCCACTACCATCATCACCTACTGCCATCCAACAATATCACCATCATCATCCACTACATCA
>JAPXFY010000015.1:73841385-73843885 GCA_030674185.1 Monoplex corrugatus
TTTCGACTACTACACCCACCACCACTTTCTTGGGATTCAGAATTGAACGACTGAGATGGATTGACTGATAAACTTGCAGTCAATCAGCCAATAGATAGATACTTGTAAACTGGGGATATATGGAGAAGTGCTGACTATCCGTAGAAAGCTGTGTAAATTGGGATATATAAAGAAGTGCTGACTATCAAATCAGTCAGTGATAGCTGTGTCAATGAGGATATATAAGAGTAACGCTGACAATCAGCAGTAGATAGTACTGTGTAAATCGGGGATATATATATATAAATATAATATAGACAGAAGTGCTGACTATCAATAGAGGCTGTGTAAGATGGGGATATATAGAGAAACACTGACAATCAGCCAGTAGATAGATACTGTGTACATCGGGGATATATATAGACAGAAGTGCTGACTATCAGTAGATGGCTGTGTAAGATGGGGATATATAAAGAAGTCCTGACTATTAGTCAGTGGATAGATGTGTAAGATAAGGAAATACAGAGATGTGTCGACTATCAGTCAGTGGATAGATGTTTAAGATAGGGATATATAGAGAAGTATTGACTATCAGTCAGTGATAGATGTGTAAGATAGGGATATATAGAGAAGTATTGACTATCAGTCAGTGGATAGATGTGTAAGATAGGGATATATAGAGAAGTATTGACTATCAGTCAGTAGATGGCTGTGTAAGATGGGGATATATAGAGAAGTATTGACTATCAGTCAGTAGATGGCTGTGTAAGATAGGGATATATAGAGAAGTATTGACTATCAGTCAGTCAGTAGATGGCTATGTAAGATAGGGATATATAGAGAAGTATTGACTATCAGTCAGTCAGTAGATGGCTATGTAAGATAGGGATATATAGAGAAGTATTGACTATCAGTCAGTCAGTAGATGGCTGTGTAAGATAGGGATATATAGAGAAGTATTGACTATCAGTCAGTCAGTAGATGGCTATGTAAGATAGGGATATATAGAGAAGTATTGACTATCAGTCAGTAGATGGCTGTGTAAGATAGGGATATATAGAGAAGTATTGACTATCAGTAGATGGCTATGTAAGATAGGGATATATAGAGAAGTATTGACTATCAGTCAGTCAGTAGATGGCTGTGTAAGATAGGGATATATAGAGAAGTATTGACTATCAGTAGATGGCTATGTAAGATAGGGATATATAGAGAAGTATTGACTATCAGTCAGTCAGTAGATGGCTGTGTAAGATAGGGATACATAGAGAAGTATTGACTATCAGTCAGTCAGTAGATGGCTGTGTAAGATAGGGATACATAGAGAAGTATTGACTATCAGTAGATGGCTATGTAAGATAGGGATATATAGAGAAGTATTGACTATCAGTCAGTCAGTAGATGGCTGTGTAAGATAGGGATATATAGAGAAGTATTGACTATCAGTAGATGGCTATGTAAGATAGGGATATATAGAGAAGTATTGACTATCAGTCAGTCAGTAGATGGCTGTGTAAGATAGGGATACATAGAGAAGTATTGACTATCAGTCAGTCAGTAGATATCTGTATAAGATAGGGATATATACATATATGTGACCCGTTTTACCAAAATGAGTCCTAAGGTGAAAATAATAGATTTTAGGATATTACGATTTTCAAAATATCCAGATGATTAACTTTCTTTTCATATGAAATTTATTATTCTACTCCTAAAAATAAGGAAGTTATGGGTGTTTGAAGTGTGTAACATAGCAAACAGCCATTTTGAGAAAATCAAGTTTTTAAAATTTTCACCACTTCAGTGAAGTTTTACCTAAGCAACAGGTATTTCTACTTCACCAATCTTACCAAATTTTGTACCACGGTAAAACACGTCATGCCACAATAGCACACAAAAATTGGTATGAAAATCAACTGTAATTGTCCTGTTATTTAAGATTGTATATCCCTTTTTCTGACACAAAAAGCATGCCGTTATCTGGTTAAAACGCATTTTGAATACATTTTCCGATTGAATTATAAAGTGCTGAGTGCATGTACAAGTAATTTAAAGATTAAACATTCCATTTTTGACGAAAAGTAAAAATTGACAAAGTCGACCCATCAAACTTTTCCGGGCCTCTACGCTTTTCGCTGCCGGCGAGTTAAGACTCATTTCATCAGGAAGTATCTCTCTGTCGAAACAACTGCAAAACTCGTTCTCTCCTTCATAATGTCTCGCATTGACTATTGCAATTCACTCCTGTCTGGTCTTCCTGTCTCCACCATTCACATCCTGCAGCACATTCAAAACAATGCTGCACGCCTTGTACTCAAAAAGAAAAAAGCTGACCACATATCTCCTCTCCTGGCACAACTTCACTGGCTCCCTGTATCAAAGCGCATACAGTACAAACTAGACACCATGTGCTACAAAAGCCTCAATAATGCAGCCCCCGATTACCTGTCAAGCCTACTTGAGATCTATCTTCCCTCACGTACCCTCCGCTCTGCCTCCGATCCTCTGACTTTTCGCTTTC
>JAPXFY010000015.1:73853885-73881385 GCA_030674185.1 Monoplex corrugatus
TCAGTGACATACCAACACAGGTCTTATGTGCAGGCTTAAGGCTTATGCCATGATCATTCTGGATCTTTTCCGTCACTTGGCATCAGCAGCTTACCAACACTTATGTCTAATGTGCAGGCTTAAGCTTATGTCGTGATCATTCTGGATCTTTTCCATCATTTGGCATAAGCAGCTTACCAATACATCGGTCTTACATGCAGGCCTAAGATTTATGTCATGATCATTTTGGATCTTCATCCCAAATCATCTACAAGATTGGTCTTATGAGCAGGCTTAATTAAAGGCTTATGCCATGATCATTTTTGATCTTTTCCATCACTTGGCATCAATGGCTCCGACTCATAGGTCTTATATGCAGGCTTAAAGCTTATTCCATGATCATTTTGGATCTTTTCCGTTGCTTGGCATCAGTGGCTTACCAACACATATGTATTATGTGCAGGCTTGGGGCTTATGCCATGATTATTTTGGATCTTTTCCATCATATGGCATCGGTGCCTTACCAACAGATAGGTCTAATGTGAAGGTTTGAGGCTTATGCCTTGGTTATTTAGATTTTTCTGTCAATTGGTATCGTTGGCATACCAACACATAGTTCTTGTATGCAGGCTTAAGGCTTATGCCGTGACCATTTTGGACCTTCTCTGTCACACGGCATCAGCGAGGTGAGTACGTATAAAATTTATTTCGAGCACGGAGACGTTGTCTTAAGAGACTGAAATCGAGAAGCTCATTCATTCATCCACTTCTTCCTTCCTTCCGTCCTCCCTTCAATCATTCATTCGTTTTATCTTAGGATTGTATCTTAACAGGGTTAATGACACCTTCAGCCACTCAGGGATTTAAGACAGTGCAGTGAACGTGCACAGCAGTCTGCTTATCAAGATCTCCGTCACGCAACAAGTGCACAAATCAATAAAAAGTGCAAGGGAAGAAACTGCATGTCATTGTTTTGTGATGAGCTCCCTTGCATTTCAGCCACATGAAGGGGCACGTACAGAAAAAAAAGTCAGTATAAACTGAATTCAGGACAGTACTTTATAAAATGTCTTCCATATCCTCAGAGAGAACACAGAGAAAAACTAAAGTAAGACATCTTGCCATAAAGCTATAAATGTATATACAAATCACGCAAATAGTGTAGGTGTGTGGTGTGTGGTGTGTGTGTGTGTGTGTGTGTGTGTGTGTGTTGTGTGTGTGTGTGTGTGTGTGTGTGTGTGTGTGTGTGCTGACGTGTAGTACGTATGTGCGTGCATGTGCATAAAAATATCTATTAAATTTGTAACTCCATATCAACAATGTTTCAGATAGCGAGCGAGCGACGAGCGAGCGAGCGAGAGAGAGAGAGAGAGAGAGAGAGAGAGAGAGAGAGAGAGAGAGAGAGAGAGGGAGGGAGGGACAGAGAGAGAGAGAGAGAAAAAACTGAGAGAGAGAGGCGGGGGAAGGGGATGCGAGAGAGGGGGTATGCAGATGCTGAGTGGAGCGATGGGTAAGGAGAGAAGATCTGTGCAGTGAGAGAGAAAGAGAGAAGAGAGAGAGAGAAAAACAGAGAGAGAAACAGAGAGAGAAACAGACAGACAGACAGACAGAGACAGCAAGAGAGAGAGAGAGAGAGAGAGAGAGAGAGAGAGAGAGGAAGAAAGAGAGAGAGAGAGCGAGAGAGAGAGAGGAAGAAAGAGAGAGCGGAGAGAGAGAGAGAGAGGGAAAGAGAGAGAGAGAGAAAGTGAGAGACGGACAGACAGAGATCGCAAAGAGAGAGAGAGAGAGAGAGAGAGAGAGAGAGAGAGAGAGAGAAACAGAGACAGAGACAGAGAGAGAGAGAGAGAGAGAGACAAAGAGAGAAAGAAATAGAGAGAGAGAGACAGAGACAAACAAACAGACAGACAGAAAGGGAGACAGAGAAAAAAGAGAAAGAGAAACAGACAGACAACGACAGACAGACAGATCAACAAGCAGATAGACAGACAGAAAGGGAGGTAGAGAAATCTCTCTCTCTCTGTCTGTCTCTCTGTATATATATATATATATATATATATTATATATATATATATATATATATATATGGAGAGAGAGAGAAAGAGAGAGAGCCAGAGAGAGGCAGACAGACAGACAGATAGATAGACAGACAGACAAACAGCGATAGAGAAAGAGAGAGAAAGAGAGAGAGAGACAAGAGAGAGAGAGAGAGAAGAGAGCGAGGAGAGAGAGAGAGAGACAGAGACAGAGAGACAAAGAGACAGAGAGACAGAGAGACAGAGAACGCTTGAAATACGGAGCAGGGTTGGGAATATGACGGATGAAGTGAGGGAAAGCATTGAGCAAATTGCCGGTGACGAGTTTTAGTTTTCTTCCTTTTTTCTCTCTATTGGTTCTGTCTGAAAAAGAAAAGTTTAGAAAACAAGCAAATAAGAGAAAACAAAGCGAAGCGAAGCAAAACAAAACAAAATAAAACAAAGCAAAACAACTACTACACAAACAAACAGAAAAAGCAATGATTCCTGATGAGCACAGATATTTTGTCTCTGTATATTTGTAGAATGGGATGGGTGGCTGGATAGATTCTTCCACTTTAAATCCCCCCTCCCTATCTCTATTGTTCTCTGTCTCTGTCTGTATGTCTGTCCGTAAAAATCTTTTGTTTATCCACTCATGTGTATATTTTCAGATGAGTACGGTATATTCCACAACAGTTATTGTCTATTCATTTATTTCCATATGAATGCGTTACGTTGCACAAGTGTTTATTTTATATTCATATATTATCAGATGAATGCGTTATATTCTACAATAGCTCATTATCTCTTTATCTATTTTCAGATGAATACGTCATGTTCTACAATAGTTAATTATCTATTCATTGATTTTCAGATGAATACGTCATGTTCTACAATAGTTAATTATTTATTTATTTATTTTCAGATGAAAACGTTATATTCCAATGGTTAATTATCTATTTATTTTCAGATGAATACGGTATGTTCTGCAATAGTTGATTATCTATTTACTTACTTTCAGATGAATGTGTTCCACAATAATTAATTTTCTAGCTGAAAGGGACTAAAGACAGCAAAGTATAACCATGTTCAGGTCATTTCAAAGTGGCAGTCACGAAGACTACAAGACAACAACAACATTAATAGTAGCAGGAAAAGCACATGGAGGAAAGATAATCGCATCACCGCTGTGAAATAGATTCCCTTTAAAAGACAGTTTATCCATTTCAAACGCATACAAAGAAAGGAAAATACAGAACAAAGGCGATATCAACTGAACACGTCACATCAGTAGTATCTCCTACATTACATTACAGAGTATTGTCAATATCACTCAATAGACTACATCACAATGTCTCCCACATTACAACACAGATTATAGTCAATATCAGTTAACACATCACATCAAAATATCTCACATATCACAGCACAAAACAAAGTCAATATCACTGAGCACATTACTTTCAATAATGTTGTCCACATTACAGAACAGAACAAAGCCAACATCACTGAACACATCACATTAATATTGATTTCCATATTACAGCACAGAACAAAGTCAGTATCACTGAACACATCACAACAATAATGTATCCACATTACAGCACAGAACAAAGTCAGTATCATTGGACATATCACATCAATAATGCTGTCCATATTACAGCACAGAACAAAGTCAATATCATTGAACACGTCACATCAATAACGGTGTTCGCATCACAGTACAGAACTAAGTCAATATCACTGAACACATCACATCAATATTGTATTCCATATTACAGCACAGAAAAAAGTCAATATCGCTGAACACACGACACCAATAAGGGTGTCCACACATTACAGCACAGAACAAAGTCAACGTCACTGAACACGTCATATCAATAATACATTCCACATTACAGGACAGGAAAAAGTCAACATCACTGAACATGTCATATCAATAATACATTCCACATTACAGGACAGGAGAAAGTCAACATCACTGAACACTTCACAACAATAATGCATTCCATATTATAGCACAGAACAAAGATAATATGATTGAACACATAACACAATAATATGTTCCACATTACAACATACAGTAAAGTCAATATCACTGAACACATCACATCAATAATGTCCACATTACAGCACAGAACCAAGTCGATATCATGGAACACATCACAACAATAATGTTGTCCATATTACAGCACACAACAAAGTCAATATCACTGAACAAATCCCATCGATAAAGTTGTCCACATTACAGCACAGAATAAAGTCAATATCAATGAACACGTCACAAAAGTAATGTTGTCCATATTACAGCAGACAACAAAGTCAATATCACTGAACACATCACAACAATAATATATTCCTCATTACAGCACACAGCAAAGCCAATATCACTGAAAACATCACATCAGAATGTCCATATTACAACACAGAACAAAGCCAATATCACTGAAAACATCACATCAGAATGTCCATATTACAACCAGAACAAAGCCAATATCACTGAAAACATCACATCAGAATGTCCATATTACAACACAGAACAAAGCCAATATCACTGAAAACATCACATCAGAATGTCAATATTACAACACAGAACAAAGCCAGTATCACTGAAAACATCACATCAGAATGTCAATATTACAGCACAGAGCAAAGCCAATATCACTGAAAACATCACATCAGAATGTCTATATTACAGCACAGAACAAAGCCAATATCACTGAAAACATCACATCAGAATGTCAATATTACAGCACAGAACAAAGCCAATGTCACTGAAAACATCACATCAGAATGTCATATTACAACACAAAACAAAGCCAATATGGAACACTCGGATAAATCTCAATCAACAGAAATGTAGCATGAAAACAAAACAAGCCAATTTCCCTGAAAACACTGTCAATATGTTCCCCCACTATTAACAAAGAAGGATGAAAGAGAGAGGAAGAGAAGCAAGAGAGAGAGCAGAAAGAGAGAGAAGTAAGAAAAGGTAGACAAAGACTAGACAAACTAAACAGGAGATAAGAGAGATGAGAGAGAGAGAAGAGAGAGGAGAGAGCAGAGGCAGAGACACAGAGAAGAGCAGAGACAGAGAAGAGAACGAAGACAGACAGAGAGAGAGAAGACAGACAGAGCAGACAGAAGAGAAAGAGACAGAGACAGAGACAGAGAGACAGACAGACAGACAGACAGACAGAGAAGAGAGAAGAAGAAGAAGAAGAAGAACAAGAAGAACAAGAAGAACAGAGAGAAGAAGAAGAACAAGAAGAACAAGAAGAAGAAGAAGAGAAGAAAAGAAGAAGAAGAAGAAGAAGAAGAAGAAAGAAGAAGAAGAAGAAGAAGAAGAAGAAGAGAAGAAGAAGAAGAAGAAGAAGAAGAACAAGAAGAAGAAGAAGAAGAAGAAGAAGAAGAAGAAGAACAAGAACAAGAAGAACAAGAAGAACAAGAAGAACAAGAAGAACAAGAAGAAGAAGAAGAGAAGAAGAAGAAGAAGAAGAAGAAGAGAAGAAGAACAAGAACAAGAAGAACAAGAAGAAGAAGAAGAACAAGAAGAACAAGAAGAAGAAGAAGAAAAGAAGAAGAAGAACAAGAACAAGAACAAGAAGAACAAGAACAAGAGCAAGAGAACAAAAAGACAATACATTTATATTTTCGAAAGTAATGCATTAGCACACTAATGCTTTCTTACATCCAGCCCTTGCATATGGATGGTTCACACTAACGCAGATACAATACAGAATTCATTGAGAATCTATATTAGTAAAAATAAACTTTGATATTAAAACCTCAGCAAAATACAAAAATTGAATATTAATAGTATTGAGAACGAAAGGCGTGGGATGTAAGAAAGATAGGGGGGGGGGGGAGACAGAGAGCCAGCCACCCACCCACCCACCCAGCCATCCAATCACCCAGCCAGAGAGATAGACAGACAGACAGACAAATAGATATAAACAGACAGACAAACATACATACAGACAGACAGACAGACAGACAGAGTTTTAATCCCCTATCGCATGAATCAAGAGCTATAAATGACTCTCACTGTGGAATCCAATAAATCAGATAACTTGGTAAAGTAAAGGGGGCGAATCGTGCAAGAATGTATAGATAGAGGGTTACGGTCCTTGGTGGCACTTTGCCCAGGTCACGTGCCTCATCGTGTGAATGACGTCATTGGTGATGGTCGTCAGACAAGCAACTTGTATCACCACGACACGCCAGTCGTCGCCCCACCTCATATTGTCCCCCGGACATAACCACACTGGTTGTAAGTATGTCCCACTCCATCCAGTCCTGTACGATCCACTGTCGGAGGTTTCTAATATGTTCGCTGCCCATCTCAGCGCTTCCATCAAACTGGTGAGGTCAGTGTCTTAGCACTTCAACCGTTCTGGTGGAGTGGACATCAGGTGTCAACATTCTGGTGATGTCAGTATATGAACACTGCAAACCATTCTGATGATGTCAATATCTGGTGTCAGCATTCTGGTGATGTCAGTACATGTATATGAACACTGCAACCATTCAGATGATGTCAATATCTGGTGTCAGCATTCTGGTGATGTCAGTACATGTATATGAACACTGCAACCATTCTGATGATGTCAATATCTGGTGTCAACATTCTGGTGATGTCAATCTCTGGTGTCAAATTTCTGGTGATGTCAATACCTGGTGCCAGCATTCTGGTGATGTCAATACCTGGTGCCAGCATTCTGGTGATGTCAGTATCTGGTGTCAAGTTTCTGATGATGTCAGTATATGGATCAACATTCTGGTGATGCCAACATGTGGTATCAGCATTCTGGTGATGTCAATACCTGGTGTCAACATTCAGGTGAAGTCAATATCTGGTGTCAACTTTCTGACATGTCAGTTATGTGCTATCAACATTCTGGTGATGTCAGTACCTAGTGTCAATATTCTGGAGATGTCAGTATCTGGTGTCAACATTTTGGTGATGTCAAAATCTGGTGTCAACATTCTGGTGATGTCAATATCTGGTGTCAACATTCTGATGATGTCAATGTCTGGTGTCAACATTCTGGTGATGTCAGTATCTGGTGTCCACATTCTGATGATGTCAAAACCTGGTGTCAACATTCTGGTGATGTCAGTATCTGGTGTCACCATTCTGGTGATGTCAGTATCTGGTGTCAACATTCTGGTGATGTCAGTATCTGGTGTCAACATTCTGGTGATGTCAGTATCTGGTGTCAACATTCTGGTGATGTCAGTATCTGGTGTCAACATTCTGGTGATGTCAGTATCTGGTGTCAACATTCTGGTGATGTCAGTATCTGGTGTCACCATTGTGCTGATGTCAGTATTTCATACATCCCGTTCCTTATCCGCTCCCCGTTTCAAGACCTCATAAGCTTACAGTGTTTCGTGCAGGCTCGGCGGATCTGACATATAATTATTTCATTTCCTTTTTCCTTTCATTTTATGTCTGTTACTCATGGTTCTTGTGTTTCTGTATGTGTTATTTTCATTGGTATTATTCTGGTTGCGTAATATTATATATATATATATATATATATATATATATATATATATATATATATATATTATATATACACACAATATATATATGTATATACATATATCTATATGCTTTTGATACCGCATATAGTATATATCTGGTATATAGCTGGATCTGGGCAAGGAGGAACGAAAAAGTGAACTTCATAAGGATTAAATTCCTACAGATGATGTGTGCCCGTTAGCACCTGGTAAAACCGCGTACCGCAGTTCTGAAGCGCAGAATCGCCAGGTTCGATCCCGGCGTGGGAAAAAAAAAAAAAAATAGACAACAGCAGAAGGGCATCCAGGAGTCATGACTGGATGTGGCCCGGCCCCCGAGAGTGTAAGGAATTCAGGCCGAAACACTTGTCTAAAGGGGGTTACTTCTCTGAAGACCTTCTGTTGTCTAGCTCTCCCTAAGTTTTTTTCTACCATATAGAGTAGCGAGGACTAGCTGTAAGATAGGCTGAGCGAGACTTCATGTTCAGATTTCAGACTTCATACTTGAGTAATGAATGCTTTTTTGAAGTTTAAAGTTTAAAGTTTCCAGCATATTTGAATAGAGCGCATATGGAATTGTCAGAGTGCAATGAATTATTGAGCAAAGGCTGAAGTGGGAAGTCAAACAAAGAGGGGACCAGGAGAGGTCATGCTGATGTCCAGTAGGGAAAAAATATCACAATTATTGTGGTTTTATTTTGCTTTGTTCTTGTTTTACATTTTTTTTTACTTCAATCACTGCCATGTCAATACCATGAATTGCCTCTTGTCTGCGTGCTGCTGCATTTGAAATGTCATATAACATTTCGTTTTGTGTTTTTATCGAAAATGGGGGAAACAGTACAAGCCACAGAATGTCAGGGAAAGTAAATATGCTGCTGTTATCACGTGATAAGTCGTATTTAAATCAAACAATAGAGAACCAACTGTTGTTAATATCATTTGATCATTATCATCATCATTATTATATCATTATTATTATCATTATTATTATTATATCATTTTTATATATTATTATTATATTTTTATCATTATTATTATTGTTGTTGTTATTATTATTGTTATTATTATTATTATTGTTATCATTATTATTGTTGTTATTATGAGGAGAAGGAGGATGAGGATGAGAATGATGAGCATCATTACTGTCATCATCATGATGATTATTTTCATTACTCTTATCATTATCTTCATTACCATTACCATTATCATCATCATTCTTATCACTGCTGTCTAACTGTACAAAAAAACTAAAAAAATGTTATGTATCCACAAGTAAACGTAGCTCAAGACACATTTTGCATACAGTACTTTTTGTCACGATAAGAAACAAAAAAAAACAAAAAACAAAAAAAAACTCAAGGAAAACGCCTGGGATAGAACCGTTACTGGGATCTTCTTGACACATTACATGTCCCTGAATACCTCTCTACTAATCAGAATATCAGGCTGTACTGCAACAGACTGGCTTTTACAACAGTGACGTCATATCCTGTCAGACTTGTGGGAGAAAATGGCTTCTGTCTTTCTGTTTCATGGCTCCTAGTTTAATTTATTCTGGTTCATATTTCCCAGCTTTAATTTGTACTGGTTCATGGCTCCTAGCTTAAGTTTGTTCTGGTTCATGGCTCCTAGTTAAATTTGTTCTGGTTTATACCCCCCAGGTTTATTTTGTTCTGATTTATGGCTCCCCACTTTATTTTGTTCTGGTTCATGGCTCCTAGCTTTAGCTTCTTCCGGTTCATGGCCCCTAGCTTGAATTGTTCTTGTTCATAGCTCCTATCTTTAGTCTGTTGTGGTTCTTGGCTTTTAGTTTTAGTTTGTTTTGGTTCGTGTCCCCTGCCTTTAGTTTGTTTTGGTTCGTGGCCCCTGCCATTAGTTTGTTTTGGTTCGTGGCCCTGCCTTTAGTTTGTTTTGGTTCGTGGCCCCTGCCTTTAGTTTGTTTTGGTTCGTGGCCCTGCCTTTAGTTTGTTTTGGTTCGTGGCTCCTGCCTTTAGTTTGTTTTTGTTCGTGGCCCTGCTTTAGTTTGTTTTGGTTCGTGGCTCCTGCCTTTAGTTTGTTTTTGGTTCGTGGCTCCTGCCTTTAGTTGTTTTGGTCGTGGCCTGCCTTTAGTTTGTTTTGTTCGTGGCCCCTGCCTTTAGTTTGTTTTGGTTCGTGGCCCCTGCCTTTAGTTTGTTTTGGTTCGTGGCTCCTGCCTTTAGTTTGTTTTTGTTCGTGGCTCCTGCCTTTAGTTTGTTTTTGTTCGTGGCCCCTGCCTTTAGTTTGTTTTGGTTCGTGGCCCCTGCCTTTAGTTTGTTTTTGTTCGTGGCCCCTGCCTTTAGTTTGTTTTGGTTCGTGGCCCTGCCTTTAGTTGTTTTGGTTCGTGGCTCTGCTTTAGTTTGTTTTGGTTCGTGGCCCCTGCCTTTAGTTTGGTTTTGGTTCTGGCCCTGCTTTAGTTTGTTTGGTTCTGGCCCCTGCCTTTAGTTTGTTTTGGTTCGTGGCCCTGCCTTTAGTTTGTTTTGGTTCGTGGCTCCTGCCTTTAGTTTGTTTGGTTCTGGCTCCTGCCTTTAGTTTGTTTTGGTTCGTGGCCCTGCCATTAGTTTGTTTTGGTTCGTGGCCTGCCTTAGTTTGTTTTGGTTCGTGGCTCCTGCCTTTAGTTGTTTCTGGTTCTGGCTCCTGCATTTAGTTTGTTTTGGTTCGTGGCTCCTGCCATTAGTTGTTTTGTTCTGTCTGCTTAGTTTGTTTTCGTGGCTCTGCCTTTAGTTTGTTTGGTTCTGGCCTAGCTTTAGTTTGTTTGGTTCATGGTCTGCTTTAGTTTGTTTGGTTCATGGCTCTGCTTTAGTTTGTTTTGTTCATGGCTCTGCTTTAGTTTGTTCTGTTCATGGCTCCTGCCTTTATTTGTTTTCTTGGCTTTTTGTTCTGCATGCTCCTGCTTTAGGTTCTGTTCTGATCCTCTTTAGTTTGTTCTGTTCATGTTCCTGCTTTCGATTGTTCTGGTTAGTTCCTGCTTTCAGATTGTTCTGGTTCATGAGTTCAAGCTTAAGTTTATTCTGGTTCATGGCTCGAAACTTTAGTTTGTTCTCGTTCATATCTCCCCCCTTTACGTTTGCCTCCTACCTCCCTCCTTTACGTTTGCCTCCTACCTCCTCCCTCTTTTACGTTTGCCTCCTACCTCCGCCCTCCTTTACGTTTGCCTTCTACATACCTCCTTTACGTTCGCCTCCTACCTCCTTACTTTACGTTTGCCTCCTACCTCCGCCCTCCTTTACGTTTGAGTTCTACATACCTCCTTCACGTTTGCCTCCTACCTCCTTACTTTACGTTTGCCTCCTACCTCCGCCCTCCTTTACGTTTGCCTCCTACCTACCTCCTTTACGTTTGCTCCTACCTCCCTCTTTTACGTTTGCCTCCTACCTCCACCCTCCTTTACATTTGCCTCCTACCTCCCTCCTTTATGTTTGCCTCCTACCTACCTCCTTTACGTTTGCCTCCTACCTCCCTCTTATACGTTTGCCTCCTACCTCCTCCCTTTTTACTTGGCTCCTACCCCTCCTTTATGTTTGCCTCCTACCTCCTCTTTATATTGCCTCCTACCTCCGTCCTTATTTTGCCTCCTACCTCCTTCTATGTTTGCTTCCTCTCTCCTTTATGTTGCCTCTACCTCCCTCCTTTGTTGCCTCCTACCTCCCTCCTTTATGTTTGCCTCCTACCTACCTCTTTCGTTTGCCTCTACTCCCTCTAAGTTTGCCTCTACTCTCTTCTTTACGTTGGTCTCCTACCTCCCTCCTTTATGTTTGCCTCCTACCTCCCTCCTTTATATTTGCCTCCTACCTCCGTCCTTTATGTTTGCCTCCTACCTCCTTCCGTTATGTTTGCCTCCTACCTCCGTCCTTTATGTTTGCCTCCTACCTCCTCTCCTTTACGTTTGCCTCCTACCTACCTCCTTTACGTTTGCCTCCTACCTCCCTCTTTACGTTTGCCTCCTACCTCCTCCCTTCTTTACGTTGGTCCTCCTACCTCCCTCCTTTATGTTTGCCTCCTACCTCCCTCCTTTATATTTGTCCTCCTACCTCCGTCCTTTATGTTTGCCTCCTACCTCTTCCGTTATGTTTGCCTCCTACCTCCTCCTTTATGTTTTGCCTCCTACCTCCCTCCTTTATGTTTGCCTCCTACCTCCTCCTTTACGTTTGTCCTCCTACCTCCTCTTTAGTTTGCCTCCTACCTCCCTCTATACGTTTGCCTCCTACCTCCTCCTTTATACGTTTGGCTCCTACCTCCTAGCCCTCCTTTATGTTTGCCTCCTACCTCCTCCTTTATGTTTGCCTCCTACCTCCTCCTTTATGTTTGCCTCCTACCTCCTCCTTTATGTTTGCCTCCTACCTCCTCCTTTATGTTTGCCTCCTACCTCCCTCCTTTACGTTTGCCTCCTACCTCCCTCTTTTACGTTTGCCTCCTACCTCCTCCTTTACGTTTGCCTCCTACCTCCTACCTCTTTACGTTTCCTCTACCTCCTCCTTTACGTTTGTCTCCTATCTCCTTTACGTTTGCCTCCCTACCTCCTTTACGTTTGCTCCTACCTCCCTCCTTTACGTTTGCTCCTACCTCCTCTTACGTTTGCCTCCTACCTCCCTCTTTACGTTTGCCTCCTACCTCCTCCTTAGTTTGCCTCCTACCTCCTCCTTTCGTTTGCCTCCTACCTCCCTCCTTTACGTTTGCCTCCTACCTCCCTCCTTTACGTTTGCCTCCTACCTCCCTACCTTTTACGTTTGCCTTCCTACTCCCTCCTTTACGTTTGCCTCCTACCTCCCTCCTTTACGTTTGCTCCTACCTCCCTCCTTTACGTTTGTCTCCTACCTCCCTCCTTTACGTTTGCCTCCTACCTACCTCCTTTACGTTTGTCTCCTACCTCCTCCTTACGTTTGCCTCCTACCTACCTCCTTTACGTTTGCCTCCTACCTATCCCTCCTTTACGTTTTGCCTCCTACCTCCCTCCTTTACGTTTGCCTCCTACCTCCCTCCTTCTTGCACTTTGCCTCCTACCTCCCTCCTTTATGTTTGTTCCTCCTTACCTCCACTCCTTTTACGTTTGCCTCCTACCTCCCTCCTTTACGTTTGCCTCCTACCTCCCTCCTTTACGTTTGTTCTCCTACCTCCCTCCTTTACGTTTGCCTCCTACCTCCCTCCTTTACGTTTGCTCTACCTCCTTTAGTTTGCCTCCTACTCCTCCTTTACGTTTGCCTCCTACCCTCCTTTACGTTTGCCTCCTACCTCCTCCTTTACGTTTGCCTCCTACCTCCTTTAGTTTGCCTCCTACCTCCCTCCTTTACGTTTGCCTCCTACCTCCTCCTTTACGTTTGCCTCCTACCTCCCTCCTTTACGTTTGCCTCACCTCCCTCCTTTACGTTTGTCTCCTACCTCCCTCCTTTACGTTTGTCTCCTACCTCCCTCCTTTACGTTTGCCTCCTACCTCCCTCCTTTACGTTTGTCTCCTACCTCCTTTACGTTTGCCTCCTACCTCCCTCCTTTACGTTTGCCTCCTACCTCCTCCTTTACGTTTGCCTCCTACCTCCCTCCTTTACGTTTGCCTCCTACCTCCCTCCTTTACGTTTGTCTCCTACCTCCCTCCTTTACGTTTCCTCCATCCCTCCTTTACGTTTGCCTCCTCCTCTCCTTTACGTTTGCCTCCTACCTCCCTCCTTTACGTTTACCTCCTACCTCCCTCCTTTACGTTTGCCTCCTACCTCCCTCCTTTACGTTTGCCTCCTACCTCCCTCCTTTACGTTTGTCTCCTACCTCCCTCCTTTACGTTTGTCTCCGACCTCCCTCCTTTACGTTTGTCTCCTACCTCCCTCCTTTACGTTTGCTCCTACCTCCCTCCTTTACGTTTGCCTCCTACCTCCCTCCTTTACGTTTGTCTCCTACCTCCCTCCTTTACGTTTGTCTCCTACCTCCCTCCTTTACGTTTGTCTCCTACCTCCCTCCTTTACGTTTGCCTCCTACCTCCCTCCTTTACGTTTGCTCCTACCTCCCTCCTTTACGTTTGCCTCCTCCTCCTCCTTTAGTTTGCCTCCTACCTCCCTCCTTTACGTTTACCTCCTACCTCCCTCCTTTACGTTTGCCTCCTACCTCCCTCCTTTACGTTTGCTCCTACCTCCCTCCTTTACGTTTGTCTCCTACCTCCCTCCTTTACGTTTGTCTCCTACCTCCCTCCTTTACGTTTGTCTCCGACCTCCCTCCTTTACGTTTGTCTCCTACCTCCCTCCTTTACGTTTGTCTCCTACCTCCCTCCTTTACGTTTGTCTCCTATCTCCCTCCTTTACGTTTGTCTCCGACCTCCCTCCTTTACGTTTGTCTCCTACCTCCCTCATTTACGTTTGTCTCCTACCTCCCTCCTTTACGTTTGTCTCCGACCTCCCTCCTTTACGTTTGCCTCTTACCTCCCTCCTTTATGTTTGCTTCCTACCTCCCTCCTTTACGTTTGTCTCCTACCTCCCTCCTTTACGTTTGCCTCCTACCTCCCTCCTTTACGTTTGCTTCCTACCTCCCTCCTTTACGTTTGCCTCTTACCTCCCTCCTTTATGTTTGCCTTCTACCTCCCTCCTATACGTTTACCTCCTACCTACCTCCTTTATGTTTGCCTCCTACCTCCCTCCTTTACGTTTGCCACCCAACTTCAAGACAGTGACTCACCTGACAATATACAGCGCCTCCTGACTCGCACCACTGAGTGTTACTCGGACATTAAAAATTGGATGACATACAACAAACTTCAGCTAAATGATGACAAGACAGAAGCTATCCTCATTGGCACCCGTTAGAAACTTTCTCAGCTGCCTCCTCTTTCTCTCCCATTATGTAACACATCAGTCCCAATTTCTGAATCAGCTAAAAACCTGGGTGTCTGCATTGACTCTACCCTCTCCATGAACAACTTTGTTTCTCAAACTGCCAAATCTTGCTACTATCACCTCCATCGTATAAGCCTGATCAGGAAGTATCTCTCTGTGGAAACAACTGCAAAACTCGTTCTCTCCTTCATAATGTCTCGCATTGACTATTGCAATTCACTCCTGTCCGGTCTTCCTGCCTCCACCACTCACATCCTACAGCGCATTCAAAACAATGCTGCACGCCTTGTACTCAAAAAGAAAAAAGCTGACCACATATCTCCTCTCCTGGCACAACTTCACTGGCTCCCTGTATCAAAGCGCATACAGTACAAACTAGACACCATGTGCTACAAAAGCCTCAATAACGCAGCCCCCGATTACCTGTCAAGCCTACTTGAGATCTATGTTCCCTCACGTACCCTCCGCTCTGCCTCCGATCCTCTGATTTTTCGCTTTCCACGCACTAAGCTCAGTACCTATGGTCCACGAGCCTTCTCTATTTCTGGTCCGCTCTCCTGGAACAAACTTCCTCTCTCAGTCCGTCAGCAACCTACTTTTGTCTCCTTCAAGTCCGCTCTCAAAACTCACCTTTTCTCCTCTGCATAAAATCCTGACCTCACTCAATCCCCTCTGCAGCCTGTCTGCACTCGGAGGGGAGTCACATTGTAATATATAATTGTATATAATATGCTCTCTATAATTTTCCATTGCTTTTATTCTTTCTCCCCATTTATAGCCGTGTGCGTGTGTGTGTGTGTGTGTGTGTGCGTGAGTGCGTGTGTGTGTGCGTGCGTGCGTGTGTGTGTGTGCGTGCGTGTGTGTGTGTCTGTTTCAGCGCTTAGATTTGATTTTATCAAGATTTTGCGCTATATAAATATTGTAATTATTAATTATTATTATTATTACCTCCATACTTTATGTTTGCGTCCTACCTCACCCCTTTACGTTTGCCACCTACCTCTATCCTTTATGTTTGCCTCCTACCTCCTCTCTCCCTTCCATTTGTCCACATTCTCCACTTCTTTCTTAACACTCCCCTTCTCTCTCCCTCTCTTTCTGTCTCTTTGACTCTCTCTGTCTGTCTGTCTGTCTGTCTGTCTGTCTGTTATTGTCTCCATGTGTGTATCTTCTCTCTTTCTCTTCTGTCTTAAACAAAAGGAATCGGCGTTGATGTATGTAAGAAAATCAGCGGAAGTATTAGAATGATCAGAGTGTAGTGCAGGCATTTGTGTGTGTGTGCGTGCGTGCGTGCGTGCGTGCGGTGTGTGTGTGTGTGTGTGTGTGTGTGTGTGTGTGTGTGTGTGTGTTGTGTGTATATATGTATATATATATATGTGTGTGTGTTGTGTGTGTGTGTGAATGTGTGTGTGTTGAGGTCTTTGATTTAATGTCTATTCACTAAAGTGATTTTAGACAAAAAAAAAAAAAAAAAAAAAAAAAGGGGGGGGGGGGGGGGGGTGATAAGAGGAGTGAAGAGAATATTTGAAAATTGTCAATTTTGAACTTGAGAAAAGATGATCCAGAAAACAACTGTTTTGAAGAGGGGAGGGTAAAACTAACAAATAATGTTACCATAATTAACGAGTTAAACAAACAAACTAACAAACAAAATTGATAAATATCTGGAAGAAACGAAGAAAAAAATAAAACTAATAATTGACTAACCATAACAGTGAACAAGTGAAATAACATTTTAAAGGTAATTCGCTATATGACTTTTTGACAGGCTAACAAAAAATTCATACAGTAATGATGATGAGGCAAATATATCAGAAACTGTACTCATAGATAGTGTTGGAATATGTCGTTTTACCTTAACGCAAGAAAGAATATGACTGTGTGTTATCTTCTTTCCACACAGACATACTATGTTCTTGGTGTATTTTGTTTTGAATGCATCAAGTTTCCATCTATACATAAGGGATTGTATAATTCTGCTGGCATGAAGCTGCTTAAGTATTTTGCTAACTTCAAAGTTCATGTGTCATTTATCATACTTTTTCTGTTCTAATTGGAACTGCTTCCAGACGTAGTTGTCTACTAAAGTGTAATTCTCGTGCAACGAGAGAGAAAGCTGGATATTGTTTGAATCTGGTGAGTTATTAGCTCCCCGTTTGGCAGCCCTGTCAACTTTAACATTATAACGAAAAGAACTATGAGAAGGTATCCAGCAGAAAGTAATATCAGTGCCTCTTAAAGATAAATTATGAATCAAGTGACTAATTTCCAGAATCATTTCTGATCTTGTTTGTAATTTTGATAATTCAAGAGCCTGAAGTACTGATTTTGAATCAACGCAAAAAAGTGTTTGAAAAATTGTCCTAGGAAGACTTATCATAAAGTTTAAAGCCATTAATATTGCAAAAAGTTCAGCTGTAAAGACAGATTTATCAAGTCCGATGTAGAAAGATTTTTCAATTTTGAGAGCAGGTATTAAAAACGCTGAGCCTGCTTTTCTTTCAATTACTGATCCATCAGTGTAAATTTTCAAATGATCGGAATATAAGTCGTCTATATGACATTTAACCTGACTTGCCAGTAAGTTTACATTGTCTCCTTTTTTTAAGTTAGTGTGATGTACGTCAAATTGTGCTCTTTGGAGTTCCCAACTGGGTACTGGCGAAAAGGAAGGTCTTATAGATACAGGATCTACGTGTAGATCAATTCCTGAACCTTTCATGACGTCAGATGTGTATGTTGCAAGAGTGACCTGTGAAGATATTGATTTAGCTCTTTTTGGAAAGTCGGTATCTGATCTCAGTTTAATTTCTGTTTCAGAGATGTTTTCTACAGTGGTGTGTCCTAACAAAAATTTAGTAGAAGCGACTTTCCTTTGCTCATCAAGTGGCAACAGTTTGATTTCATTATATGTGCGAAGACAGGAAGCATGCATTGGAAGACCCAGTGCAAGTTTGAAACCTTTACAATCTATGCTCTGCAGTTTTTTCAGTAAGTGTTTCGGTGCACTGAAGAAGATTTCTTGGGCATAGGTTAATTTAGATCTAACAAGCGATTTACAAAGATGAACAAGTGTTGATGAATCTTGACCCCATGCCTGTTTGCGAACTATTTTTAAGAAATTTAAACTTTTTTGAGCTTTGGTTAATAAGTATTCAATATGCTGATTCCAAGATAATTTTGCCGTAAGAAAAACTCCTAAGAATTTAATTGACTCATTAGACTGAAGAAGAGTATCTCCCAGTTTGAAAGTGGGAATATTTACTGGGTTAGCTCCATTATTAAATAAAACTATTTTCGATTTTTCCAGGGATAGATGTAACCCATTTTCTACCATGTATCGTGCTATTTTATCAAGTTCTAATTGGTAGCATTTGCGTGTGTAATTAATACAGCGCAAAGGAGTTTTCCTTTTCATATTTACCTGCATCCACATGCATAAATCGTCAGCATATTGAGCTAAAACTACATGCTTAGATACTTTACTGGGTAAGTCATGCATTAATATCATGAAAAGAAGGGGAGCTATAACGGATCCCTGAGGGATACCCATTTCGTGGAATATACATTTTCAATCCTCGTTTGAAATACTCTGTTTTCTAAGAAACTCTTAACATAGTCAAAAATGTGACCTGTCAGCCCAATACTTTTAAATTTAAATAACAATCTGGAGTGCCACACTTGATCGTATGCTTTCGTTATATCAAAAAATGTAGCTAAAACACATTGACGTCTTGCAAATTGTTGTTTTATGTTAGTAGTTAGCTTTGTTAGGATTTCTACTGGTGACCTGTCTTTTCGAAATCCTGCCTGATTTACTGGTATTATTTTATTCTTATGTGTGTGTGTGTGTGTTGTTGTGTGTGAGTGTGTGTGTGTGTGTGTGTGTGTGTGTGTGTGTGTGTTGTGTGTGTGTGTGTGTGTGTGTAGTGTGTGTGTGTGGTGTGTGTGTGTGGTGTGTGTGTGTGTGTGTGTGTGTGTGTGTGTGCATGCGCGCCCGTGTGTGTTGTGTTTTAAGACAAACAAGTTCAAAAATAAGAAAAACCTATGCGTGCTGAGAGTAGATTGGATGAACTCCACTTCAAAGTAGTTCATTTCGTTTGTTTGTTTATTTGTTTGTTTTTCTATTTCACAAACTCGTGCTGGTATGGTTAGTTGGTGGAGCGGTCTGATAACATTCTTTTCTCTGACAAGTCGGCTGGCTGGCCTAGTCAGAAGAATCTTTTTCCTTTTCTTCAGGTGAGTATGGTAAATAGCAGAAATTGGAAAATATTCTGTAAAATATTTTGTTACAAGATTAGGACATTTAATGTTGTTTTCATGTGTCCAAATCTTCAATTCATAAATCAGTATATTAAATCTTCTTTCATTTCAGCTGTTTTGATGAAACAAGGTTGACGAAATGAAAATGACTTGAATGAAATAATCTAAAATGTGTGAATGTTTTGGAGTTGTAATCAAGAAATATGGAATGCATCTTTGGAACTCGGTACATGTTGTTTCAAGTAGAAGTTTTTTTGGATGGCTGTTTACATAAACATTTTCTCAGAAAGATTGCGATGTAGACAGGTATTTTTGCTTCTTACGTATTACTATTGAGACATATGTGTATGTGCTGCCTAGGCAGCATTTTGATAATGATAAAATGGGAATGTTAACATCAAACAGGTACATTTTTTAGATGTTAGCATCAGAGGGGTACATTTTTGCAGATGTTAACATTGGAAGTTATATTTTAAGGTTTTAACATCAGACAGGTACATTTTCTAGATGTTAATATTAGCTCATCATTATGTGCCCTGCCAAATGCCATTGGCTATCATGGCCCTCCATACGAATCTATCTTTAGTTGCTGCAAGTACATCTCCCACCCTGTCTGTCTTCATTCACTCTGCAAGTCCATTTAATATTTTCTCCTTGGGTCTACCTGTTTTTTTTTTCCTCCAGTTTTACTGATGTGACTAGATGTTCTAATTTCTCTTGCCTCACAAAGTCATATAAGTGTTGTTTGTCTTTTCTTACTCTTCTTGATTAATTGTTCTTTTTTGTGTGTTCGTCTCTTTCAAGACTGTCTCCTGTATTTTCTTTGCTGTCCATGGAACTCTTAGTATTTTTCTTAGAAACCACATTTCAGTAGGATCAATCTTGTTCTGGCTTTGCGTGTTGACTGTCCACGCTTCAGATCTGTACAACAGTATCGGTTCCATATGACACTGAAGAACTCTCTTCCCGGTGTTAATTGATAGGCATTTGCTGGTAAGATCGCTTTTTATTTTCTTGAATGCTGTTTCAGCTTGGCCGATTCTGATGGCTATTTCTAACGTGCATTTGCCGTATGGTAGGATGACTCTTCCCAGATATTTAAAATTATCAACTTCTTTCAATGTTGTGCCATATACTGTTATTTTGCATGAGGAGATTTCTCGTGTTTTACAGATTACGATGACTTCAGTCGTCTTACTATTTAGCTCCAACCCTTTATTTCTGTTTTCTGTTTTTATTATGTTTGCAGGAGTTTTTTCATCGTTTTCATTTTCTGCAATTAGCACCGTGTCATCTGCGTAACGAAAATTGTTTAACATTTTTTCTCCAATCTTTATCCCAGGGCATTTTTCTTGGTTTCTCATGGTGGTTTTTCTGTAAAGCAAAAACAAATCTTGTGACAGAACACATCCTTGCCTAATCCCTCTTTGATAATTTGGAAAGAGCTTATATCATTTTCTACTCTCATTGCCGCTGTTTGTTCCCAATACATATTCCTTATTATTCTTAGATCTTTTCCATCAACACTGAGCCTTTCTATTCGGCTTATCAGTTGTTCATATATTACTCCATCAAAAGCCTTGATATAATCAACGAAACAAACATAAATCCTTATTCCACTCAGTTGATCTTTCTATGAGAGTTCTTAGTTTGTACATGACATCAATAGTTCGTTTACATTCAACAAATCCATATTGTTTTCTTTTTCTTTTTTGATTCTGTTCGTTGTTCTCATGATGGTCATTCTTAATAGAATCTCTGCCACGTGACTAACCAAGCTGATTGACTGCACTATGAAGTTCGAATTCAGTAGCCCCTGCTTTCTTTGGAAGTACAATGAAAACTGATTTGTGTGTATTTTCGAGAAGTTAATATTAGATTCAATTTACTGTTCTTAACAGTAGATAAGTTCATTTTCCTGATACTAACATTAGACAGTTAGATTGTATGATGTTGAAATAAAAGAGATTTTTGCTTTAGATTATGGTATTTTGACTAACATAAACAGAAAGTACATGGACTCTTTACGTAATGACATTTTGCTCATGTCAACAACTAGGCATAAGTGGTTGCTATACAGTCGTAACGTAGAAGTAAGCCGTTTTGTCTAGCTGCTTTTGTCTGTGTATATCCTCTGAGAAAGTGAACTGTTTTGATGTGATCTACCGATGAGGTCTAGCGACGTCTTTATTCAATACAACATGTGAAACGAATACATGTCCAAATGACAATATTTTCCATACTGAAAGTTAAAATGTCTCTGAATGTTTCTGTGTGTGTCTCCTTCTGTATGTTTCTGTCTATTTCTGTATCTCAGTCTCTCTACCTAACTTTCGTTTAGATGTGCTGCAATGGAAACCAAAATGTTTTTATATGATCAGATGTATCTCTCACTCTTTATTTTGTCTGTTTCTCCAACCCAGTCACAAGATGTTCTCTCTCTCTCTCTCCCTCTCTCTCTCTCTCTCTCTCTCTGTCTTTTTCTTTTTTTCCTGTCTTTCTCTTGTCTCTTTTTGTCTCTCTATCTGTTTCTCTCTATCTTCTTCTTTCTATATAGTCTGTTTCTCCCTCTCTCTCTCCCTCTCTCTCCCTCCCTCCACCCTCTCTCTCTTTGTCTATCTGTGTCGATCTTTTATCTCCTTATCTCTGTCTGCTATCTCCTCTCTGTGTCTCTCGTTCTCTCTGTCGCTGTCTCTCTTTGTCTCTGTCTCTCTCTGTGCGTTTCTTCTGTCTCTTTTTGTCTTTCTCTGCTTCTTTCTTTCTTTCTTTGCTTCCTTCTTTGTCTCCCTAACTGTCTAATCTCTCTCTAAGCTGCCTGTGGTTAGCAATAAAAAGGGCTTGTCATTGATTTTTTTTTCAGAAGAAGGGATTGATATCAGAGCAATTTACAGAGAAGCTAAAGGAGAATTTACAAGGAGAAACAGATAACATCGTCATTCAGTCCAACAAAGACGAGTGCCATAATATGATAAGCGATCTTCTATCGATTCAATCTGTCGGCACAAAAATCATCCAGGACTTTAATATGAAACAAAAAATTGCAATATCTATTTATTTATTTAGTTAGTTATCCATTTATTTATTTATTTACTTGTTATTTACTTGCTTATTTTCATTTATTTATTTTTCATTTACTTATTCATTAATTTTTCTTCCTTCCTTCCTTCCTTCCTTCCTTCCTTCATTTCTTCCTTCATTTCTTCCTTCGTTCCTTCCTTCCTTCCTTCTTTCATTCCGTCTTTCCTTCCTTCCTTCCTTCTTTCCTTCCTCTTTCCTTCCTTCGTTCCATCGTTCCTTCATTACTTCCTTCGTTCCTTCCTTCCTTCCTTCATTCATTCTTTCATTGCTTTTGTCACAGTGGATTTATCATGTGAAACTCGGGCTGCGCTCCCCTTTGATAGCGCGTTGCCACAGTACAGCGCCACCCAACGTTTTTGTACTAAGACTTCACAAAGGCGAGAAGGCTAATTGGCGAACATCTGAAATATTCTACCACTCTTCTCCAATATTTTGCGCTGGAGATTGTGATCAACTGATCCGACACAGACGAAGAGAACAACTGAAGTTCATTGTTACATTCTTTTTAAAGATGTTTTCTGTATCATGGAAACTCCTCTTAGAACTGTTGGGCAAAATGGTGAAAAGAAAACTCTTCTGGAAGCCAAAAAAAAACAAAAAAACAAAAACAAAAAAACCACACAAAAATGGGAAATATACCTCGAGAAGCATATCTTCTATTTATCATGTTTTGTGATTCCTGTCACGAAGAAAGGAATCAAGAGAAATCCCGAAAAGCTTGGTCGTTCAGTGGCTCCACAGCCATTCTGTCTTTAGAAAGTTTGTAAACAAGGTAACTGATGATTGGGTCCCAGTGAGTCATGCAGCATATGGACAACCCCCCCCCCCCCACTCACCCCTTTGGGCTTGGTGAAATGGCAATCATGTGGCATTGGGAACCTCGCAGGTGATTGTCTGGAGAGTGGTGAGGCATTGGTGCTCTGGGTCCCTTCCAGTTCCCTCGGGTGTTTTTATTTTATTCACTTGCATAAATTGTTGCATTTAGGCCATGTAGTGATTATGTGCCAACGTATGTCTCTCTAATGTACATGCATAGTGAAATTATAGATGATAATGATGATGATGATGATAATGACAGTGATACTACTACTACTATTACTACTACTAATACTACTAGTGGTAGTAGTGATGATGATGCTACTATTAGTACTACTACTAGTAGTAGTAGTAGTAATAATGATGATGCTACTATTACTACTACTACTACTACTACTACAATATGGTCGACTATCGTGGTCGTTAAAGTCCAACCTAGCACTTTATTTGTGTGCCCTCATGTGGGATCTCTGGCCAAAGTCTGATGCACACAGGCGGCCGCATACTGGACACTCAATGGAATGGTCTGCAGAGTTGGTTCTGGCCTTTATTGCTGCACGCTTTTCCAATTGGCCATTTTGTCTTTCATTTTCGTAAGCTTCTGTTCCCTTGTGAATAGCTTGCCTCCATTCAGGCCTGTTCGTGGCCATGATTTCCCATTGTTCTTCGTCAATGACTACTACTACTGATGATAATGAAAATAATAACGATAATGTTTTCATGTACATTGCACAGACAGCCCATGTCAAAAGTCGTTGCACTTTACAGAAATAGAATAAACGATGTGTGTACACACACACACACACACACACACACACACACACACACACACACACACACACACACACACACACACACACACATACAGAGAGACAGATAGAGACGGAGAGAGACGGAGAGAGAGAGACAGAGAGAGAGAAAGAGAGAGAGAGAGACAGAGAGAGAGAAAGAGAGAGAGAGACAGAGAGACAGATAGACAGAGACACAGCAGAGAGACAGAGAGACAGACAGACAGAGAGAGACAGAGAGAAAGAAAGAAATAGAGAGAGAAAGAGGAAGAGAGAAAGAGAGAGAGAGAGAGAGAGAGAGACAGACAGACAGACAGATAGACAGACAGACACAGACACAGGATGCTGAGCTAGTCGTGCGACCCTTTGACCCAAGTTATCACTCTGTATGTGTCTCTCTCTGTAACATACACATACACAGGCACACAGACACACACAGACACACACACACACACATACACACACACAAATAACACACACACACACGCACACAAACACGCACACAGACAGACAGACAGACACACACACACACACACACACACACAGCGACACCGACAGACACACACAGAGACAGACACACACACACAACAACAGACAGACACACACACACACACACACACACACACACACACACACACACACAACACACACACACACTCTCTCCCTCTAATGTACATGTATAGTGAAATTATTGATGATGATGATGGTGATGATGATGATGATGATGATGACAGTGATACTACTACTACTACTACTTTTTTGATCTTAAAATGGCATACAACCGAGTCTGGCATGCGAGACTTTTGTTGAAATTAAAACATATTGGTCTCAAAGGTAATCTGTATTATTTCATTAAAGCATTTCTAAGTGACCGAAGTATAATTGCTAAAATAGGTTATACATACTCTGAAAAACGATCTGTTAACATGGGAATTCCGCAGGGCTCCGTAATATCTCCTGTATTATTTGATATTTTGATCCATGACCTGCCACGCAAGTCTCAAACAATATAAACATAGCTCAGTACGCCGATGATACAGCGATCTGGATGAATGTTACATTGAAAAGGAAAACTTCTTTAAGAGAAATCAATTACATTAAAAAGGTTTATCAACGTGAAATTGTTCATACTACAAGTTACTTGATAGTTAACGGTCGGGAAATATCCAATGAAAAGACAAACATGATGCTTGTTAATAATGGACTCGGTCCTAAAAAATTACTGTTGTTTAAAATTGATAAAGAGGAACTGAAATATACAAATCAGGTGAAATTTCTAGGAGTACACTTGACTTCTAGCTTACAATGGAAAGAACACATTGATGCCTTGTTATGTAAAGCTATGAAAAGCTATAATTTAATACAAGTAATTAATAAACAATCATGGGGGCAAGACACTAAAACGTCGTTACATCTTGTAACAGCTTTAGTCAGATTGAAGTTGGCTTATGGCCAAGAGGTATATTTTTCAGCTCCAAAATGCTATTTGAAAAAGCTTCAAAGCTTACATAGTAAAGCTGTTAAATGGCTCTTGTGTACCGGTGTACACAAAAACACAAGAAGTATATAAAACAGTCAGCATCCTTCCTTTGGAAGAATGGAGAAAGTTATCAGCTGCTAAGTGTATAGTTAGAGCAAATGCAGTAGCTAATTATACCGATGCGGAACTTAAAATTCGGTCTGACATCCATTTCTCCAAGAGAGCACGAACAATAAAGGCTCAAGAGATAATATCCACTTACCCAAATGAGCTATTCGAAATTTCCAGCGTAGTACCTACAAAGGTTATACATAAATTGATATGTTGTCCTCTATCCCCCTGGGAAATGTCCACTGCTAGTTTTGATAACAACTACACTGATAATGACTTGAGGAAAGGTATTAATCCACACTTGTTAGCAATTGACGTTCCGTCACATCTACATAAAAAATGTTTTCATCACTTGAAAATATTTACTGATGGCTCTGTTCTAGTGATGGTACAGCCGGCGCTGGCTTTGTAATTTCAAAATTAAAAGTAGAAAAGGCTTACTGTTTAGGACAGGGACATTCAATCTTCACTTCTGAATTAGTTGCCATCCTAATGGCACTGAAACATATCGTGGATCTACCTATACCTTTATTTAGTATATTATTATGTGTAGATTCGAAGTCCGCATTACAGTCCCTAAAAAGCTGCGAATACAAAGAAAATAGTGCGTTAACATTTGAGATTAGATATTTAATTCATTGTTTAATAACAAACAATACACAAGTTACTTTTTGTTGGATCCCATCCCACTATGGTATCAAATATAATGACTGGGTTGACAGAATAGCTAAATGTGCAGCAATGAATAGAGCTGGCAGTACTAAACTTGATTTACAACTCGCTGCCCATAAAATGAATGCTATATTAGACAACAAAGTAAAAGCGCAATGTAAAATTCGCCCATTCATCGTAAACTACCAGGGTTTTACAAGACAGGAAATAACTTAAGCTTACAGATTGTGTCTCAACTCCATTCGAACTAAATTCAGTGAAAACATCAAATGTATATGTAATGATTTTATAACAGTTAATCATCTTTTGTGTTGTCATCAAATGCTACCTTATTTCCCTGCATCAGTTACAAATTTAAAACAGAAACATACTGATTTCACTCAGTATTTATACATTGCTAGGCATTTACTGCACAGTCTCGTAGGTACTTTCCTTTGACTAAGCCCGATTGTTTTATACCTGTAACTCCCACCTACCCCTGTTTATTTGCTTGTAAGGTTTTTCCTTATTCCTTGACTGGCACAACGCTTTTACCTCGCCCTCACGCCCGATTTATATATATATAATATATATATATATATATAATATATATATATATATATAATATATATATATGTATGTATATTTGCACACACACACAAACGCTTACACACACACACACACACACACACACAACCACACAACACACACACACACACCACACACACCACACACACACAACACACACACACACACACACACACACACACAACACACACACACACTCACACAACACCCACACACACACACACACTACACACACACCACACACACACACCACACACACACACACACACCCCCACACTACACACTAATGCACCTGCGTTTACACATTCTAATGCTTTTCTTTCTCGTTAAATCGTATATATACCTTATATGTACAATGCCATATACTATCTGGTTCATTCACCCCTAGTCCTTCTCTATATTCTTTCTTTCTTTCTCTTATCTATAATATTTATTTACTTATCTCGTTTATTTGTCCATATCATTTTGTTTTCTTTTCTTTTATCTATTCATTTATTTATCTATTCCATTTATTTATTTTTCGTATAAAAGCAATTCCTAATAGACGTTAAAAGCACACAATACACGACATGAACACACACACACACACACATACACACACACACACGCACACACACACACACACACACACACACACACACACACACACACACACACACACACACACACACACACACACACACACACACACAAACATAAAATAAACAAATTTCATGTTAAAGCCTCGATTTTATTCTCAGTTCTACCGGAAAATCGAACTGAATGTCTAGTCCTTAGGAAGGGGACGAAAAAACAGAGGGAAAGTAAAACAAACAAACAAACAAACAAAAACAGACAAACAAACAAACAAACAAACAAACAAACAAACAAACAAACAAACAAACAAACAAACAAAAGCCGAGTCGGACCCATGTGCTTTCTGGCCTGCACATACTAAAGATCCCACGGCAGTTGAAAATCGTAAAGAGCAGGGCATTTGCTCGGCTGCCCTTACATAAAAACATTGGAGAGATAAGTTTATTTCCCAGGCCCTTTCCCTTGAAGCCTAGTTAGCCTTCTTGCCTTTCTGAAGTCTTGGGAAAAAAAGCTGGAACAGTGTGTGTGTATGTGTGTGTGTGTGTGTGTGTGTGTGTGGTGACAGACAGACAGACAGAAAGAGACAGACATAGAGAGAGAGAGACAGACAGAGAGAGAGAGAGAAAGAGAGACGGAGAAGAGACAGAGACAGAGACAGAGAGAACAGAGAGACAGACAGACAGACAGAGAATATGACAATTGGGGTAAGGGTCATTCGCTGAACAGGTTTGAGTGTACCCTAGCTCAGCATCTTGCGTGTGTTTGTGAGTGTGTGAGACAGAGGAGGGATGACAGC
>JAPXFY010000015.1:73883885-73898885 GCA_030674185.1 Monoplex corrugatus
TCCAAAACAAGTGCGACTGCCCGCGCCCAAGCAAACAGGAACAGAAGAACAAGAAAACCAATGTAAGGCGCGTATTCAACAAAACAAGACAAGACAAGCGCAAATTTTCGCCAACCGGCCTTTGTCAAGCGCGAACGCACGGTCACAAAGAGACCACAAACACCAACCAACGGATACTAAAAAGAGGACTAAAAACTTCCCTGCCGCCTCGTCCAGTGGATAAAAAGGGACCTGTCACAACAGGGATAGTCTTTATTGTTTTCAACAGCAAAACTATTTTTGTGTGAGCTGTTTCCGCATACAATCAGAAACAAACATGAATGATTATCGCCTCCTATTTGTTTAATAGCAGACACGTGTCTCAGATGTTAAATACTCACATTGATAGCCATTAACATGAAGCAGATCTTGAAGACTTGTTTGTTGTTGGAAAATGCCACGAAAGATTGCTGCCAATCTTAACTCCTACTGTTGGTGTTTACTACTCTTTGCAATGTGCTTTGATCAGAGATATTGAGATGTTAAAATCTGCAAACGCATGAAAAGCGAGGACACGCTGAATAAAGTGTTTGTGACAAACAGACAACAATTTATTGTCAACATTAAATGATAAAAGTTTTCGATTGAAGTAAATGCTCTCTGTTGATCATTTTAGAAAATGACATCAGCATGCTAGCTAAACGTGAGTGTATAATCAATAATTTTACCCAGGTATGTATACTGCTCGGTGAATTCAGCAACGATTCCATTGATCAGTATGGGCTGGAGCTGGGAACTCTTCATGTACTCGACAGATGGCAAAATTTATCTTCAATTCACAATCAGAGGTACGTTAAGACCTGCCCATCTGTCTGTTTCTGTCTCTGTCTGTCATTCAGCCTATCTGCCAATATGTCTGTACATCTGTCAGTCTGTTAGTCTGTTTGTCTATCTGTATCTCTGTCTCTGTTTGCCTTGTCTCTCTGTCCGTCTGTCTGTCTCTCTGTTTCACTGCCTCTCTATCTCTCTTTCTATTTGTCTGTCTGTTTCTCTCTCTCTGTCTCACACACACACTCACATACACACTGTCTCTCATTTTTGTATGGGCCCGTGGCCTCCATTATGAAGTATATAGCTGCATGCAACTGAGGTTCGTTAAAAACAAGCACACACACACACACACGCACACACACACACACACACACACACACACACACACACACACACACACACACACACACACACACACACACACACACACACACACCAGTCATGTATTGGTATCATTATTTCTGTCTTTATCTCTTTTAACGAATATGAATACACACACACACACACACACACACACACACACACACACACACACCACACACACACACACACACACACACACACACACACACACACACACACACACACACACACACACACACACACACACACACACCACACACACACACACACACACACACACACACACACACACACACCACACACAACACACACACACACACACACACACACACACACACACACACCACACACACACACACACACACACAACACACACACACACACACACACCACACACACCACACACACACACACACACACACACACAACACACACACACACAACACACACCAACACACACACACACACACACGCACGCACACACACACACACACACACACCAGTCATGTATTGGTATCATTATTTCTGTCTTTATCTCTTTAACGAATATGAATACACACACCACACACACACCACACACACACACCACACACACACACACACACACACACACACACACACACACACACACACACACACACAACACACACACACACACACACACACACACACACACACACACATACACACACACACACCAGTCATGTATCGGTATCATTATTTCTGTCTTTATCTCTTTTAACGAATATGAATACACACAAACACACACACACACACCTACACACACACACACACACGCGCGCGCGCGCGCGCACACACACACACAAACACACACACAAAGTGTGGCTGAACAAGGAAACACGTTTTTTTGTGTGTCAGCAGGAAATGGGGGAAGAATTCTAAGAGACATTCCACACAGGTTGCTTCCCTTTCTCTGGCTTCACTGGATCAAACCTTTTTTTTCTTTACTCCACCCACCTCAGTCGTCTGGAAACGATGCTGGGAATGGGAGAGGAATGGGGGTGGGGGGGGGGGGGGGAGGGGGGATAGAAGGAGAAGGATGCTGAAAATGAAGGCGGTAATAGAAGGGTCAGAGCGTGGTCATGGTGATGTCCGCTGTTCACCTCCTTCCCACACATCGCTTTCATTTTCTTCTTCCCCAGCACTGACCGAGTTGTGTAGCTGGGTGATCTGTTTTCTGTTTGAAAAGATGATATTGTCCATGTGTGTGGTTGAAAAGGTGGTATTGTCCATGTGTGTGGTTGAACAATGATATTGTCCATGTGTGTGGTTGAACAATGATATTGTCCATGTGTGTGGTTGAAAAGATGATATTGTCCATGTGTGTGGTTGAACAATGATATTGTCCATGTGTGTGGTTGAAAAGATGGTATTGTCCATGTGTGTGGTTGAACAATGATATTGTCCATGTGTGTGGTTGAAAAGATGATATTGTCTATGTGTGTGGTTGAAAAGATGATATTGTCCATGTGCGTGGTTGAAAAGATGATATTGTCATGTGTGTGTGGTTGAAAAGATGATATTGTCCATGTGTGTGGTTGAAAAGATGATACTGCCCATGTGTGTGGTCGAAAAGATGATATTGTCCATGTGTGTGGTTGAAAAGATGGTATTGTCCATGTGTGTGGTCGAAAAGATGATATTGTTCATGTGTGTGGTCGAAAAGATGATATTGTCCATGTGTGTGGTTGAAAAGATGATACTGCCCATGTGTGTGGTCGAAAAGATGATACTGTCCATGTGTGTGGTTGAAAAGATGATATTGTCCATGTGTGTGGTCGAAAAGATGATATTGTCCATGTGTGGGATTACTAAATGACACTAGCTTTGTGTCCGACTCAAAAGATGGCTCTGGTCTTGTGTGTGGTTGAAAATATGGCACTGGTCTTGTGTGTGGTTGAAAAGATGGCACTGGTCTTGTGTGTTGTTGTAAAGATGGCACTGGTCTTGTGTGTGGTTGTAAAGATGGCACTGGTCTTGTGTGTGGTTGTAAAGATGGCACTGGTCTTGTGTGTGGTTGTAAAGATGGCACTGGTCTTGTGTGTAGTTGTAAAGATGGCACTGGTCTTGTGTGATTGTAAAGATGGCACTGATCTTGTGTGTGGTTGTAAAGATGGCACTGGTCTTGTGTGTGATTGTAAAGATGGCACTAGTTTTGTGTGTGGTTGTAAAGACGGCACTAGTCTTGTGTGTGGTTGTAAATATGGTACTGGTTTTGTGTGTGATTGTAAAGATGGCACTAGTTTTGTCTGTGATTGTAAAGATGGCACTAGTTTTGTGTGTGATTGTAAAGGTGACACTGGTTTTGTTTGTGGTTGAAAAGATGGCAATGGTCTTGAAATGTGGTTGTAAAGGTGACACTGATCTTGTGTCTCGTTGAAAATATGGCACTGGTCCTCTGCCTGGTTAAACTTAATACTCTTCTTGTCGTCTAATTAAAAAAAGATTGTGTTTTCACTATTTACATATAAAATGTGGCATTCCCCATTTTCCATTATTAAGATGACGTTCTCACCTCTTTGACGTTACCCATTTTTAAGCTCTGACACAAGATTTTATCTTTGTAAGAGAGAATGGAAATATTTCTTGCATTCTTCGGCTCTAAAGACAGGTCCTTTTATATATGGCATTTAAAAAAAAACTGATTTCCGATAGAAACACAGCATTCTCCCCCAATCCCTCAATATCCCTTTTTTTTTTTTAATCTCATCTGCTTCCTTTTCCGCCAACCCTCAGTCTTCAGGTGACGTGGATCCCACGCCGTTCACTCCCACTCCATAACACATCACTGGCCCTAAGTTCATTCAGTCGAAGTCCAGGTGTCAGGGAGCCCATAGGAGTCGGAGTTTTAGTTTCAGTTCCATTTTCTCAAGATGACGTTTCCGCGCTCAGAACGAATTCCATATACACTAACGTCACTGGTGTATGGTGACTATGGCACAAGCCTTAGGCCTGCACATAAATCCATGAGCTGGCCAGGTTCTGAAAGCATATCTAGCCCATGTTTTACATACCATACATTTTTTAAACTAGTATTGTATCAGTCTATCATTCGAACAACCTTGGTTATATGTAAATGACACGTGTATCTGTGCATCTTATCTTCAAAAAAGGAACATGCACACACACACACACACACACCACACACACACACACACACACACACACACACACACACACCACACACACACACATACACACACACACACACAATATATATATATATATGTATATATTATATGTATATATATGTAATAAATAAATAATTAAAGGTCAAAGGTCGCAATCACAACACAACTAATACTCAGTATAAGCAAGCAAAAAGAGCCAGAGACGTCAAACCACCGTGGGATCACCACCAAAGAAGACCTGCACGATTGCTGGATCATTTCAATAGAGTTCAACAATTTTTGTTGTGATTCACCTTACTAGGGACACTGCCTACCAAGTTCCTGATTAACGACAATAATCAGTCAGTCTCAGAGACAAACCTAGTGGGAGACAATCCTTTCCACTTCCGGTGAGGAGACCACCAAAATGGTTCTCCAGTGATGGCCTCTGTGAACCAATGACAACAAACAGCTCAACCTGAAATTAGTCCATGTATGAAACACTCACAGAGAAAACCGAAAATAAGATCACTTCAAGATCTGGGCGTGAAAAGTTTCAGAATGTGAGACAATTTTCGCGATGGTGTGATGAACGTTCATTTCATGACGATTGAAATGATGATCATGATGCCTGTGACAAATGCGCCGTTATCATTTTCACACTGTTGTGTAAGAAGGTGTTTTGGTTCATTCTGTTTCTGTGAATTGGGGCACCCAAACGATATGGCGCAGGGAAGATGGTGCGTGCTAGGTGACAAGAATAACAGGGAACTGAGGAAAGAAGCGTGTTGGGATTTGTTTCCTCTGCACAACGTTAACTTGCCCATGTTTAACTCAGCCCTGCTAGTCATCGTCATCATCATCATCAGGTGCCCTGCCGCTTGGCGTTGGCGACCATGGACTTCCATCCGTCTCTATCTCTCGTTGCCCCCAGCATCTCCTCCACCCTCCTCATTCCCAGCCACTCTGCGAGTCCGTCCAGCATTCCCTCCCTGGGTCTACCTGGTGCTCTCGTTCCCTCCAGCTTTCCCGTTGTGACCAGGTGCTCCAAATCCCCCTTCCTCATAAAATGGCCTATAAATGTTGCTTGTCTTTTCCTAATCTTCCTTATGAGTGATCTACTAGTGTCTGCCTCCATCAAGACTGTCTCGTTTGTTTTCTTTGCTGTCCATGGAACTCTCAACATTCTTCTGAGAAACCACATCTCGGCTGCCTCAATCTTGCTCTGGTTTGCTTGCTGACTGTCCACGCCTCGCATCCGTACAACAGTATTGGTTCTATATAACATTCAAGGGCTCTCTTTCTGATGTTAATTGATAGGCATTTGTTGGTAAGAATGCTTGTCTTCTTCTTGAATGCTGTTTTGGCTTGGCCGATTCTGCCAGCTATTTCCGATGTGCATCTGCCGTCTGATGAAATGACCGTTCCCAGGTATTTGAACTTGTTAACCTGTGTCAAGGTTATGCCATTTGCTGTTATTTTGCATGAGGGGATTTCATGTTTTTTACTGATCACCATGACTTCAGTCTTCCTGCTGTTTAGTTCCAACCCAGCAGGTCTGCCTGTCTGTCTTCTGAATTGTGGAATGATCACCATCACTTGTTCTTTCGCTGGCACGTCATTGATGACGGCATTCTCATGAACGTCATCGTCGTGACGAAAAAAACAACAACAAAAATCTAAAATAGATGTAATAACGAATGGTGGTGACTGTGCAGGCTTGAGACTTGGGGAGCTGTCTGGTCTGTTTGGTTCACGAGAGAGCCACATCTGTATAAAAGTCCAGTTTGAGGGGTGGATGCCTGATCCAGCCCCTGGTCATAAGCTGTTAGGACTCTACTGTTAGGACTCTTTACACCTCCCCCCTGTCCACCATCATCAACTCCCACTCTATAAAACACCAATTCTATGCTGATGACACCCAACTTCAAGACAGTGACTCACCTGACAATATACAGCGCCTCCTGACTCGACCACTGAGTGTTACTCGGACATTAAGAATGGATGACATACAACAAAATTCAGCTAAATGATGACAAGACAGAAGCTATCCTCATTGGCACCTGTCAGAAACTTTCTAGCTGCCTCCCTTTCTCTCCCATTATGTAACACATCAGTCCCAATTTCTGATTCAGCTAAAAACCTTGGTGTCTGCATTGACTCTACCCTCTCCATGAACAACTTTGTTTCTCAAACTGCCAGATCTTGCTACTATCACCTCCATCGTATAAGCCTGATCAGGAAGTATCTATCTGTGGAAACAACTGCAAAACTCGTTCTCTCCTTCATAATGTCTCGCATTGACTATTGCAATTCACTCCTGTCTGGTCTTCCTGCCTCCACCACTCACATCCTACAGCGCATTCAAAACAATGCTGCACGCCTTGTACTCAAAAAGAAAAAAGCTGACCACATATCTCCTCTCCTGGCACAACTTCACCGGCTCCCTGTATCAAAGCGCATACAGTACAAACTAGACACCATGTGCTACAAAAGCCTCAATAACGCAGCCCCCGATTACCTGTCAAGCCTACTTGAGATCTATGTTCCCTCACGTACCCTCCGCTCTGCCTCCGATCCTCTGACTTTTCGCTTTCCACGCACTAAGCTCAATACCTATGGTCCACGAGCCTTCTCTATTTCTGGTCCGCTCTCCTGGAACAAACTTCCTCTCTCAGTCCGTCAGCAACCTACTTTTGTCTCCTTCAAGTCCGCTCTCAAAACTCACTCTTTTCTCTCTGCATAAAATCCTGACCTCACTCAATCCCCTCTGCAGCCTGTCTCCACTCGGAGGGGAATCACATTGCAATAAATAATTGTATATAATATGCTCTCTATAATTTTCCATTGCTTTTATTCTTTCTCTCCATTTATAGCCGTGTGGCGTGTGTGTGTGTGTGTGTGTACGTGAGTGCGTGTGTGTGCGTGCGTGCGTGCGTGTGTGTGTGCGTGCGTGCGTGTGTGTGTATCTGTTTCAGCGCTTAGATTTGATTTTATCAAGATTTTGCGCTATATAAATATTGTAATTATTATTATTATTATATATTATTACTGCGTACCTGGGCGTGTCTGGTTAATGACGCCTCTGTGATTTTGTCCTGCTCCCCGGGATTTGTTGTAACGGAAAGTTAGTTACCTGAAAGCGTTTAAAATATTGGAACTGTGAGAAATGAAATGAAGATAAACTAAAATCGTCTGTGCAGCAGGGAAAATTGTGTCGTCGGAGGAAACATGTTTATATACAGTGATGAACTGAATGCAGAACAAGGATAGGATATCAATGCCGTGAAACTTGAATTGTGAGAACTGTCCGGGAAGTGTTTGTGCAGTGAAAGATTCCTTGTCCTTGTGAAGGGACTGTTTGGAAAGGAAAAATAACTGAACTGAGTTACTGATTACCTATCCTCCATTACAAGATGGACGTTGAACATTTATCTCTTTATTTTCATATGTGTTTCTTGATCCGGCTGGATAAAGATGAACTGAGGGTTCCTGATTGGTTATAAAATATTGAAATCTCAGCTTACTGTTCTATTAATGTTGAACATTGTGAAATGTGATTGGATTGTTATATATCATAAGTGTTCATTGGTCTTTGCCCGCTAAGTCCAAGATTGTCAATCTGCTGTCTCGTTTGCAGAGGTGGATGAGGTGACTGAATGGATATGGATGGTTGTGTGTGATTAGGGAAAACACATAGAACACGCACTTACACACACACAGTTTACATCATACCTCTAGTCTTCTGTCTTTCATTCTCTTTCTGTCAGTCACTCATAAACCGACCTCTGTAACAATGCCATGGAATTCCATCTAGGATTGAGACCGCGTGGCAGGGCTGTTTTCTTCGCTTACTGTCAAAATAAAATCTTGGTATCTACCAGCTCCAAGACATACAGACACATGCTGTGTTGGTCAGAAAATATTAGCAACATTTTAATGTCGATTCCATAAAGTGGATGCGATTCGACTGTGTGGTTCCAGTATTCCCAATGAGCCCATAGCACGGCCAATTCCAGGTGGAAGCTGAACAAGGTTTGAAAGAAAGATAGAAAGAAAGAAAGAAAAGAAAAGAGAGAAAGAAAGAAAAAGAAAGAAACACATGGAAAAAAACAACAACAACAACAAGCAAGCAAAGAAAGAAAGAAAGAAGCAAAGAAAGAAAGAAAGAAACAAACAAACAAGCAAACAAAAACAAACAAACAAACAAACAAACAAACAAACAGAACTCACATTATTTCTTTTTAACTGACCTCGTAATCAGTAGTTCGTTGAGTAACTATTTCACCAAGAGAATGGTTCCTCCAACATTTTCAAGACAGCAAAATCCCCTTTCCCTGATGAAAAATTAAAAAAAAAACAACAGCATCTCCCTGCTTCTGTATTCAAAGACAGTACAGTACTGTGTCAGTCAGCCTGGTGTCAAAGCAGTCAGACAGCAGGATGATTCAGACACAGGATTCACAGACCACATCACAACCACACTGTCTACGTTGACAATTTATCTGGTCAATGGCCCGTTAACAGCTAGGGCTGGATCTGACACTTTGTCTACATGTGCCCGTCTCACGACCTGTCTGCCCATCTCACCCACACCAATAGAGGTCTCCGGGCACAGTCCTAACATAGTTATTGACTTTTGTAACTATCAAGGACGTGCCATGGCAGACACCAAGATGTGAGATAGACACGGACAGAGTAAGAGGGGGCAAGGCACTCTGGCAGACCATTTCTTCAATGAGAAAAAATAATTATTTCAGGTATGATGAGGACTTGCTTTGAAAAAGAGATAAACTATATCCACATCAGGACTTGAACAGTGTGCACAGCAACACAGATGAAATACCGGCTGGTATCGACCTCTGGGTCTTCAAAAGGGTAAAAATACAAACATGGTACAGAAATAACCAGGGTATAAAACACACAGAGTACAAAAACATACAGAGTATAAAAACACAGAGGGTACAAAATCACACAAGTACAGAACAAGAAGGGTACAAAAATAACCAAGGTACAAAACACACAGGGTACAAAAACAAACGGGGTACAAAAACAAACGGAGTACAAAAACAAACATGGTACAAAAACAAACATGGTACAAAAACAAACATGGTACAAAAACAAACATGGTACAAAAACAAACATGGTACAAAAACAAACATGGTACAAAAACAAACATGGTACAAAAACAAACGGAGTACAAAAACAAACATGGTACAAAAACAAACATGGTACAAAAACAAACATGGTACAAAAACAAACGGAGTACAAAAACAAACAGGGTACAAAAACAAACAGGGTACAAAAACAAACATGGTACAAAAACAAACATGGTACAAAAACAAACGGAGTACAAAAACACACATGGTACAAAAACAAACTGGGTACAAAATCAAACAGGGTACAAAAACAAACATGGTACAAAAACAAACATGGTACAAAAACAAACGGAGTACAAAAACAAACATGGTACAAAAACAAACATGGTACAAAAACAAACATGGTACAAAAACAAACAGGGTACAAAAACAAACATGGTACAAAAACACACAGGGTACAAAAACAAACAGGGTACAAAAACAAACATGGTACAAAAACAAACATGGTACAAAAACACACAGGGTACAAAAACAAACATGGTACAAAAACACACAGGGTACAAAAACAAACATGGTACAAAAACAAACGGGGTACAAAAACACACAGGGTACAAAAACAAACATGGTACAAAAACAAACATGGTACAAAAACAAACATGGTACAAAAACAAACAGGGTACAAAAACAAACATGGTACAAAAACAAAATGGTACAAAAACAAACATGGTACAAAATCAAACAGGGTACAAAAACAAACATGGTACAAAAACAAACGGAGTACAAAAACAAACGGAGTACAAAAACAAACAGGGTACAAAAACAAACAGGGTACAAAAACAAACATGATACAAAATCAAACATGATACAAAAACAAACATGGTACAAAAAACAAAACAGGGTACAAAAACAAACGAGTACAAAATCAAACATGGTAAAAAAACAAACATGGTACAAAAACAAACATGGTACAAAAACAAACATGGTACAAAAACAAACATGGTACAAAAACAAACATGGTACAAAAACAAACATGGTACAAAAACAAACTGGTACAAAAACAAACATGGTACAAAAACAAACATGGTACAAAAACAAACATGGTAACAAAAACAAACATGGTACAAAAACAAACATGGTACAAAAACAAACATGGTACAAAAACAAACGAGGTACAAAAACAAACATGGTACAAAAACGAAACATGGTACAAAAACAAACATGGTACAAAAACAAACATGGTACAAAAACAAACATGGTACAAAAACAAACATGGTACAAAAACAACATGGTACAAAAACAAACGGGTACAAAAACAAACATGGTACAAAAACACACAGGGTACAAAAACAAACAGGGTACAAAAACAAACATGGTACAAAAACACACACAGGGTACAAAAACAAAAAAGGGTACAAAAACACACAGGGTACAAAAAACAAACATGGTACAAAAACAAACATGGTACAAAAACACACAGGGTACAAAAACAAACATGGTACAAAAACAAAACATGGTACAAAAACAAACATGGTACAAAAACAAACATGGTACAAAAACAAACATGGTACAAAAACAAACATGGTACAAAAACAAACATGGTACAAAAACAAACATGGTACAAAAACAAACATGGTACAAAAACAAACATGGTACAAAAACAAACATGGTACAAAAACAAACATGGTACAAAAACAAAAGGTACAAAAACAAACATGGTACAAAAACAAACATGGTACAAAAACAAACATGGTACAAAAACAAACATGGTACAAAAACAAACATGGTACAAAAACAAACTGGTACAAAAACAAACATGGTACAAAAACAAACATGGTACAAAAACAAACATGGTACAAAAACAAACAGGGTACAAAAACAAACATGGTACAAAAACAAACATGGTACAAAAACAAACATGGTACAAAAACAAACAGGGTACAAAAACAAACATGGTACAAAAACAAACATGGTACAAAAACAAACATGGTACAAAAACAAACATGGTACAAAAACAAACATGGTACAAAAACAAACAGGTACAAAAAAACAAACTGGTACAAAAACAAACATGGTACAAAAACAAACATGGTACAAAAACAAACAGGGTACAAAAACAAACGGGTACAAAAACAAACATGGTACAAAAACAAACGGGTACAAAAACAAACAGGGTACAAAAACAAACATGGTACAAAAACAAACATGGTACAAAAACAAACATGGTACAAAAACAAACATGGTACAAAAACAAACATGGTACAAAAACAAACAGGGTACAAAAACAAACAGGGTACAAAAACAAACATGGTACAAAAACAAACATGGTACAAAAACAAACATGGTACAAAAACAAACATGGTACAAAAACAAACATGGTACAAAAACAAACAGGTACAAAAACAAACATGGTACAAAAACAAACATGGTACAAAAACAAACATGGTACAAAAACAAACATGGTACAAAAACAAACATGGTACAAAAACAAACATGGTACAAAAACAAACATGGTACAAAAACAAACATGGTACAAAAACAAACAGGTACAAAAACAAACATGGTACAAAAACAAACATGGTACAAAAACAAACATGGTACAAAAAACAAACATGGTACAAAAACAAACATGGTACAAAAAACAAACAGAGTACAAAAACAAAACGGTACAAAAACAAACATGGTACAAAAACAAACATGGTACAAAAACAAACATGGTACAAAAACAAACATGGTACAAAAACAAACATGGTACAAAAACAAACATGGTACAAAAACAAACATGGTACAAAAACAAACATGGTACAAAAACAAACATGGTACAAAAACAAACATGAGTACAAAAACAAACATGGTACAAAAACAAACATGGTACAAAAACAAACAGGGTACAAAAACAAACAGGGTACAAAAACAAACATGGTACAAAAACAAACATGGTACAAAAACAAACATGGTACAAAAACAAACATGATACAAAAACAAACATGGTACAAAAACAAACATGGTACAAAAACAAACAGGTACAAAAACAAACATGGTACAAAAACAAACAGGGTACAAAAACAAACAGGGTACAAAAACAAACATGGTACAAAAACAAACAGGGTACAAAAACAAACATGGTACAAAAACAAACAGGGTACAAAAACAAACATGGTACAAAAACAAACAGGGTACAAAAACAAACAGGGTACAAAAACAAACATGGTACAAAAACAAACAGGTACAAAAACAAACATGGTACAAAAACAAACATGGTACAAAAACAAACATGGTACAAAAACAAACATGGTACAAAAACAAACGGAGTACAAAAACAAACATGGTACAAAAACAAACATGGTACAAAAACAAACATGGTACAAAAACAAACATGGTACAAAAACAAACATGGTACAAAAACAAACATGGTACAAAAACAAACATGGTACAAAAAACAAACAGGTACAAAAACAAACATGGTACAAAAACAAACATGGGTACAAAAACAAACATGGTACAAAAACAAACATGGTACAAAAACAAACAGGTACAAAAACAAACAGGTACAAAAACAAACAGGGTACAAAAACAAACATGGTACAAAAACAAACATGGTACAAAAACAAACAGGTACAAAAACAAACATGGTACAAAAACAAACAGGTACAAAAACAAACATGGTACAAAAACAAACAGGTACAAAAACAAACATGGTACAAAAACAAACAGAGTACAAAAACAACAGGAGTACAAAAACAAACATGGTACAAAAACAAACATGGTACAAAAACAAACATGGTACAAAAACAAACATGGTACAAAAACAAACATGGTACAAAAACAAACATGGTACAAAAACAAACATGGTACAAAAACAAACATGGTACAAAAACAAACATGTACAAAACAAACATGTACAAAAACAAACATGGTACAAAAACAAACATGGTACAAAAACAAACAGGGTACAAAAACAAACATGGTACAAAAACAAACATGTACAAAAACAAACATGGTACAAAAACAAACATGGTACAAAAACAAACATGAGTACAAAAACAAACAGGGTACAAAAACAAACATGGTACAAAAACAAACAGGTACAAAAACAAACAGGGTACAAAAACAAACAGGGTACAAAAACAAACAGGTACAAAAACAAACATGGTACAAAAACAAACAGGGTACAAAAACAAACATGGTACAAAAACAAACATGGTACAAAAACAAACAGGGTACAAAAACAAACAGGTACAAAAACAAACAGGGTACAAAAACAAACAGGGTACAAAAACAAACATGGTACAAAAACAAACATGGTACAAAAACAAACATGGTACAAAAACAAACATGGTACAAAAACAAACAGGTACAAAAACAAACATGGTACAAAAACAAACATGGTACAAAAACAAACATGGTACAAAAACAAACATGGTACAAAAACAAACATGGTACAAAAACAAACATGGTACAAAAACAAACATGGTACAAAAACAAACATGGTACAAAAACAAACAGGTACAAAAACAAACATGGTACAAAAACAAACATGGTACAAAAACAAACAGGGTACAAAAACAAACATGGTACAAAAACAAACAGGTACAAAAACAAACAGGGTACAAAAACACACAGGGTACAAAAACAAACATGGTACAAAAACAAACATGGTACAAAAACAAACAGGTACAAAAACAAACATGGTACAAAAACAAACAGGTACAAAAACAAACATGGTACAAAAACAAACAGGTACAAAAACAAACATGGTACAAAAACAAACAGAGTACAAAAACAAATCGGGTACAAAAACAAACATGGTACAAAAACAAACATGGTACAAAAAACAAAAAACAATGGTACAAAAACAAACATGGTACAAAAACAAACATGGTACAAAAACAAACATGATACAAAAACAAACATGGTACAAAAACAAACATGGTACAAAAACAAACATGGTACAAAATCAAACATGATACAAAAACAAACATGGTACAAAAACAAACATGGTACAAAAACAAACAGGGTACAAAAACAAACAGTGGTACAAAAACAAACATGATACAAAAACAAACATGGTACAAAAACGAAACATGGTACAAAAACAAACATGATACAAAAACAAACAGGGTACAAAAACAAACATGGTACAAAAACAAACTGGGTACAAAAACAAACGGGTACAAAAACAAACATGGTACAAAAACAAACAGGGTACAAAAACAAACATGGTACAAAAACAAACAGGGTACAAAAACAAACAGGGTACAAAAACAAACATGGGTACAAAAACAAACAGGGTACAAAAACAAACGGGGTACAAAAACAAACGGGGTACAAAACAAAAAAAACAAACAGGGTACAAAAACAAACTGGTACAAAAACAAACATGGTACAAAACAACGGTACAAAACAATGGTACAAAAACAAACATGGTACAAAAACAACATGACAAACAACTGGTACAAAAACAAACGGAGTACAAAAACAAACATGGTACAAAAACAAACATGGTACAAAAACAAACATGGTACAAAAACAAACATGGTACAAAAACAAACATGGTACAAAAACAAAACATGGTACAAAAACAAACATGGTACAAAAAC
>JAPXFY010000015.1:73903885-73908885 GCA_030674185.1 Monoplex corrugatus
CATTATCCTCCACACATTCCATCATTTGTCAAGTGGTCCATGATATCTCTACCCTTTCCTTGTCTCTGTCACTGTGGCAAGTTGAGGCTATAATCTCTTCTATAGTATCTTGCGTTCCGGTCTTCACGCAACTTATAGACTCCACAACCTCCCACAAAGCATTAACCTTTATTCCCTACCAATCCTTTGAAAAGTGGTCCATGCTATCTATACCAAAACAAGTTTCACACCAGCAACTCTGATTCGTATCTGGCTAACGCACTGAGCAGACAGCATGATGTTTACATAGCATTAGCTCTTGGACATCTGTCTTGTGGGCTGTGGCTATCACTCACCATGGTGCGCGCGCGCGCGCACGCACACACACACACACACACACACACACACAACAAACAACACACTAACAGGGCGTATTGCAGATCTGATTTGACAAACACAGTGTTATCACAACACAATGTAAGATCTCCAAACACTTTAATTCATCTTTTATGTTTATAAACACAAAACCCATCTGAAGTTATCAGGATGATTAAACATTATCAAACAGCAAACAGAGCCAAAATCTAATTCGTTTCCTTACCAAGCCAGCAATCAATAATTACGATAGGTCAATGTTCAGATTAATGTCAATGTCTGCCATTGATGTCACTATGTCTACAGCTATTTATTGTATGTTGCGTAGAGTACACCACAGTGCAATAGGGTCAGTTATACCTGTAATGGATTCAATCATACCTGTAATGGAGTCAGACACACCTGTGACGGAGTCAGTCACACATTTAATGGAGTTAATCACACCGGTCATGGAAACAGTCACATTCGTAATGAAGTCAGTGACATCTGTAATGGAGTCAGTCACACCTGGAATGGAGTCAGTCACACTTGAAATGGAGACAGTCACACCCATCATGGATTCAATCACACCTGTCAAGTAGTCAGTCACACCTGTCATGTAGTCAGTCACACCTGTAATGGAATCAGACACACTTGTAATAGAACCAGTCATGCCTGTAATGGAGTTAGTCACACATTAAAGGAGCCAGTCACATCTGTCATGGAATCATTCATAAACCTTATCACTTACAATTAGTAGAAACAACAAGTGACATTATACACATTATCACTTACGCCTAATAATGTCAGATATTGTTTTTATCCGTGTAACCTTATCACTTACACTGATAGAAACAATGTGTGACAGTATAAACCTGATCATTTATGATTGATAGAAACAACACGTGATATCATAAACTTACCAATTACACCTGATAGAGACAATGCGTGACATTGTAAACCTTATCACCTACACCTGACAGAAAAAAACACGTGACATTTAAATCTTACCAGTTACACTGATAGAAACAACACGTGACATTATAAACCTTATCACTTACAAATGATGGAAACAACAATTGACATTTCAAAGCTCTTCACTTTCACCCGATATAGAAAGAACTCATGACATTATAAATTGAATCACTTAAACCTGGTAGAGACAAGACGTGAAATTTTAAAACATATCACTTACAGTGTGATAGGAACAACATGTGGCAGTTTGTACTTCATCACTTGTGCCGGACAAAGAAACAACACGTGACATTTCGACTGACCTGTTTTACACCTCAACTCAAACAGGTTTATGAGGCTTTATGTTTCTGTGTCAACTATGTGAACGACAGGTCATGTATAAAGTCTCATAAAACACGTCAGATTAAACGTAAAACACGTCAGATTACACATAAAAGCAACACCATAGCACTCCCCTAGCAGTAACCAGCTCTTTGTCCCTTTGGCCTCATAAACCTACAGACAAAAAGCGGAGCCATCAACCGGAACAGACAAAAGGTAGGAGCCTTGAACCGGAACAGACAGAAGCCATTTTATCCCAGGATATGACGTCACTGTGCTAAAAGCCAGTCTGTCGCCAGTGCGAGCATGAAATCTGATTGGGAGAGAATTCGGCAGGGTGGTGTCGTATGTTGAGAAGGCCCCTACTTCAGTTCTGCTTCAGGCTTTTTTATTTTTAAATATGTAAACTATACTTGCTGCAAATGGTGTCCCTTACTGCTGTAGGCACTGTGTGCTGTGGATTGGAGTTAACGTGACTACTTCTGCATAGTTGTAAACATCGTTGTGCAGTCTAACAAGACTGATGAGTATGGCTTGATGGGAGCTAGCAGAACAGAGGGTGAGAGTTAAGGTACAGTGAAACACACGTATTGATGATTGAAGGTGGGCTTTGTTAACATACATGACCCACTTGAACGTAATATTACATTTACTGTTAGACATTAACTTGTCTAAAGATTTCTCAGACAGCCCAAGCTTCCCAATGTCATGTGCCAATGGCCATTTCATTGTGTCAGTCTATCGTCTACTCATCACCAGGGGATCCCTTTCAAACTATCTGGCATCACTTCATCGTCAAACGACCTCTGTTGCTTCCTATACTAATCGGTTAAATTAGACATGCGTATAATAATAATAATAATTAATAATAATTACAATATTTATATAGCGCAAAATCTTGATAAAAATCAAATCTAAGCGCTGAACAGACACATAACCACGCACGCACACACACGCACGCACGCACACACACACACACACACACACACACAACACACACACACACACACACACACACACACACACACACACACACACACACACACACACACACCACGGCTATAAATAGGGAGAAAGAATAAAAGCAATGGAAAATTATAGAGAGCATATTATATACAATTATATATTACAATGTGATTCCACTCCGAGCGGAGACAGGCTGCAGAGGGGGTTGAGTGAGGTCAGGATTTTATGCAGAGGAGAAAAGGTGAGTTTTGAGAGCGGACTTGAAGGAGACAAAAGTAGGTTGCTGACGGACTGAGATAGGAAGTTTGCTCCAGGAGAAATATGACATGAAATGACATATCTGATAATAAATCAGTATAACACATTTAAAGGAGGCACACTCTCAAAACTCCCCTAGCGAATAAAATGGATACACTTGGCATATTTCACTTACTTCTTTGTTCGTTTGGATAGTAGATACGATAGTTGGCAAGTTGATTGCTTGGTTGGTTGGTTGGTTGGTTGATTGCTAGGTTTGTTGGTTGACTGGTTGGTTTGTTGGATTGAAGACTGCTGCGTTGGTTGGTTGATTTGCTGGGGAGACTGCTAAGTGAGTCGGTTGGTTGGTTGGTCTGATTGATTAGTAGGGAGACTGCTGGGTTGATTGGTTGGTTTGGAAAGTAAACGATAGTTTGTGATGTAGAGCACAGCTGATATGTGTCAGTGTCACCATGCAGTGATCCAGTTTGTGTTTAGTAGAGAGGTCCATCCCATCAAGTCTGAGTTCAGTGATGGACCTAACCACGTGTGTGGAACAAACAAATGGGACTCACAGCAATAGCAAAACAAACAAACAAACAAATGAACAAACAAACACAATGAACAAACAAACAAACAAACAAGCAAGCAAACAAACAAATAAAACAAAACTTTTCCTATTCACTCATTCCCTCAGCACAAACAAATGGGATTCACAGCAATAGCAAAACAAACAAACAAACAAGCAAACAAACATACAAACAAAATGAAAAAACAAACAAAATAACAAACAAGTAAACAAACAAACAAGCAAACAAGCAAGCAAACAAGCAAGCTAACAAACAAATAAACCAAAGCTTTCCCCTGCTCACTCATTCCCTCAGCCATAGGGACAATTAAAAACGACAGTCTAAAGCATTATATCGACCATAATTCCTGATTAGGTTGTTCCCATATTAGAGGTTTCGTTTTTAAATCACTAAGCAATGCTTATTCTATGTCTTGTCTTTTTGTGCTGATCAGTACAGATCACTTAGGTGTTGTTTGTGTGGGTATAATATAGGAGATCAGGGAGTGAGAAGTTGAAGGGATGTGATGGTATGAAATGTGTGTGCATAATGTGTGTGTGTGTGTGTGTGTGTGTGTGTGTGTGTGTGTGTGTGTTTGTGTGTGTGTGTGCGTGTGTGTGTGTTGTGTGTGTTGTGTGTGTGTGTTTGTGTGTGTGTGTGTGTGTATGTGTGTGTGTGTGTGTGTGTGTGTGTGAGAGAGAGAGAGAGAGAGAGAGAGAGAGAGAGAGAGAGAGAGAGAATACACAGGTATAATGGAAATACTGACGTGGAGCTGCGTATTTTCAAGGTTAGCTTTGAACATAGCAGGCTGATCAAGAGGTTGCGGCAAAGACCATGGCGTCTGTCTTGCCATAATGATTGATGTGGACAGAGCAGTAGTCTTCAGCACCCTGCTGTTCTGCTCCAAGACCTGCACTCTCTACCAAATATACATTTGTTAACCCGACCGGTTCCACCAAAGATGTCTGCACAAGATCTGTGGCATCACGTGGCAAGATCGAGTGTCCAATTATCATGTTTTGAAGAAATGTAGCTTAGTAAGCACAGTTTCAGTTTCAGTTTCTCAAGATGACGTCTCCGCGGTCAGAATGAATGAATTCCATATGCAGTAACGTCACAGGTACCGCTGTATGGTGATCATGGAACAAGCCTTAAGCCTGCACATAAACCCATAAGCTGGCAAGCACAGATTTTCTACACATCACATGTACACACTTTCCTGACCTCTTCGTGCTGCTTCTGATACTACTCGTTTACAAATACCACGATACAGATGTTTCATAGTAGTTGCCGCTCTTTGTCTATATCTGGTCCATACCTCTGGAACGAACTTCCCCTAGTCTATTCGTCAGTCACACACACACACACACTGTCTTCCTTCAAGTCTAACTTGAATACATGCCCTGCTGTTCAAAGGTGATGTCCTCCTCTAGATACCCACCTTGTTGTCTTACCCCCCCCCCCCATGCCTTCCCCCTTCTGTTATATGTGTCTTTTACACCCTTGAGTTTTTGTCATTTTCACTGTGTGTGAATGCTTCTTGTTCTTTTTCTTGTTCTTCTTGTTCTTGTTCTCGTTCTTGTTCTTGTTCTCATTCTT
>JAPXFY010000015.1:73918885-73923885 GCA_030674185.1 Monoplex corrugatus
TATGTCTACCCCATCAGTTGGATCATGATCATGTTCATCGTTGTTGTTGTCGTCGTCGTCGTCATCATCGTAGTCGTCATCATCATCATCATCATCATCACCATCATCATCATCATCATCATCATCATCATCATCTATCATCATCATCATCATCATCATCATCATCATCATCATCATTATTATTATCATCATCACCACCCACCACCCACCACAACCATCATCATCGTCATGACTTTTGAGTATTCAAAATCCACATTGATGTATTCAGTATTCTGCATGTACACCTGTCCATATATGACAAACTTGTCTCTGTGTTAATGATGTATTCTTCTGCACAACATAAACATGCCATTGAATACTGTCTGGCACTCTGTGTGTCTGCTTTTAGTGTTTGTGGCATACAGTTTGGTTTGGTGAACGATGTTGCTACACAAGTAAAAAAAAAAAAAAATTAATGTTGTATGGCAGCCAGTGTATGTTAACAGGTTCAGTGACGAATGATTTGTTTGGCAGAATGATACTGTCACTAATACAGGGGGGTGCAAAAGTAGGTATACAGTTATGAAAAAAGAAAACACGTACAATACTCATTGCATTTATTATACAAACAAATGAATATTGCATATACATGTAATAACAAGCACAGCCTGAATCCCTCAGATACTCAAACTGCTTGCCGTCGGTATTCACACACTCCTCTAATCGACAGCGGAATTAAGCATTATAGTAATGATGTGATACTTACTGTATACCTACTTTTGCATCCCCTGTATGTTTTTTAAATAGCTTATTTAACGGTGTTTGATGCACACTGTGTCTGCTTAGAACATTAGTAATGAACATTATATCTGGTGGAATGGTGTCATATTGTTGGTGCACGCTCTGTGGCTGTGTCCCGAGATTTGTCATCTCCCACCTGACCATTCGGTTTGTGAAAAAAGGAAACTGACGATTGGGTTCGAGTGGGTCATACAGCGATAGACAGCCCCCCTTTGCGTGGCGAAATGGCTATCGTATGGCGTCGGGAGCTTGGCGAGTGATTTTCCGGAGGGTGGTGAGACAACCTCAGGTGCCCTCGGGTATTTATTGTTCACTTAGGCGGAATGATATTGTCATATAATGTGTTTTCTATAACACTGATGCAACTGATGACGCGCGTTGCGTCTGCTTAGCTTAGGGCCTCAGTGATGACCACTTTGTCTGGTGGAATGATATTGTGGGACACAGTAAAGAGACACCAGGCCATTGGCACAGCGCTGAATGGTGGACATATCTCTCTGATGTGCTACGAGTGTCAATCATGATTAATCACTAAAAAAGCACACTGCACAAAGACAATGCACATTGTAAATCTTCTGTGTTATAAACGCAATGTTAATGCTCTATGTTCATTATTCTTTGTATGTTTCTAAAATTCATAGACATCAAATGTCTGCATCTATAAACGCAGTTTTAATCTAAATGCATAAACAGCATTCATTAAGCCGCTGACTGCCACACCCTATCCCCCAAGTACAAAAACTTATAATAATAATAATAATTACAATATTTATATAGCGCAAAATCTTGATAAAATCAAATCTAAGCGCTAAAAAAGCACACTGCACAAAGACAATGCACATTGTAAAACTTATCCTTAGACTCCCTCATCATATCCATCAGTTTCCTGCAGGAAGTTGGTGAATAGGGTGAGTGAATCAAAGGGTTAATCTTTTGCTTTGCTAGTATAGTTGACAATGTAAAATGCTGGTGGGCAGGGTGCTGGAGTGAAAGAGTTAAACAAATGAACAAGCAAAATTAACCGCTACATTTTGTATAATTATGTTCAACCAAGCTTACAAATTCATTTCAGTACACTTCTTTGAACAAGCTGTGTTGTCGCATAGACAAAACCAAAAGACAAGTAAAAAAAAAAGAGATCCAAGAAATGGTTGGAACAACACCTGTCCGCCATTCACCACACAACAGGGGATTAAGTGATTTGGCCACCTGATCACGGTGTTAGTCAACCAGTCAGCCCTTCCAGCTCAAAACATCAGGTGTTGGAGATTCAGAGCCAGAGGAAGACCATGACGGTACTGGCTAGATGAAGTGACAGACATATTCTACATCTTTGGCATAACTTTATCGCAGGCTACAGACCCCAAGCTTTCTCTCCCTGCTACACCCTGCAAGTACAAATAGACCAAAAATCTCAAGTAAAAATGAAGTTCTCACCCCTATCATGAATTGTTACATGTAATTACAAGCAGGAACCATAATTCAGAACAAGCACAAGTTAAAACCAGCGAACAAATAAAATGACAGGTCACTAAGTAGTTCCATTATTTCATGTGATTACTATTTTTCGTTGTCGTTACTCTTTATTCACCGACTTAGTTGGTTCGCTTTATCACCAGAATCCCACCGTTTCATAATCAGTTACGTTTGTTCCTCTACGTCAATTGCCCACTTTTCCTTTCATATTTCTTCAATTATCTGTAAAATAGTAAATTTTTTCCTGGTTCTCTGTCTTTATTTCTTCAATTTTCTACCTTAGTTCTATCTACTCCACACTTTTATTCCCGACTGTTAGCTAATTGAGAATTTTTAGTCCCTGTGCTAGTGTCCTCAATCACCTACTTATAATAATAATAATTACAATATTTATATGTGATAGGTCGGGTGGTTAAGGGGGGGTCAGTGAGGGTGATGAATCGCAGCGCCAGGTGAGATGGTGCAAGTTGGTTAAGGGGTTAAGGGTGATGATGATATTTGCTGTGGTGGTCGTTTGAATCCAGAGCAGAAAGGGAAGTCTCTCAATCAAAACACAAGTCCTCGTTTTGCTACTTGACTCTTTATTATTGAGAAAAGAAGACGAGGAAGGAGACAGGTAAGAAGACGTCAAAGAAGACGCCAAAGAAGACAGTGCTACAGTAATGCCGTGAAGATGATCACCTGCTGTGAGATCAAGAGTGGTGGCAGGGAAGGGCACCTCTGGTGAGACTGAGAGTGGCGGCATAAAAGCACACGCTATGACGCGCCTTGTTATTTTATACTTTGGGAACCCAGCATGGTCATACTTTCAAACCTTTCAGATAATAAGGTCTGATTGGTTGTTCTCACCTACCCAATCACTCAACACTTGGGGCGTGGCGAAAAGTCAACTCTGTTTGAAATTAATGGAGGTCTAATTAATGGAGGTCTTACATAAGTGCAGCGCCTCGGTACACACAACCGGCATACTCGTCTGGTGGTTTTGTTGGTGGCTATTGGCTATTACGCCACAAACACCGAAGGGCGGCATGAAACAAAGACAGTCCACCCGGGGCTCCATACACCCGCAACATAATCTGCGGTCTTTGTGCGTGGGTTTCCGCGGGTCACACAATGGCTATTAGGACGGTGGTTGTACTACAATTTGCTGGAGGCGGCATAGATTAAAGACTGTCTCCTCTACGTTCTGTAGGACGACAACGTAATACTGACTGGAGATGACGACAAAATCTTGTTGTAGGCCCGCTTCAGAATACATGTACACATTGTAGATCTGCTCATTGTTTAGCAGTGTGTTATCTATATGCGTCATGTATTGGTTAGATCTTTGGAATAATTAATGCATAGCTATGGATAGGCAGAGGCTGTGAGATAACAGTATAATTTGGCCAAGAGAATGCAAGGCGGTTTTTGATCTAGGCAAGCACGCTACACAGTGTTGCCTTTGAGCGTTGTAGGTAAATGGGGAAAGATCGTAACAGAGCAAGGCACTCTGTTACACCTCCCCCCACCAATTTGAAAACCATCGTCCGCGATGGTGCGCGAACATTGGGTAAATTCTTGAAGGCTGAAATTTGAGGGCCACCTCAAGAATTCACAAAATTTTGAACTGCTGTGGATATGGTGGAGTATGCAATCCACTTGCATATTAGCTAGGGTATGCATGGGCACACTGGAGAGTTGCAGCAATTTCAGTTCCGAAAGGACAGTTGCACTGCTTGGTCAAGTTAGGACTCTGAATTGGTCAACATAACTGGCACTAGTGGCAGTACGAAAGTATGAAACACTGAAATGGCAAATGCCTTAACATAATAAGCTAAAGAAAGTAGCATTTAATAAGTCCACTAAAGCCTCTTTGCCATACCTATGCATCAAAACATTCATTACAGGAAACAAAATGACAAATGGATAAAACTACATGTAATATGTAAAGAGCATCACATTAATGTCAATCAAAATTCCGAAGGTATGCTTCAGTGAAAATGAAGAAAAATTTGAAAAGAGAATGTGCAAATAATCATACATGGGCATATACACGGTACAATAGTACACCTAGGTCAGTCTCTCAAATGCAATTATGAAGCATACAATGTAAAATGTCTTACTAAAAATATTCATAATATCTGTAGGTAGGCAAGCTATGAAAAATTCTTTCATGCGACCACGGAAAAGATCGCATAAGAGTCTACATCTTATTTTGAAGTTCTCACTGCGTCTTGTTCAGGAGACGTGTTGACCGTCTTGGAGGGACTGGTGTTGTCAGCTGCTCTGGTACAGTGGGCTCAGGTGCTGTTGTCACCGGGGACTGTGTTGTTCTCGGCTGTGGCTGTTGGCAGACTAGCCACTGCTCATCTTCGGAGTCAGATGACTCCGGGTCTGGTTGTGGCTGTGCGTCTGGCATGGACCCAGATGCTGGCAGGAGGTGGATCCTGGAGACGGCCTGGTGAGGGCCACCTGCCAGTGACTGGACTGTGTAGATGTGACGGTGCTGGGGATGGCGTGCCGTCACACAATACAGGTCCGGCGACCAGGTGTTGGTCCATGCTGTGCTGGAACCAGGTATCATGTCCCGCAGGTAAACATGCATGCCTACCTGCAGGTCGTCGTCAGCTGCTGGTGTAGACGTCACCTGCTCCAGTGCTGCTGGGTCCTGTTGTTGACCATCATGGCTTGGGTGGCCTCTGGATCGATGGTATCTGCGGGGCACTGGAACAGGACGTGCACCGGCAGCTCTAGAGGTGCTG
>JAPXFY010000015.1:73928885-73936385 GCA_030674185.1 Monoplex corrugatus
ACTTCATTAACACAAACCAAGAAGACGGAGTAGCTACAATGGGATCGTCGAAGAGTCAAATCCAGTGGAGGACAGAGATGGAGTGAAGGAGAAAGCAATAATCATTATTCCCACCTAACCCCACCCGTCCTTGAGCACCTTCTACAAAACACGTTTGCATAAAAACAGCATTGTTCACTATATGGCACAATAGCACGCTATACTATCTGTTGCTGTACAGTTGTATGGAGAAGTGAATGGCAGTGATGTACATGTATGTACGTGGCTGGTTTAGAGAATCAGCTGATGATAACTACATTATTGATAATATTAAATCTGATTCTCTCTGATATAACTACATTATAGATAATATTAAATTTAATTCTGTCTGATCACCTTTTCATGTAAATGGAGTCGGTGTATTGAAGTATTCTAGTCAAAAGTGTACAGCGGGACAAAGTTCACTAACCCCTCTAATGTGTTCTTTTTTCTGAAACCAGACTCATTCTATTGACTGTGGGAGGAATAATTTGATTTGTATCAGTACAGTGCCGTCAAGGGGATATCTGAACATTCAAACTTTAGAAAAGTGTGCATCAACTACAGACTAATACCAATAAACTATTTACTGTAAAAGAAATGAAAAAAAAACAAAAAACCCCACAATGCCTACAATAGAACTGTTATCGTTTCATAACTTTTTGTTTGAAGGCCACATGGTTTATGTTAAATAGATAACAAGGAAATGTTTACCATGTCAAACCATTGTGGTCATAGTCTGTGCTAATGTGACACTTGTGTTGATGTTACCTCCCTTGATTTCTGTTATGTATGTACGTGACTGGTTTGGTGAGTCATTGATGATAATTCTCTATACACAATGTTAAATCTGATCTTATCTGATCTCCTTTTATGTAAAATGTAGTCAGTATATTCAACTAATCAAGTCAAAACGTTTACAGAGGGACAAAGTTCACAAACCCCCGTAATGCGTTTCAGACTCAGTTTATTGAGTGTGGAAGAATAATTCGATTTGTTTAGTACAATGCCGTCAAGGGGGTATCTGAACATTCAGACTTTAGACAGTGTGTATCAAATACAGACTGATACCACTAAAATGACCGTAAAGAAATGAAAACAAAACACGCAGTGCCTACAAGAGGAACATTATCATTTCTTAACTTTTTTTTCTTTTTGAAGGCCATGTGATATATGTCAAATACATAAAAAGAAAACATTGCCATGCTAGACCATTGTGACTATTGCTAGTGTAAAACTTGTGTCGATGTTACTCCCCTTGATTTATATTATTTCGGTAAAATACAGAACCTTCCACTTTGCCTTTTTGCCAGACACAACAAGTAATCACAATATGGTCGATTCTTTAACTCTTTCTCTTTCTCCCATTATTCTTTTTCCTCTTCGTGAGGTACACCACACACACACACACACACACACACACACACACACACACACACACACACACACACACACACACACACACACACAACAAACAACACACACAACACACACACCACAACACACAAACACACACACACACACAAAACACACACACCACACACACACACACACGCACACACACAACGCACCACACCACATCACACACACACACAACACACACACCACACCACACACACACACACACACACACACACACACACACACACACACACACAACACCACACACGCACACACACCACACACACACACGTACATACACACACACGACACACCACACACACACATCTCACTGATCTAGCTGTAAAGAAAAAGCCCCTACACTAGTTACAACAGACACCTCATTGTCGCCCCCAGCAGAGTAGTATATATTTCCATTTTTCATGATCGTGGTCCTGGTGGTATTATCAAATTTCAGCTTGGACTTTCTAACAGACATGAGTGAAAACGATTAAAATTCATCAGTCACAACTATATGATCAAACCACGCTGACAACCATTCTATTTTAAAGTTTTGAGACACGTACAGCCTGGTCCTGGTCTGATCTTGGACACAGGTTCACTACATGTCATTTTATCTTCCATCTTCTTCTTTACAGGTCTCACTATTTCAGTTTTCAGTTTCATTACAGTTTCATTTTCTCAAGATGACGTCTTCGTGTTCGGAAAGAATTCCATATACACTATCGTCACAGGTGCCATGTAATGGAAAAGATCCAGAGTGATCACGACACAAGCCTTAAGCCTGCACATAAACCCATGAGCTGGCCAGGTCCTAAGGTCCTACCAGGGATAGTTCTATAACCCTGAGGTCATAGCGGAGTGAGGTGGCAGAAACCTCAACTTTTCCCGGGGCCAGCACCACGAGGGCGGCGCGCATCCCGTCTTCCTCGCTTCAAATTCATATTCTAATTTACCCTATCTTTAACCAAGATTCCAGAAAGGCAAGAAGGCAAATTGGTCTTCAAGGGGGACCTGAGGAATCAACATATCTCTCCAATGTTTTTTTTTTACCACGGCAGCCGGGCAATGCCCTGCTTTTCACAATTTTCAACTGCCGTGGGATCTTTAGCGTGCACAGCCAGAAGGCACACGGGTCCGTCTCGTGTTCTTCAAGCTCCTTGATTTTCGTCAAAATGAGGAGAAAGGTAGAGACCTCTACGGGGAGCAAACCTTGAAACCTTGAGTTTAATTATTGGCAGGCGAACGTCTGAACCATTCTGCCACGCTTCTCCTTACATATTTGACTAGAGAACCATCAGTCTCAGTTTCTTCACTGTGTTATTGCATTGATCAAGATTTTCCCCTCATAGATATCTATAAACGGCGGAAATGGCTTGCTCAAACATTCCATTTTTCATTTCAACCAAGGAGTCATCACCTATTTTATCAGTAAAGTTTTGAAAGCAATATAAGTATGACCCGTATGCACAAGTCCAAAAACTCGTGTATGTTTACAAGACTAGGAAAATCTGATTTGAAAGCTTACATAACATTCAGTAAATTGTGTCCAGCTCCTCCAGGCTAGACTGGGAAATTGCTGGCATGACCTAAAACACATTGGTTTATTTTCAGAGGGTGTCGTTGTATTGTAGACACAGACACTAGCACAGTATGATGACATAAAAAGTGAATGTTTTGTCATTAACCTGAAGCTGTGTCCCCTTCACTCACTCACTCAGTGGTAAGAGAACTGAAACGAGGAAAAGGTAGGCGGTAGTATAAAAAATATTGAGAAGTGTTCAATTCAAATGTGAGAAGTGTTGAATACCAAATACTTCTCTGTAGTGTGAGTATGTGTGTTTAATTAATGAAAACACACAGTCTGGTTCTGTGGCACCAAATTCAATTCTCTAATTGACCGCCCACCATCAGACAAAGCAAACACTCGACGCAACACAAAGCAGCAATAGGCCAGTAGCCCTATTGCCACTGTTTCATTTGTCATTATTTTATAATGATTTCTATGGCTCGTTCATACAGCCATCACATAGACTGGTTCGTGTTGAAGGGGTACATCTTCACTACTTCTCTTCTATGTATGGTAAAATCAATTTACATGCAGACACACAAACACCATATCACCATCAATAACATAAAGATCAACGTGTGCAGGTCATTTCATGGTTCTGAATTTTCAATATTAAATTGTTCTTTATCTGCACAATTCGGTTATCACTCAAAAACTATCAATTTCATCCTTACGCTACTGAAGATTCTGTTACACAGTCTAATTCCTTATATCTTCCATTACTGTTGGTCCTAACGACATTTCTTTCCCTAACACCGCAAGAAATCTTGCTTTTTCATGGACTCCTTTCATACTATGAACCATCCAATTTATGAAGTTATGTCAGATCTGCTACTATGAGCTTAAACGGAAGCGTCAATTAGACAGTTTCTTTCTGAAGATACCACCAAAATACTTATCACTTTTTGTATCCTTTCAAGGTTTGATTACTGCAACTCTCTTCTCGCTGGTTGTTCTGAACTCTACTTTTCGTCGCTGCTGAAGATCCAGAACTCTGCTGCTCATCTGTCCTGCTCAACGTCGTCACATCTGTATCCTTTTATTAACAAAACTAAATTGGCTCTCTGTTTCTGAAACACTTGATTACAAGATAGTACACATCTGCTACAATATTGTCACTGGCACTGCCCATGCTTGTCTCTCTGATCTGGTTACCTTATACACTCCTTCTTGGTCTTTCCCTTCTTCCTCTGACTCACAAAACAAACAAACAAACAAACAAACAAACAAACAAACAAACAAACAAACAAACAAAAAACCTTCAAACATGGATATCGTGGCTCCCGTTCCTGTTCTGTCTGTGGACCCCAGCTCTGGAATTCCATTCAAAATAATATTCGGACATTGTACTTCTGTTTCATCTTTCAAATCCCACCTCAAACTTATTTCTTCAGACAATATTTCTATGTTCAGAATCCTTCTAATGTTTTTTTTTGTCTGTGTTTGTGTTAGTGTGTGCGTGTGTGCGTCGTGTGTGTGTGCGTGCGTGAGCGTGTATGTGTGTGCGCGCGCGCGCGCGCGCGTGTGTGTGTGTTCGTTATTTCTTTTAACGTCTATTCACATATGTGCTTTTAGACGAAAAAAAAGGCAAGTAAATACATAAATAAATATTAAGATAAGATAAAGAGACGTCTGTGGGATGAATGCATCTATGAAATCATAACGGCATTGTAACATATGAGGTAAAATCAAACATTAAAATAAATTGCGTTGTAACAGGCCCTTTACGGAGTAAGAAAAAATCTAACAAGCAAACAACAGGAGCAGGTGGGATTTACAGGTATACAAGAATCATGCTTAATCAAAGAAAACGACCTACAGGACTGTGCAGTAAGTGCCTCGCAATGTGTAAATACAGAGTGAAATCAGTATGTATCCGCATGTGTGTGTGTGTGTGTGTGTGTGTGTGTGTGTATGTGTGTGTGCGTGCGTGCGTGTGTCTGTGCGTGTGTGTGTGTGCGTGCGTGTGTGTGTGTGTGTGTGTGTGTATTGTGTGTGTGTGGATGCTCAGCGCCCAAATTTTCACCTGTTTATTATTGTTTCATTCGTCATCAAGACATGATAAGCAACCAGTATGAGTTTGTTTCTTTTTTGTGTGTTTGTTTGGTGTCATTGTTATCATAGCTTATGTCTTTAGGGTTAAAAAAAACCCCAGGATCCAACATTACTGAGTGGTTTATGACAGACTTTTATTCCAGACATTCGCAGCGTTGTCATCAGCTTTTCTGTCAGACATTTAACATACGTCTGTACGACATGTACAGACTAAATTATGTCCACGTGACCTATACCGCCAACATCATGTTCACGTCACTTGCACTGACAATGTTTCCACGTGACGTTCACCGACTACGTCATGCCCACGTCTTGCGTACAACCTACGTCATGTCTGATGGCCTTGTAGACACACTCAGACTGTGCCGTGTTCGTGGAATATCAAACACGCAGTGATTAAGGGATAAACCCCAGGTATAGAGGTGAGGACGGGTGAATGCAGGGTCATCAGACACACCCTCCCTGGCTGTAAATTGGACAAGGGACTGCCCACTGTCCGTGCTGTGACTGTCACGCGTCCCCCAGAAGATTGACCACCACCACCACCTCCACCATCACCTTTACTCCATTCTCTCTCCCCCCTCCCTATTTCCTTCTCAAACATCACGTGGACACCGCTCCAGCGTGGTCCATGATCTCTGCACATGACAACTGTTGGACTTAGTGTGGGCTGTGGTCATCAAGTACAGGATTTACAGGATGTTACAGGAATGACAGGACGCCACGGCAAAGACACGACGCCGCAGGACTGACATGATGTTAAACAAATGACAGGATGTTACATAAATGATAGGATGTTCCAGGAATGACAGGATGGTCCAGAAATGACATGATGTTCCAGGAATGACAGAATGTGACAGAATTGAAATGATGTTGCACGAATGACAGAATGTTACAGGAATGGCAGGATGCTACATGAATGACAGAATGTTACAGAAATGTCAGGATGTTACAGGAATGACAGGATGTTACAGGAATGGCAGGATGCTACAAGAATGACAGAATATTACTGATATGGCCGGATGTTACAGGAAAGACATGGTGTTGCGGGAATGACAGGATATTATGCAATGACAGATGCTACAGGAATGACAGATGTTACAGAAATGACATGATGATAAGTGATATCAATGGCATTATCGTTATGTGATATCAAACATGAGTGTCAGTTAATATTAATGACATTATACGTTATGTGATATCAGACAATGACGGGAGTAATAAATGATCTCAATGACATTATCCTTGATGTGATAGCAGACAACGATAGGAGTGATAAGTGATATCAATGGCATTATCAGTTATGTGATATCAAACATTGATATGAGTGATGGGTGATATCAATAACATTATCCATTATGTGATATCAGACAACGACTGGAGTGATATGTTAGTTCAGTGATATCGCCCATTGTATGATATGAAACAATGACAGCAGTGACAGGGAACGTCGATGACATTGTCAAGTGATATGAAACAATGATAGTGATATGAGTGACATTGTTATGTGATGTGAAAAAAACAATGCTATCAGTGACAGGTAATATAAGTGACATTGACATGTGATATAGAACAGTGATAGGTAATATCAGCGACACTGTATGCGATGTGACATAAAACAATGACAGCAGTGACAGGTGATGTACTGACATTATCATGTGACATGAAACAATGATAAAAGTGGTAGGGGATATCAATAACACTATCATGTGATATGAAACAATGACAGGTGACACCAACAACATTGTCCATCGTGTCATATAGAACAATAATTACAGTGATATGTGATATCAGTGACATCAGCAAACAGGACCAGATATGGGAGCAGGACAACGGTGTGGTCTTTGTCTTGTCCCTGGGGGACATCACTACCTGTCCTGGGAAATTATCTGAAAGGTTCAACGCAATATTGTAACTACACCTTAAACACAGTTAGAGTGGATTAAACAGTATGGGGTGGTCTGTGTGTGTGTGTGTGTGTGTGTGTGTGTGTGTGTGTGTGTGTGTGTGTGTGTGTGTGTGTATGTGTGTGTGTGGTGTGTGGTGTGTGGTGTGGTGTGTGTGTGTGTGTGTGTGTGTGTGTGTGTGTGTGTTGTGTGCATGCAGGTGTAAAATCGTGCATGCAGGGCTTGGCAACATATTTTCTCATGCGGCAAATTCTCACCCAACTCTCTCTCTCTCTCTCTCTGTCTTTCTCTCTTTCTCTATGTCTGTCTGTTGTCTGTCTGTCTCTTCCCCCCTCTCTCTCATCTTCTCGGTCTCTCGGTCTTTCTGTCTCTCTGTCTCATGGTCTCTCTGTCTCTCTGTCTCTCTGTCTCTTGGTCTCTCTCTCTCTGTCTGTCTTTCTCTGTCTCTCGTTCTCTTTCCCTTCTCTCGCTCTCTTTCTCTCTTTCTCCCCCCTCTCTCTTTTTTCATACAGGAATATGCATTAGAAGTAATTAAAAACGGGAACACAG